>JACEFZ010025820.1:207500-666542 GCA_014155875.1 Cepaea nemoralis
AATATGCGTAGTCCGAACTCCGGCTGTGTGGCCCAACATTCATGGCTGATGTTCCATGAAGCAGCTAGTTTATATTGACATCCTCCTGATATTGCTCATGTCGATCACAAAGTGGAGTCTTTATAACAATCTGAGCTCATTGTAACTGCGTGGCCATCTCCGCAAACTCTTAATGAATCATTCTCCACCTGTGGGAATAGGCTGTAGAGAGGAGCCTTATGAGATCAATCCTATTATGTAAATGGTCTTTGGCATTTTCTACCTATTCTAAAGATGTGTATGTGTGTAGGTCATACCTTGATTCGCTCCAAAAAGATCACATGTATTACATATATTTATGTGGATATACAATTAAAACAGTTAGATATGTGTGGCTCTTGCGAGAGAGAGGAAGAGAGAGAGAGAGAGAGAGAGAGAGAGAGAGAGAGAGAGAGAGAGAGAGAGAGAGGAGAAGAGAGAGAGAGAGGAAGGGAGAGAGACTGACAGACAGACAGCGACACGGACAGACAGACAAACAGACAACGACACAGACAGGCAGGCAGGTAGACAGACAGGCAGGCAGACAGACAGACAGACACTTTGTACATTCCTTACAAATGAACTCAAACCTGGTGAACAGAAATCACAATGGGGAGATAAAAATGAAAAAAAACAAAACAAACAATAATACCAATAAAATAATAATTCTAAAATAACGTGAAATAAATATGAAGACATAAAGTTTAACCCCAACATCCGCGAATCCGACGTTTCGATCTTAGTAGTCTACTCATATTTTTGTGTAGTGATGAGATAGAACAAATATTTTGTGTGGGGTGATGAGATAAAAGCACATATTGATATGTGGGGTGATGAAATAGAACACACATTTTGTGTGGAGTGATGAGACAGAACACATATTTGCTCTGCTCGTCTAAAGTAAGCAGCCGACATGGCTCTTAAACTTCCGATTATGTAATGGCGAGGTGGCGAGTTCAATCCTTTCACCGGCATTAAGTTGGACTTAAACTTTGAATTCTCATTTAGAATGAATGGTAAACTTCTTAACGTAAAATTGCCTAATAAACAAACCGGGCTTTATTGCAACGACTATAAAAGACTTACAATATTATATTTTGTCTGAAGTAAATTGCTTGAATGTCACCGTTAGCGCTGATTTACAGCACTAGTTCATATGTACAAATCATCTCTCTCCTACTTTATATTCCCATCACAACCATTTATTGATATGTGGAGGTTCGAAACAATGGACAGGGGCGTGAGAGTAGCTTACCTTCAGACTGTAAGTGTAATGTGGATATTCATAGACAAAACAGTTTTGCATTTAAATATGTCTTTTATAGGACGTTACGATAAACCTCCAACCCAGGCTGATTCACTAGACAATTTTACTTTCATTAGTTTGCCATTGCTTTCTGGACGAGAAGTCAACGTTAAGTCCATTTCATCGGTTTGTGGATTGAACTCACTACTCAGCCATTAGCGCATCGAAAGTTTAAGCACAATCACCTTAACCCCCGCGGGTCACACTACACATGGATAATGCTTGCTTGCTTGCTTGCCTTCGCTGGCTGTGAGCTCCAGCGTGAAGTCCTGTATGTCGGATGAAGACATCCTGTTGTCCAACATCAGTGTGATGTCATACCAGGACTGAGGTTTGCAGTGAGTATCCGTTGTCCCATGTCTGGCTTATTGGTGTGAAGACTGTTGGTTCCTCGCCATGCAGGCAGATACTCTCCAACTTCGGAAGAATCAGCGATCCTACTACGTTAGCCAGGGCCCCGAAGGGACCTGTTGCCCAGGACGCACGACTAGGACGTGTTAGTAGGTCTTGGCCAGTATAAAACCTGGCCCTGGTGCCTTGGAAACACCTCTGCGTCCCACATGGATAATGCCTTCCGAGCTTGAAGAGTTAACATAGGCGTCGATACAGTACAGTCATCATCATCATCATCATGAGTGGTGGAAAATCACGTTGAAGTGATTCTACGTGTCATTCCAATGTTAATTGTTCTGAGCCATTCTTTCCAGCTCTGTCATCAGCTGAAAAGCTTGTGTGCACCTTTGAATACAAGGCTTATAGAAGAGTTTCACAATATTGCTGAACGAAACAGAGAACAAACAGATATACCTTACAAGAACTTAGTATTAAAGAAGATTGGTAATTAAGGAACATGGATGAGAGGAAGAGGTTATTAAAGAACATGGATGAGAGGAAGACCATAGTGCATCTACATTTAAGGTGTGATAGATATTTACACATGAAAACAACAGGGACACAAATGATAGGTGTCGAGAGGCTGTTGTGGGGAAGAGTTCTGCGAGGACAAGCCGCTGGATGACCACGTACGATCCTGATTGTCCTTGCATGCTTCAATGTCGTAGTTGTTTCTTGGACGATCCTTATAAAATTCACTCCTAGAAGTTCTCCCTAAACTTTTACATGTCTTAAACTGTGACAAGCCAAGACAACGCGATTCTTGTATACTTTTCAATAGTTGCATAAGTTCTCTTTTCCTCTGAGTCTATGTTTGTTTGATTTAATTTCTGACCAGCCTACTCTTTGTAAAAATTCAGTTAGAGACTCGCATTTTAAGTCACTGCATATAAGTTATTCTGTACCTTAAGGGAGCAGATTGTGGTAAGAGCAAAGAACAGCCTAGTTCTAAGGATACAAAGAGCATAAGTAAATACAATATAGAACGTTAACAAAGAAAAAGAAGAAAGACACTGATAACTAAGGAACGGAAATAAGCATTTAATGTTAGGAGGTAAGGAAAGAGGTAGAACTAACAGAGGGTGGGTAACAGGAAAAAGAGAAAGTTGCGTAACGTAGGGCGATGAAGTCTGGAAGGGAGCACGGTTAATACGGTTAAAGCATTTTGGTTGCTGAGGTAAGGTACTGCTAACCTCTACATTGCTAAGGCCTGTCTCTTTCTGTATCTCTTAAACAGTCCGCGTTGTTGTTAATTATGGAACCAAGGTTTTGAGCTTGTGACATTTTAAATTTCTTTTTACTGATTGCAATTTGTTGGTGACGTACAGTTTTGTCTGTGGTCATTATTTGTTTTGTTTTTTCTTAATGTTCAGAAAACATTTTGATCTTCGCTGTGTCTTTTGACAGACAGGAATAGATGTCATAATCTCTAGGCACTATTTGAGAGGAGATCAATGTCATCTGCATGATTGCGTTTTGGAATCAGATATCCACCAGTTATCAATGATTTCAACTTGCCACAGATTTAATCTCCTTTAATAATTACACTTTGTGCATAGATGTAGTTGTGGGGGGAGAATGCAACCATGCTTTACTCCCCCTTAAACCTGAAACCAGGTTGAACGTTTCAATGTTTTATCTGCAAATTTGACAGTCCATAATTCATAATATAATTGTTCAATCAAGTGAATCAGTTATGCTAGAAATCCCATGTCCTTTATGATGTTCCACAATATCTCATCTTTAACAACTAGAAGGTCTTAATGTAACCTAATAAACAGAGTATGGGTATGAGATCAAGAATCAATATAATTGCACTGGGGACATTCCCACACGTACTCCGTGCCCTTCTTCACCAACCAACGAAGAGTACCCATGCTGATAGTACCACTGCCAGTTGGACTGAACGTCCGCCTGCGTTGACCCAAACGCGCCGAGTGTCGCCTCTGTTCACTCTCGATGAACAGCCTCTCCAAATGTGGATCCTCTATTCTGCTGCATTTTCCATTCGATCCCAGATGCACTAGAAGAAACACATATGAATATCTACATTGTACTCGCTGCATATCCCACAGATGGTTCTCAAATTGAAGGTTAGTTAGTTAATTAGTTAGTCGTCAGCTATCCTCATTGCACATCGAACCATTCAGCCAGTTAGTGCTCGGATCCCCTCCTTAGTATCTTCCTCGGCGAATAATGGCCGATGACACCCTTCCCTTATTGAAGACATGGTCCCTGGTACCTCTGACCTGTCTTAAACCTGCCTGTGCTTCTTGTAATGCGGTAGTAATCCAGGTGTAGATCTTTCTCTACCAAGCTTAAGATCAAGCAGCACTGTACCCGATTTACTCCTCCTGACCGGATTAATTCCGTTGGTGTGTCGTCACAGGCGGGTGATTTCCTTTTTCTCATGCTATATTGTCTTGAAGTGCCTGTCCTCTAAATCCCACGGGACCGTACACTTAAAGCAACTCAAATTGAACTCGTCAAGAACAGATCAGAACAACAAAACATGTTCTATCTTACCAACAGGATCATGAACATATAGCAGACTCAAATCGAGCAAGCGAAAGACGTACGTTTATTCCGCCGCAGGACAAAGTATATACTCTTGTAGAAACGTGAGCTGATCCCTATACGCAGGATCGGCGCTCACTTAAATAACATCTACCTACGAGCTCTAAGTCCAGCTCGCTGCCCTTGAGGCTTAATTATCCAAATCCTCAGTTCAACTGATTACATAAAAGTCTAGGTATCCGCACCCGGTCTTTCTACTGTTGTGTTGTCTTTAATACATTCCTCTCCGGACTCCCAGCTGCTTCATCACGAAATTACCGCCTCCAGGTATCACCTTCACACGGAGCCTTTTAGAAACACATCCTTTCGAATTCCACAATTCACAGCGTCCCCCGTTGCCGTCCAATGACGTTGTTTTCCTTTCCTTGGTTTCTCATATTTGTCGTCCAGTTTTGTGACTGTCTGGGAAAATCCAGTAAGGTCTCTTCTTTATACTTGGTGGCGCGTGTTCCGTTATGTGGCATATATTGTTCATCAAACGTTCTCTATTAAAGGTTATGGTCTCCCCCCCCCCTCCCACACACACACACACACCTCTCTCTCGCTCTCTCTCTTTCTCGCGCATTCGCTCTCGCGCGTTGTCTCGCTGTCTCTCTCTCTCTCTCTCTCTCTCTCTCTCTCTCTCTCTCTCTCTCTCTCTCTCTCTCTTCTCTCTTTCACGTATATTATCCTTGTCAAATCTTCATATTTCCTCTACAGTACTCTTTTCCATATTTCACATGTTGAGGAAATATGAAGATTTGACAAGGATAATAATAATATACGTGAAAGAGAGGAGAGAGAGAGAGAGAGAGAGAGAGAGAGAGAGAGAGAGAGAGAGAGAGAGAGAGAGAGAACGAACGAACGAACGAACGAACGAACGAACGGATTGCTATCTGGTGGTTAGGGGAAGCCTTGACAACTGATAGACAATCTGTGAACATCGAAGAGAGGGAGCATGCAAATGTGAATATATAGAATGATAGATCGCAGAAACTGGGCTGCTACAAGAAGTAAACAAAACTTGAGAGGTCAAACATATTGATCACCGTAATAGATATGACGCTCTTATAAACACGTCACTGGAAGAACACATCGAAGGCAGGTGGGCGAGACAGTGATACAAGTGGGACAATAACATCAAGAACTGGAGGAGTGTAGAACCAAACAGTGATGAGGGTCTATTGGCTTCTATTACAAACAGTGATGAGGGTCTATTGGCTTCTAATACAGCCAATCTTATTTTGCAAACGGGTCTAACTAAATGATTGAGTTAATGCGCAATCCTATGAAGGATACAAACACAATACAAACAATAAACAATGAGGCGTCAGTCGATGAATATCTGAGACCTTTAGTTGTAATTTATATTTCCACTGGTGTGTTTTAAATATTCGGGCGTTGCGTACTAAGGCAATCTTTCGTGTGCTATCGGGTCCCTAAAGTAAATAACAACTGCAATGTAAGCCACCATGCATGTCGTAAGAGGCGACTAAGAAGAATTGTTGTGATGGTGTGGCTACCTCACCCAGTAGAAAACTTCACTATGCAATCCAGGCAATCATGAAGAATCTACAGACACCTCGGCCTGAGTTGGTTGAGCACCTGTGTTTCAATGAGACATGAAAGGCAGAAGGAGAAAAGAAGAAGAAGAAGAAGAAGAAGAAGAAGAAGAAGAAGAAGAAGAAGAAGAAGAAGAAGAAGAAGAAGAAGAAGAAGAAGAAGAAGAAGAAGAAGAAGAAGAAGAAGAAGAAGAAAAAGAGGAGGAGGAGTAAGAAGAAGAAGAAGAAGAAGAAGAAGAAGAAGAAGAAGAAGAAGAAGAAGAAGAAGAAGAAGAAGAAGAAGAAGAAGAAGAAGAAGAAGAAGAAGAAGACAATAACATACATAGTGACGAAACTTTTCATAAGTTTGTTAGCAATTTTATGTACACTGAAAACAAAACGCAGCGTGGGATGAGAGTAATTAATCTAAGAATTGTGTAATCCAGTCAAAGGGCTGGTTTTTAAACAGAGAGAAGATTTTTATGTTTTCTGTAAGTGAATGTTGAATCCCTCCCATTGAACGCGGCTGATAGTTTTGGTGACTGGCGCGCAACTGCCACTGTAACGCAGGAATGTGCATGCTCTTGTCCCTGTCCGTGTACGTGAGGAGTACTCACTTGCGAGTTATTCATCACTGACAACTGACGCAAGGTATTACAGTGTCGATGTCACTTGACGCATGATAAACCAGCTGTGATTGGACATGAACATTGCTGTCAGGGCGGGTCCCAGTACTAGGGCGGTATTTTCGCACGTGCAGTCGTCATGAGCAGCCCCATTGGTCGACCGTGCACGCCTCGCGGTTAGCTACCATCTCGTGGGACTGTCTCTTGGGGTTGAGGAGGGATTGGAGAGGAGTAAACGAAGCAACAAAAGACATACCCGAGAGAGAGTCTCGGACAGTAGCAGTAATCCAAGTGCCTAGCACAGGAACTTAAGTGCGGTCGTCAGTGGCTAGAAAAATTCTGTTACCTTGGAAATTAAAGACAGATGACGGACTGATTATCAATTACAGCTGAGAGAGCTTGCGTACGTTGTAATTATTATTTTCTTTCGCTAGTGGTCGTCCTGATTCTAGGATTTATATGTGAGTTGATGTTCTTGGTCAGACTTCTGGCGATTAAATAGTTTTACAATATTTGTTACACATAACTAGGAGCCGTGAAACCAAGTGGTGAGTGCGCTAGGTTACCAACATTGGTCTTCGATTGATTCCCAAGCAGCTGCAGGAGGACGTAATATCCTGCCCAGTACTGTCCTGGAGGGAGCCGCTATAGCGCATACGATAGTATTGCTGTCAGCTGTGAGGAGTTACGTTTTCATATTTGCTAGATCATGGTATTAAAATACAGGGTGACCAATTCCTGTCCTCGCTCTCTGCCCTTCTTAGAAAATTCTTAGAAAAATATTGATAACTAGTCTGCACCCAGGATATCAAGACCTACCTGATCACAGTTAAATAGACCGTATAATCGAAATCATTAATCATCATCTGGTGCGCATGTTACGAAGCTAGATCTGCTCTAGAACAAGAGTAAGTAAAGGGCCATATCCCACGCCTTAGAGCGCATTGGCTATATGAAGCTAGTCTCGTATTATTATAGTCCGAGCAACATTCGATGGGTCAGTATGGCCAATATAACATCCTACCGCCTTTCCTTCCCATAACATTTTCTTCGACTAATTTAAATCTTGTGTCGACCAGTAAGCCCATGTCAATTTAACAACAACAACAACAAAATCGTGATTTGATATTGGATTCAGAAAATGACCCCGGGGTCGGCTGGCAAAGGTGTGCTTTCACTCAGATGTCATATTCCAAATGTGTATATGTACTCAGCCTTTGATGCGTGTAGTTAGATCTGCCCTTCTGGATAATGGATTATAAACAAAGTAAACGTACAGGACTCTTGTACACGCCATGGGGCGGATTGAGCATGTGGTGCTCATAGACCATTGGGTATTTTTTAGGTCATGCGATCTGTCTAACGCCGGCCGCTTTTATTTCCCCAAGACATTTCCTGGTACTCTTTATAGGTTGGGTCGCTTGGAAGCCCGTAGCAGTCTTAAAATCAGCCCCGATAAGCATTCGAAACCTTGACCACTGGGTCGGTAGGCGAGTGTCTAGTCACTACGTTACTACGACTCCCCGTAGATGATATAAAGTGATTTATTTACATTAATATCTCAGAACTGTAGCCAAATAGTTTGTTTCATCATCATTTTCCACTTTTTCCATCAAGCCTCGTGGGTAGGAATAATTGACTGTCAATTCATTTTCGTCTCGGGCGTCCTCTCGCTCTCGCATCAGATGTTCTATCATATAGCTATAGCGCCAGTGTTGGTATTTGATGGTGTTACATTCTAACGAGATGGCCGAACCATTAGAGCTTATGCCTTTCAGTATAAGTGGCACAAGGTGTTAGCTCCAACTGTCTGTTTCAAAAAGCAATGTCCTTCTAGCGAGCCTAATATTCTAGTAAGTGTCAATCATTACAGTAAAAAAGATGAAACTGACATCTTTGCGAGAAGAGTTGATTGTCTTTACCTGAAGATGGGACGAATTAGAGGCATTGTAATATTTCCCATAATCCAAGAAAAGTATCAAAAACGGGAACTGTCGAAAGGTGAAATAGTGCTATTTACCTTATTGTTGTTGTTGTTGTTGTTGTTGTTGTTTTGTAATACGCAACAACGATAATAATAACACGAAATATTGGTGACCTTGTATTTAATTACAAGCAATTCTACAACTTTTCTTAACGGAATTTTCCGTTTTGTTTTCATTACTTCCTGTAGGTTGTTCGTACGTTTGTAAACCGCATATCTTTAGAAGTAAACCTGTTTATAAAAGGATTATTTGTAAATCAATAACCTAATAGTAATACCGGTCTGTGTAAATGGTTAACTGCTATATGGAGACTACATAGCGTGTGTTGTCAAGTTTTCTGGTGTGTACATTACATTAAGTGACGTCATATTTTGACAAACGATTCCGTTGTTGGTTGGAATACCTTCATGTATGACCTGACGGAGGAGCAGCATCAGCACCTTCATCACCTTCAGCAGCAGATTCACAACTATCATCATTCACATCCCCGCAGACTACACTCGCCAATGAAGGAAGAAACACTCAGTGGGCCGCTGTCCAGCATCAGGAACTGGATGCAGCCAAATGTTGTGGACCCAGTCATGACCAAGTGAGTTGTAATATCAACATTCCTGTTGGTTGTAATTGTTATTTTTTTTTCCCGCCCACTCTCTTTGAACTCAAGTGGGCCACATGCGCTATTTCTAGTAACATATACTGAATTTTCAGTGTGGATTAGCTTTCCCTATTACCAGTGTCCCTCGCCATCAGGCGAACCCACTCCGACTTCTGAGGTACTTGTAATTTACGTCCCCAATTCAAGACCGAGAAGTCAACATGTTAGTCACGAGGTGCAGGGGTTGAACCCCTTACCGTAGCATCAACCTACCGGATGTTTAAGAACTAGCTCTCTTATACATTCGGCCATGCTGAAATAGGATTAGAGAAGCAAGTATTCAGATGAGAAACCAAGTCAGCGATATCGTCTTGGGGCACGCTCTGCACTTTTTAGGTGTCAAACTGGTAATACTTTAGTCACTTTAAATACCATCGTGGCGTAGAAAGAACAGCCATGGAAAACACGATTACTAGAAGTCGACTCCATCAGCTTGGTGGTGGCCATCAGCTTGGTGGTGGGATCAACTTGGTGGTGGCGATCAGCTTGGTGGTGGCGATCAACTTGGTGGTGGGGATCAACTTGGTGGTGGGGATCAACTTGGTGGTGGCCATCAACTTGGTGGTGGGGATCAACTTGGTGGTGGGATCAGCTTGGTGGTGGCCATCAACTTGGTGGTGGGGATCAACTTGGTGGTGGGGATCAACTTGGTGGTGGCCATCAACTTGGTGGTGGGGATCAACTTGGTGGTGGGGATCAACTTGGTGGTGGCCATCAACTTGGTGGTGGGGATCAACTTGGTGGTGGGGATCAACTTGGTGGTGGCCATCAACTTGGTGGTGGGGATCAACTTGGTGGTGGGGATCAACTTGGTGGTGGCCATCAACTTGGTGGTGGGGATCAACTTGGTGGTGGCGATCAACTTGGTGGTGGGGATCAACTTGGTGGTGGGGATCAGCTTGGTGGTGGGGATCAACTTGGTGGTGGCCATCAACTTGGTGGTGGGGATCAGCTTGGTGGTGGGGATCAACTTGGTGGTGGGGATCAACTTGGTGGTGGCCATCAACTTGGTGGTGGCGATCAACTTGGTGGTGGCGATCAACTTGGTGGTGGGGATCAGCTTGGTGGTGGGGATCAACTTGGTGGTGGCCATCAACTTGGTGGTGGCGATCAACTTGGTGGTGGCGATCAACTTGGTGGTGGGGATCAGCTTGGTGGTGGGGATCAACTTGGTGGTGGCGATCAACTTGGTGGTGGGGATCAACTTGGTGGTGGGGATCAGCTTAGTGGTGGCCATCAACTTGGTGGTGGGGATCAACTTGGTGGTGGCGATCAACTTGGTGGTGGGGATCAACTTGGTGGTGGCGATCAACTTGGTGGTGGCGATCAACTTGGTGGTGGCGATCAACTTGATGGGGGAGATCAGCTTAGTGGTGGCGATCAACTTGATGGGGGAGATCAACTTGGTGGTGGCGATCAACTTGATGGGGGAGATCAACTGGTTGTGGCGATCAACTTGGTTGGTGGCGATCAGCTTGGTGGTGGCGATCAACTTGGTGGTGGCGATCAACTTGGTGGTGGCGATCAACTTGGTGGTGGCGATCAACTTGGTGGTGGCGATCAGCTTAGTGGTGGGGATCAGCTTGGTGGTGGCGATCAGCTTGGTGGTGGCGATCAACTTGGTGGTGGCGATCAACTTGATGGGGGAGATCAGCTTAGTGGTGGCGATCAACTTGATGGGGGAGATCAGCTTGGTGGTGGCGATCAACTTGATGGTGGCGATCAGCTTGGTGGTGGCGATCAACTTGGTGGTGGCGATCAGCTTAGTGGTGGCGATCAACTTGATGGGGGAGATCAACTTGGTGGTGGCGATCAACTTGGTGGTGGTGATCAACTTGGTGGTGGCGATCAACTTGATGGGGGAGATCAACTTGATGGGGGAGATCAGCTTGGTGGTGGCGATCAACTTGATGGGGGAGATCAACTTGGTGGTGGCGATCAACTTGATGGGGGAGATCAGCTTAGTGGTGGCGATCAACTTGATGGGGGAGATCAGCTTAGTGGTGGGGATCAGCTTGGTGGTGGCGATCAACTTGATGGGGGAGATCAGCTTAGTGGTGGGGATCAGCTTGGTGGTGGCGATCAACTTGATGGGGAGATCAGCTTGGTGGTGGCGATCAACTTGATGGTGGCGATCAGCTTGGTGGTGGCGATCAACTTGGTGGTGGCGATCAGCTTAGTGGTGGCGATCAACTTGATGGGGGAGATCAGCTTGGTGGTGGCGATCAACTTGATGGGGGAGATCAACTTGGTGGTGGCGATCAACTTGATGGGGGAGATCAGCTTAGTGGTGGCGATCAACTTGATGGGGGAGATCAGCTTAGTGGTGGGGATCAGCTTGGTGGTGGCGATCAACTTGATGGGGGAGATCAGCTTAGTGGTGGGGATCAGCTTGGTGGTGGCGATCAACTTGATGGGGGAGATCAGCTTGGTGGTGGCGATCAACTTGATGGTGGCGATCAGCTTGGTGGTGGCGATCAACTTGGTGGTGGCGATCAGCTTAGTGGTGGCGATCAACTTGATGGGGGAGATCAACTTGGTGGTGGCGATCAACTTGGTGGTGGCGATCAACTTGGTGGGGGAGATCAGCTTAGTGGTGGGGATCAGCTTGGTGGTGGCGATCAGCTTGGTGGTGGCGATCAACTTGATGGGGGAGATCAGCTTGGTGGTGGCGATCAACTTGATGGGGGAGATCAACTTGGTGGTGGCGATCAACTTGATGGGGGAGATCAGCTTAGTGGTGGCGATCAACTTGATGGGGGAGATCAGCTTAGTGGTGGCGATCAACTTGATGTGTGAGATCAACTTGATGGTGGCGATCAACTTGATGGGGGAGATCAACTTGGTGGTGGCGATCAACTTGATGGGGGAGATCAGCTTAGTGGTGGCGATCAACTTGATGGGGGAGATCAACTTGGTGGTGGCGATCAACTTGATGGGGGAGATCAGCTTGGTGGTGGCGATCAACTTGGTGGTGGCGATCAACTTGATCGGGGAGATCAGCTTGGTGGTGGCGATCAACTTGGTGGTGGCGATCAACTTGGTGGTGGCGATCAACTTGATGGGGGAGATCAGCTTAGTGGTGGGGATCAGCTTGGTGGTGGCGATCAGCTTGGTGGTGGCGATCAACTTGGTGGTGGCGATCAACTTGGTGGTGGCGATCAACTTGGTGGTGGCGATCAACTTGGTGGTGGCGATCAACTTGATGGGGGAGATCAGCTTGGTGGTGGCGATCAGCTTGGTGGTGGCGATCAACTTGGTGGGGGAGATCAGCTTGGTGGTGGCGATCAACTTGGTGGTGGCGATCAACTTGATGGGGGAGATCAGCTTGGTGGTGGCGATCAACTTGGTGGTGGCGATCAACTTGATGGGGGAGATCAGCTTGGTGGTGGCGATCAACTTGGTGGTGGCGATCAGCTTGGTGGTGGCGATCAACTTGATGATGAACACGGGACAGTGAAGACACCCTGGACACGAGAACCCACGTGACAGGGGAAGTCGGGAAGAACCGAATGTCCTTCCGGCGAGCTTTGATGACAGCGAATTTCTGCGAAAGATTTGTTACACGATGGTGACTGTCTACAGAAACAACAACCTTTCCCATCTAGCTGACTACATGCTCTAAGTGTCAAATAGTAATTTCTGTTCCGTCAACGAGATTTTTCAGATCATATTAGAAAACATGGAGGACATTGAATGAGGATTGGAGAAAACTCACTAGAAAAGAGAATAAAAAAATAACTGAAAATTAAAAAGTGGAGAATGGAGACAAGAAAAGGCCGAGCAGTTGAAAATATAGATATGCAGATAGTGAAGTGGTCAAATATTCAAAATGGTGGATAATATGTATAGTTTTATATGATGGAAACAGAGAATCTACTGGTGTGACCTGCGAACAACAAAACGGAGTCAGTAAATATGCCGAGGTAGCGGTTTCAGCCACTACACCGGTCAGTTGAGCTTAATGGTGACTTCTCGTCCTATACTTGGGGACGTAAATTACACATACCTCTGAAGTCGGAGTGAGTTCGCCTGATGGCGAAGGACACTGGTAATAGTGAAAGCCAATCCACATGCAAACATCTCGCCAGCGCACTAGAAGTAGTAGCACGTGACGGAACTGCGCTCGTTAAATAGCGAACGTTAAATAAAAAGAATAATCCATTGATTGAATGTGGCTTTACTAGCCGAACTTCCTTCCCTCTAGGAAATGACTTGGGCTATGATGAGGATAAAATACGTAAAATCTGCGAAGAAAATATTGCCAAACTACGCCTAACCTCAGTCGGTATGTGTTGTGCTCAAACATGACCTGGCTATATCTTAATATGCGTCTCCGCAGGTATGAAATTGCAATACCGGTGCAGCTTATACTGATGGTTTCTGAGTTTGGAGAACGGAAGATAATCTCTGCAGAGCACGCCCCAAAGGGGAAGGTACTTTGCTACCGGGTCGTGAGGAAAGTCTCTACAGAGATCTCGCTCCGATAAATATAAGCCCTTTTAGAAGCTCGTGCAACACGAACGTTAATGCATCTGGCTTAAAAGTTTATCCTCATATACATCTAGGGGATGCACAAATAACAACAACAGCAGCAACAACGATAACAATGATGACAACAACAGCAAATAAACCTGACTTTCTAACGTCTATAATTCCATTCAGTAAACCATGCTTTATGTTTCCTTCCTCTGGTTTGTCGTCTGTCCCTTGTGTTAAATACAATAGCAAGAAATAGTTAATACTTGTTATTCCTTCTGGTGTCTAATTTCTTGGTTGAAACATCTAATTTTGAATTACTTTGATAAGAACACACTAAAAGAGATTAAGAAAGTATTCAAATAAAACACATCTATGGGAGGAAATCACGAACACAATCGATTCGAATGTCAACCTCCATGATAATATTACACTATAAGCTAGTATGGGAATTAAACAGAATATAAAGATAGCCTCTTCAGAAGACGTTCTTAAATACTATTAGTTTAAAATTAGTCACAAGTCCTTTATATGACGTCAATCTCAGCTTTTTATACATTTTTAAAAAATGTTTTGCTGTTCGTGGTTTACTAGACGTATTTTATATTCAGTAGTTTGCCATTATTTTCTGAGCGACCGACGCCCACACCATCGAAATCAACGCAACTGCTTCCAAATCATCTGCGGCTGATTTCGAACCTGGGATTCTAGGTCAATACAGGCTAAAACTGGTACCAGGAATTGTATAGGGAAGTTAGGGAGGCCGGTCAGATACTGTATGTGTAACACATATTGTAAAACTATTTAATCGGCACCGAATGCCGATTGGTCTATGCAATATGGGTTTAGCACCATATGCCTAATGCGTCATAACGAGTGTACAAAGGTCTTTGCTACTTGCGTTTCTAGTGGGAAGTAAAGACGGTCCGTGCCATTTTTACCACAACTCCCTCGAGTGTCGATTAGTCTATACAAATATTGGGTTAGCAACATGTGCCCAACATTTTTAAAGGCGTGTAAATTTGGACCTTGGTATTTGTATTCCGTGCTCAGGTTGTCTCGACGCATTCCATCTACGGTAACGAGTTCCAGATCCTGTGACAGTTCCTCTCACCTGTTTTCCTCCTATCTAACATTTATACCACGGCAGCGATTTTATTACTTAGTCTTCAGGATTTCCAACTGCCGCAGTGCTTCAACATTTGGAGATAGTTCTCAGGGCTTCCTGTTTTACGTCCTGATCCGAAAAGGCTTGATATCATGGGATCTCACCACCCAAGAGATAAGAGGGTGGTATATCACGAGAAGGCTTGATATAATCGGATCTCACCACCCAAGAGATAAGAGGGTGGTATATAACGAGAAGGCTTGATATCATCGGATCTCACAATCCAAGAGATAAGAGGATGGTATATCAGAGAAGGCTTGATATCATCGGATCTCACAATCCAAGAGATAAGAGGTTGGTATATAACGAGAAGGGTTGATATCATCAGATGTCACAATCCAAGAGATAAGAGGGTGGTATATCACGAGAAGGCTTGATATTATCAGATCTCACAATCCAAGAGATAAGAGTGTGGTATATCACGAAAAGGCTTGATATCATCGGATCTCACCACCCAAGAGATAAGAGGATGGTATATCACGAGAAGGCTTGATATCATCGGATCTCACCACCCAAGAGATAAGAGGATGTTGTTTAAAAATAGCCTCTTCAGAATATATGTTGGTATGCCTAGTTTTAGTTGTTTGTCTTTAATGCCTTCACTTATTGATTATTTGGTATTATTTTCACCGTCTCATCTAATGGCGCGTTGGTGAATAGGGAGGCTATATCCATGTATGTCATGTGTTTATTATTTATGTACATAGTATCCAATAATTCCACCAGTTTGAATGTATCTCTGAGTATTTTTGGATCGAAGTGCCGTCGTACTGGCTTTAAAATTTAGTCTAGCGGCCTCTCACCATTCGGTGTTGTGCAGAGTTAAACATGGACATGATCGGTCGTAGCGGGATTCCGGGCTTCTGAAGTTTACTACACACAGGCGATGGGAGCCTAGGAAAACTGACACACCACAAACTTCCCACGACTTTATCTTTCGTATGTTGTTTAATACACAAACAAGTCACTTGTTAAAGTTTGCAGAAGCCATAATGTTTAATCTACACAAGCCAGTTTTGTGCAAACAGAAAGACATGATAGTCACTTTAAAATTATCGTAGTAGACAATTGACATTACTGTGCGAACATGTGTATATTTCAGCTTGAAGGATTTCTCTGGTTATTTGACTTTATGTTGTGTGAAATCTGCAGTATGTACATGACGAGATGCAGAGCAATATGACAGGGCTATAAATCGTGCAATCTATTGTTTGTGTCTTCGTTTCCAAACTATACTTCTGATTTTTAACCAGTTTTTCCCTCTCTCATTTCTCCCACAAGACCACGTCCAGCAGTAACATCTCCATCTCTTTCTTCTCCAACTTTTACATCACAGTCTCTCTGTACTACTGTCATTTTATAGTTTTTACATCGAGCTGTAGCCAAGTTTAGTTGTTCAAAAAAGTTGCCACTTTCCTTTGCTTTGTTGTCTTCAGTTAACGTATATTCTTGCCTGATGTTAATATCTATTATTTCCCCTTGAATCTAGACAGAAATCGATGTGATATGGGCATATATCCTTTTACTAACTTAGCCCTTCTTTTGCCCAAGATTATACTCACAACACTTTCATATTTGTTTCCTACTTTTATTTTAAAATGCCCTCCTGAGTAAATTATGCTATATTCAGCCTGTGTACATTTCTGTGTACCTCTCTGTCTTGTCTCACATAAACCCACGATATTTACATTAATTCTTTTCATATCGATATTGATTTTTTCCCCGTCTTACGAACTTGCATGAGGTGTTCTCACATTTCATGTCCCAATAATAAAAACATTAATTATTGACTTGCATGCAGTAGCCGGATAACGTTCGGGTAGCACATGATGTTCCCTAACGGACTCTTTAACTTCTTCACGTTGAACATATTCCGTACAGACATGATATGCAACAATGCATCTGTTAAGAAGGTAGTTTGCCATTGCTTTCCCCTTTTGACAGTGACCATACACGTCAGATGTCCGTAGCCAGTCTCTATAAAGAGATCCTCTGCCTACCGTCGTGAAACTTGAGACTTTAACCAAGAAGTATCCGTCATCTGCTCCGCTGCTCCATCCACTACCTGCTCTTATGGTTTTGTACTAATCTGATCGAGAGGTAAAACGAGTACTCCACAATGCCCAAGGGTGTCTCGCAAGCTAGAAGAGGAAATATGCATCTTACTCCTTCTTTGATGATTGCTTATTTCTCGTTGACTTTATAATAGTTCTAAGCGTGTTAAATAATATACATTCTTATTTATAATCTAATAATACCACCAATTAACTTAAGAAAACTCCAAGACAATTCCAACATAATATATACCTGAAAACAAGAAACAAATATATAAATTTCTGACTAAATAATACAGGAACAATATAATCACAGAACATGTAGAGGCATACAATAGAATCGGCTGACCATTGTATGCAAATCAAGTCTGGCCTACAGCAACATGGCGGGCTAGCTAGCCTAGTTGATATCAAAATGTGCTTTTGATGTCAAGGTCAAGGTCTGACGCTGGTTCTACGTCAGGGTTTGGTTTCTGCGAAAGTGAGGAAATGATTGGCCACCTACTCCTCCATGCATTCAGGCCCTGCAACATGTGATGATGCTGTTATATCACAAACCCACAGCATGAAACTGCTTTGGGACAAATGATTTCCCTGCGATGGGGGAGAAAATAATAATAACACTTTGGAATTCCTGTGCATGTCGTAAAAGGCATATAAAGAGGGTTGGTCTAAGACTGACTATCTCACACCGTAGACAAAAATCAGTCGGTATCCAGACTACCATGAATTGGCCCACAAGATGATTGGCAGGCCTATGTGGGCTTATACTCCACTGGAAGTCTTAAAGGCGACGGAAGAAGAAGAATTGTCGGGGTTTACTACAAGAGTGAAGCAGATGGTATTAAAACCAGAAGAAGAACTAGATGCAGATGGATTGATAACATTGGAGACATTGTGTACAGTGAAGTACCTCACTGACCACAACAAAAGATCTCACGCAAGAAAGACATCTCAAACTCCCCACTTAACTCCAAATCAGTTAGTTAGTTAGTTAGTTAGTTAGTTAGTCGTAGTTCCAACCTCATAGCAACGAGTTGTCCCCATTATGCTCCGTTCCTGTGCCAGTGAATATCGCACAAAACGCTCCCCTCTGCCCAATGTGAAAAGTGGAAAAGACAGGAGTCTCGACAAACAACAGCCCGCACAGATACACTGTGCATAATGCCGCCGCTAGAATGTCAACACAATAGTCCCCAACGAAACACCCAGTTCATCTCTGATGGAATCGGCAGTCATTTTCCCATCTGGATGTTTCCTAGATGTTCACCCACACAGTCCACGAAAATACAGTTCATCGTCGATGGCAGTGGCAGTCAACCAGAAGCCCAGCAGCCACGCATTTTTGCATAAGGCAAAAACCGGTCAACTCTGGGACATAGCCATCTACCATCGCTCCGAACATGCAGTCACGTTCCAAAAAACCTCGGGCAGATTCAAAAGCATTTCACACGAAACTCACAGCTTACAGTGTCGCGCCACGCACTCACTCAGTAGCAGGGCGACGGAACCACCAAATCAGTATTACAGTTCACATATGGATAGACAAGACTTGATTCCACGAATCGAAATTAATGTTATTGTAGAAGAAATCAATTTCTCATTTTCTTTCCTTTTGTTCGTAAAGTGTGTCAATTTGTATTTAAAATAACTGGGCTATTGAAGTTGAAGATTCACGATCACAGATTATAACTTTAAAGACAAGAGAAATTATATTTCTGGGATATATCAACAGGGGATTGCCTGCTGTACCAGTGGTTATGTGTTCGAACCCCATGCCAGGACTTTTTATAATTGACCTCGGCTCCCTGGTCGATCCGCCTAAAATGGCTAGCTGAAAATGTCATCGGAAGTAAAGTCGGCCTGGGTGATACTGGCCACATCATCCACAAAGTGCCGGTTGATATATCAAAATGTGGGGCTAGTACCTTAGCCCAATACTTCACCAAGGCATAGAAAACGTCATTTGTTTTTACTTCATATACACGCCATATAATAGAAATGTGCTTTACTTCTTTAAGTTTACTTTTTACACTTACTTTGGCATACAACGACAACTGTCAGGAGCTGAAAGAGTTACATAAAGCAGAGTGCAAGCAATTAGATATGTGTATATATATATATTGCTAAAAAGAGCAGAAGAAATAAAATAGATAATCAATTGTAACAACGAGCTGACTCTACATAAATATCACTCTTTTGTCTTCCAGCATGGGTCTGAGCAGAGTGCACTTCGAGAAGCAGCCTCCGAGCAACCTGAGGAAAAGCAACTTCTTTCATTTCGTTCTGGCCTTGTATGATCGCCAGGGCCAGCCCGTGGAAGTGGAGAAAACCACGTTTGTCGACTTCATCGAAAAAGAGCAGCTTGGGGTAGGTTCACGGAGTCTTCAAGATTCATCTCCTTCTCATCCTCCACAGCTTTACTTTTCAGCGTCGTTCATGAAAGAAAAAATAAATGGCGTCAGTGCTCTGGTGTGGGCTTCCTCTACTGCTGCTGTTTTTCATCTCTAAATGCAGCATAGGCCCTCACCCAACACACGCCAAGCTCCTTAAATAACTTGTTCGTTATGTGGTTGAAGTAGTAGTTTTCTAATGGATGAAGTAGCCAGTCTCACGCCAATCCTCCTTAGTCGCCTTCGACGACATGCAAGGCAGGCTACAATGCTACAATTGTTTACTCTCCTTATGGGCTCCTGTAACCAACAAGCAGTATGTTTCTTACGTGATGGTATTTGTAATTCGAAAAAGCAAAGTGCCATTTTTATACACGTTGAGGTGTACTTGTGATATGTTTCTAGTCCCACCATTTCATATACCTAGAGGTGTACTTGTGATATGTTCCTGGTCCCACCATTTTACATACCTTGAGGTGTACTTGTGATATGTTCCTAGTCCCGCCATTTCACATACCTTGAGGTGTGCTTGTGATATGTTCCTAGTCCCACCATTTTATATACCTTGAGGTGTACTTGTGATATGTTCCTAGTCCCACCATTTCACATACCTTGAGGTGTACTTGTGATATGTTCCTAGTCCCACCATTTCACATACCTTGAGGTGTACTTGTGATATGTTCCTAGTCCCACCATTTTACATACCTTGAGGTGTACTTGTGATATGTTCCTAGTCCCACCATTTTATATACCTTGAGGTGTACTTGTGATATGTTCCTAGTCCCACCATTTTACATACCTTGAGGTGTACTAGTGATATGTTCCTAGTCCCACCATTTTACACGCCTTGCGATACTTGTGATATGTTCCTAGTCCCACCATTTTACATACCTTGAGGTGTACTAGTGATATGTTCCTAGTCCCACCATTTCACATTCCTTGAGGTGCACTTGTGATATGTTCCTAGTCCCACCATTTCACATACCTTGAGGTGTACTTGTGATATGTTCCTAGTCCCATCATTTCACATACCTTGAGGTGTACTTGTGATATGTTCCTAGTCCCATCATTTCACATACCTTGAGGTGTACTTGTGATATGTTCCTAGTCCCACCATTTCACATACCTTGAGGTGTACTTGTGATATGTTCCTAGTCCCATCATTTCACATACTTTGAGGTGTACTTGTGATATGTTCCTAGTCCCATCATTTCCCATACCTTGAGGTGTACTTGTGATATGTTCCTAGTCCCAACATTTCACATACCTTGAGGTGTACTTATGATGAGTTCCTAGTCCCTTCATTTTACACACCTTGAGGTGTATTTGTGATATGTTCCTTGTCCTATCATGTTACACGCCTTGCGGTACTTGTGATATGTTCCTAGTCCCATCATTTCACATACCTTGAGGTGTACATGTGATATATTCCTAGTCCCATCATTTCACATACCTTGAGGTGTACATGTGCTATATTCCTAGTCCCATCATTTTACATATCTTGAGGTGTACTTGTGATATGTTCATTGTCCCACAATTTTCACACTCCTCCTCCTCCCCCTCCCACATAATTAGAATATAGAAATCGGAACATTTTGTGACAACTGGAAAGATTTATGGAAAGAGAGATAAGAAGAAGATATTACATAACACGGGAAGGTGTGAGCACAAGTATTGATATAATCTGTTGGAGAACGCGAGATGTGGAGAAGCATGATCCCTCACGCCTGTTTGCAATACACTTGATGATATTGATGATAAATATATTAATGGTGATAATGACATATTTTACAAGACTAAGACAATATCAAAACCCTACTGCTCTCAAACATAATTCTGCGACAAATAGGGATAGATTGCATACCACCATGTTGAAAAGCCATTGCCTGAAACATGCACATCTGGCTTCTTTTCATGAAAAAGAGTAAAACTGGCAATGTCATAACAGAATAAGAAAAGGATTGTATATTGGGACCCTGATCCTGGGACAACGGATCAGAAGTCTGGCCGTCTCGGATACGAACGAAACACTGGAAATTACCCGAATGAACATTGTGCGTATTAATAAATCCCTCAGCGATTAGAAGCTGAAACTAACAGACCAAATAGGCCGCTACTCAGAGTAACTTTAATACTAAAAACATTCCACCAAAATAATATGTATATCATATATTATTCTGATATGCGCACATTTCGACAGAATGCCAAACGACGACCTCAAAAATATAATAGACGTGGCATCTACAATGTCGCCACTGTGACGAAAGGATTGCCAACGCAATTCATAATCCCGCATACCCAGCTAGGGGCAATTTCGAAACTGACCTCCTTGCGCTGATTTTCACATAATGGTATGAGTGCCAGTCGTTCAGAAAGCAAAGGTAAAGTACTGAACATAAACTTGCCAAGAAATCACAAAGAGCCCAAGATGCTGGGGTTGTCTGTTGCGCCCTGTAAAGGAATGCAACTGACTTAACTAACTTAACATTATCTATAGATCAGAAAGCTTGGACATCTTATGAGAGTTAAATATGATCAACTACCAATAAGAGCACACAATCAAAAATGATTTGGACATAGAGCTAGGGGAAGCCCAAGACAAAGTTGGATAGACGCAGTCAATACAACCCATCTGGCGAAAGGAAAACCAGGTCTCCACACCTTTACGCTTAAAGGTAATTGTGGGTTGGGAGAAAAGAAAGCATCCTCTAGGCGCTAGACAACAGAAAATGTGGACCCTCGCTGGTGCTTCGGAGTTCGTGCACAGTCCCGGGATTGCCGGGTCTTTGGATGGAAACTGGTGTACTTATGGAGGTGTTCGTTAGCCATGAGCGTGGTCCGTACACATCAATAAAAACTGAGCTGGTAAATATTTCTGACTGCCAAGACTACATTAGCCGGTTTCCGTGGCTAAGAGCTTGCGGACGTGATTCGTAAGCCCGTTTACTCGCGTTCGAAGTACAGCTGCGACCGAATTGGCAGCAGGACCGCGTTGTGCTGGGTTTTAACGTGTTAGTAAGGGAGACGGTGGTTCACAAAGCAATGGCAAACTACTGAACGTAAATTTGCCAAGACATCAACAACAGCAGTAAAATGCTGGTGTTGACAGCGATGTCCTGTAAATAGGATATGCAAAAATGTAAAAAAAAAGACTACATTAGCGGCGTCCTCATCCAAACACATGCTCGCGCGCACGCGCGCGCACACACACGCACATACATAAAAACACACATACATACTTACATACACCAGACACACAAGTGAATCGGCGCAACTATCTCTGAACAGTCATACCATCAGATGGGAAGTGCCTTGAAGAGATTAGAACAAGAATTGCGAAGGTAGTTCTTTGCAAGATGGAAAATATACTGACCAATAAAAAGATGTCAGTTGCAACGAGAACAAGAGTGTTGAAATGCTGCTTAGAACCTATAGTGATATGTGAATTTGAAACGTGTACAATAATCATATAAGTTGAGAAACAACTGACGTCAGTGGATAAATGGTTTATGAGTAAATTACAATGAATACCATGGAGAAAAACCAATGAGCAAGTTCCACGAGAAACAAACGAAAATCGTAAATCGATTAGAGCATTATTTCTCAACCTTTTTTGGCCCATGCACCCCGTCACCATATGTTCAGAATGTCATAGCCACCCCCCCCCCCTCTTTGTATTTCCTCCCTATAAATTCCCCCTCCCCTACACAGTATACGAAAAATTGGAAGCTAAATTTAATAACACATACTAGAACAAGTCTAGACGTCTACATAAAAAGTGATTTGCAGGTCTACTTACGTTATAAAATGATTTCAGAAGAGCGAGAAGTACAGAACCGTAAAGTATAGAGGGAAAAACAATATCAAGTAATCGGTTCTTGTACTAACGCATTCGTGAAATAATCTTAATTTCCCCCCACCCTCCCCCGGGAACCCTAAAACTCCCCCCTGTAGGGGGGGGGGGGGTATTCCCCCACCGGTTGAGAACCACTGGATTAGAGAAATTAGACGTAGACAGTCGATACATTTTAGCACTCTGGGATTAGAAATAAACTAGAAAACTTAATGACAACAGGCAACAGACAACAGTGGGGGAAAGAGTTGAGTCGAGTTGAGTTGAGTTAAGAACCGACATCGCTGCACTCAGGACATTCCATACGTGCTCCGTCCCCTTGTTCAACAGCCAGCGAAGAGTCATGCTACTATCGTTCCCACCGCTATCTGATTAAAAATTCTCCTGGTCTTACCTCTTAGTTTTGAGATTCTTCCAGAAGCCCTGCCGATCCTCCCGCAATCTGATTCTTTCCACATATGGGTTCTCTATCTGTTCCTCCGCCTGCTCCACCTGGTCCCACAAGCGCACGACCACCTCCCCCTTGTCCATAGGCAAGATACCACCAAGAGGTGCATTCCCTGCTAGCCTATCAGCCTGTTCATTACCCCGCACCCCCGCATGGCCAGGGCAAAATATCCATGCAATTCTCACGATCTGTGACCTCTGAAGCGACGAGAGCCATTCCACACGAAACATTCCTTTCTCTACCTTACTAAGCATACTCTTTGAATCCGTAATGAATACAACAGTGTGGGGGAAAGAACAAAGGGAGGGCAGAGAGCTAAATATCTAGATGGCTTGGCCACCTGGACGTATTTGAGACAAGAACACGTAAACTGATCCGCGACTGGTTATAGGATGAGATGGTGAAACATGACCACCCACGCTGTATCGGCATGGCACATGATGATGCGAATAGTGATTAATAATTAATAATGTTCTGCTTCATTAATGGTTTCGTTACAAAAAGTAAATGACGCCTTTCACAACATGAGCTGTGAGGGTATATTAGTACTATACTGTACACTTGCCCGTATATTTATTTTAGACCAATTGACACTCGATGTTTGACGTGGTCACCTTAACTTCCCATGACATTTTCTGGCCCCCATTTTAAACTGGGTCTACCTAGTAGCCCAGGTCAATGGATAACACATTCTTGCAGTCAAAGGATTCGAACACATGACCACCAGCCGTCAGGCATGCGTGCCAGCCATTGCACTACTGCGGCTCCCATAGTTTCATTTGCCGTTAGATTAGTTCATGTGTCTTTGTGCTTCCACCAAGCACTTTATGTAGTCAGTTTGCCGTCATTGATTAAATACACAATTACCTTTACAAATTATTTTCAGGACAGTGACAGTCAAACGACAAACAATGGCATCCATTACCGGCTGCTGTTGTTGTACGCAAATGGTAAGTTGCAAAAACAAAAAAATGGTTATTAATATTAACATAATAATTATAATACATTCAAAAATAATACTTTTTATTACCTACTATTTTTTCCCCCAAATATATTATTAATATTATTACAAGTATTATCTAGGTAGTGTGTCCTTTGGAATTCCTTTTACCAGAACGTAAGGGTGTATGTATGGTTGTCTTATCTATAGTCCGATAGTTAGTTAGTTAGTCGCGGTTTCAACTTCACGGCAACGGGTCGTCCCCATATTGCTCCGATAACTAACTTAAACGTACGACGGTGAATCCTGGACAACTAATACAGAAAAGACAATTATCCGAAATTATATAAATGTTATTTTACAAGCGGATGTACCAAGAGCAAGTAAAATGAGCAAAGAAAATAAATTCTTTAACGTAACAGGAAACTCATCAAGAAGATGCAAAGGATCACAATCATCATGTGCCACGTAGGAGGATATAGTTAGCCATATCATACGTTCACCAGTCTTGGTATATTGCCTAGTCCAGATATGTGGCAAAGCCATCCAGCTATTTATTTCTTTGCCTTTTCCTTTGCTTTTGTCTCTCATACATGTTGCCACTTGTCACTAAGTTTAAAATTTTATTTCTGCTCAGAATGAGTCCATATATCTTGACTGTCTATGGCGTGAACTCTTGCTAACATTAATTAAAACAGAACGCGACAGAGAACATTTTATAAAGATTCGATTCAGTATTTACCATCGTGTTATAAAACGATATCTATACATTACTGATAGAGAACAGCAAGGAAGAAGAGATATGAAGAGGCAAGATCGCCCACTTAATTAGAAAAGGCCTGTCTATGTCCAGGTGTTTTATTTATTGCAAGCTCTACGATGGTCTGCTAGTTCCATTTTCAATGTCTGCCAACGAGTTTGTCATCTAAACGTCCAGGCCTGCATTCTCCTGCTATTTTTCACGAAAACTGACAGGAAAACAAAACTCGTCACAAGCCGCTAGTGCCAGATGGGGACATTGATAATTCATAAGGTATTCAGTGGCCTCTCCATTGATACGACAGCAATTACTAAGTGAGGTGACAGCGATCTCTGCTATGAGGACAGCCTCGCACGTGCGGGCAGCCATTAGGTTTTGATCGTTAGTGCTCACAATCTTGAACACATATTAATTCCGTTGACAGGGGCACAGAAGAGTGGGGAAAGGCGGGGACGGTGGGGGTGTTTTGTTGTTGTAGAGACAAGTGATGGTCCGGGTGAGTTTTCGCGTGCTTGTGTGCGCATGCGTGCGTGTACGAGTGAGCGTATTTCTTGTTCGTGTGATGAGTGTGCTAAATGAGTGCAGAGATAAATTGTAACAGAGAGAGAGAGAGAGAGAGAGAGAGAGAGAGAGAGAGAGAGAGCGTGTGTGGGAGCGAGAGAGAGAAAGAGAGAGAGAGAGAGAGCGAGAGAGAGAGAGAGAGAGAGAGAGAGAGAGAGAGAGAGAGAGAGCGTGACAGAGGGAATTCGAATATGTGGGAAGGGCGCGCAGGTGTCAGAAAGAGAACATGTGTGTGTGTGTGTGTGAGAGAGAGAGAGAGAGAGAGCAAGAGAAAGAGAGAGAGAGAGAGAGAGAGAGAGAGAGAGAGAGAGAGAGAGAGAGAGAGATTGGAGGGTGGAGGAGTGAAAGAGAGTGTTTGGGCAGAAGAGAAAGTTACTTCGACTACAGCGAATATTTATTTGTGTTTACAGTTAATTTGCAACCCCGCGCTTTGTCCATACCTGCCAAAGATAAAAACAATTAAAGAACAAAAGAATCGGCAGGTAACTGAAACAAAAATGTATACGACTGTGACTATAAAATAGCGTTCTGTAACAGACTAACAATAAATGTATCGCTACGCTACTTGAAACGGCACACATTTCAAACAGGAGACAGCAGAAGAATCACCTAGTAATCAAATACGCAGATTTATTTTACGATCATTTCAAAGCAGATTGATATTTCCTGAGGGCGCTGTGCTTAATGGCAGTGAACGAATGACAGTTCCTCGACATACCGAGTCGACGGCGATTTGGACACCGACAGTTTTGCGTTGAGTTCTATGGTATGAGCATCGGTTGTTCAGACAGCAATGGTAAAGCACTGAACGTAAACATTGCCCAGTAAATCACAAACAACCACAAATAAAAGGGGGAAAAAATCCTCTGGTTGATTGCAACTTCCAATAAATAACGTTGCAATTTACCATTTTCAACATTTTATCTAATTATCTTTAGAGTAGTTATATGCTGATACTCAACAACGTTCGTGGCTAAACAAATATGTACACACGAAGGAAAGAGCGAACTAATGGAATTTATTTAAAATGGTCTGGAATTAGCCACAAGAGCCATTCTTACATTCTGTCTTTTGTTTCAACAATCATGTTTACTTGCATAAATAATTGCGCATAGTTATCTAATTAAGGCTGACAGGAAGGACTAGTCACAATGTAATAGTAACACTGGGTCGTGAGTGCAGAGAATGGGCAGCGGGCCGCACAGAGTTTGAGGTGCAACAACTGATCCAGATTAATACACATCAAGGTGACATAGTGATCTATACTGATGGGTCAGTGGTGAGAAAAAGACGGAGTGGTTGGGGTTTCATTGCGAAGTTTCGCGATTCTTGAAACAGGAGAGTATGGCATATGAGGATACGACCTCCAGCATGAGAGTGGAGGTGTAAGTAGTCACAGCGGCATTCCGTTGGTTAGAGGAGACCACTGCAACACACACTGTATTCATTACGGACTTCAGGAGTATGCTTAGTAAGAGGAATGGTTCGTGTGGAATGGCTCACCTCGCTTCAGAGGTCACAGATTGTGAGAATTGTATGGATCTTTTGCCCCGGTCATACGGGAATACGGGGGAATAAGCAGGCTGATAGGCTGACAGGGAATGCACATCTTGGTGGTAGAATACCTATGAACAATGGAGAGGTTATCGTGGGCCTGTGGGGCCAGGTGGAGAAGGTGGGGGGGGGGACAGATTGAGAACACGGATGTGGAAAGGACGAGATTGCGGGAGATTGGCAGGTGATTCTGGTAGAATCTCAAAACTTAGAGGGAAGACCAGAAGAACGTTCAATCAGATAGCATTGGGAACGATTAGTAGTGTGACTCGTCACTGGCTGTTGAAAGAGGAGACGGAGCGCGTATAGGAATGTCCTGAGTGCAGTGATGTCGGTTCTTAGCTCAACTCAACTCAGCTCAACTGAAGGCTGGAACAAGATATATACATAGTGTGCCCAGATTTTCTGTTATTGTTGAAAATGTATGTCCTTACAGCATTCATATTCCATCTATCATGTGCCATGCCGATATGCGTGGGCGGTCACGTTTTGCCTTCTCACTCGATCACCAGAGTCAGTGGATCAGCTCTGTGTTTCTGTCTCGACCATGCCACGTGGCCAAGTCATCCAGGTATTTACTTCTTGGTCTTCCCCTTGGTCTCTTCCCTTCGATCTTGCCAGTTGTCACCAAGTTCTCCAATTCATTTCTGCTCATAACATGCCCACAAAATTTTGACTGTCTACGTCTAATGTCTCTAATCAGTTTACGATCTTCATTTGTTCCTTGTAGGACTTGTTCATTGGTTTTTCTGTGTGTCCATGGTATTCTTTGCATTTTTCCTCAGAAGCCACATTTCCACAGCCTATCGGATGTTTTTCATCTTGCCTGCTCATTGTCCACGCTTCACATCCATATAAAAGTACAGGTTCTATGTAGCATTTCAATACTGTTTTTCTCGTTTCAATTGATATCTTGGTCAGTATGTTTTTCATCTTGCAAAAGGCTACCGTCGCAATGGCAATTATTGTTCTAATCTCTTCAAGGCATCTCCCATCAAATGTTATTACTGTTCCGAGATAGCTGTACCGATTCACTTGTTTAAGAATATTCCCATTTAAATTATCATTCACATTATCGAAGTTTGTTAATAACTAACACTGTCTAATAAATTGTACATATTTCAGGGATACGACAAGAGCAGGACATGTACATACGTCTCATTGATTCAGTCACAAAACAGGTAATTTCCCACGCTTTCATGTCAACCACAAGTGTTAAATGTAGAGTGTATTTATAATGACTGTGCAGTGTTTGAAAATATTGCCGTTCCAAGTTTTGGATTTACCTACTGTGGAGTTCATGCAACACAATGCAATATAATATGTAAATACAAAACTTGGAACGGCAATATTTTCAAACACTGCACAGTCATTAAAATACACCCTGCCTATAATTCCAGTAGCTTGTATTAGCCAATTTTTTATAAAAAATGTATATGCATACGTAGACGTCGACGTTACAGAAAGGATAAGGGCACTCGCTCTTAAACTTCCGGCGCGCTGACAACGGGGTACGGGGTTCATTCCTCACACTGGTCAGTTGGACTTCAACGTTGACTTCTGGTTCAGAAAGCAATGGCAAACTACAGAGTGTAAAACTGCCTTGTAAATCAACACTGGGTTGTGGTTGATTATAACGTCCTGTAATGGACATGCCACTAACTTTTCAAATACACAGAGCAATAGGTACTGTCAAATGGATACGTAGAGCAATAGGTATTGTCAAATGCATACATAGAGCAATAGGTGCTGTCAAATGCATACATAGAGCAATAGGTTTTGTCAAATGCATACACAGAGCAATAGGTGCTGTCAAATGCATACATAGAGCAATAGGTTTTGTCAAATGCATACATAGAGCAATAGGTGCTGTCAAATGCATACATAGAGCAATAGGTTTTGTCAAATGCATACACAGAGCAATAGGTGCTGTCAAATGCATACATAGAGCAATAGGTTTTGTCAAATGCATACACAGAGCAATAGGTGCTGTCAAATGCATACATAGAGCAATAGGTTTTGTCAAATGCATACACAGAGCAATAGGTGCTGTCAAATGCATACATAGAGCAATAGGTTTTGTCAAATGCATACACAGAGCAATAGGTGCTGTCAAATGCATACATAGAGCAATAGGTTTTTGTCAAATGCATACGTAGAGCAATAGGTGCTGTCAAATGCATACATAGAGCAATAGGTTTTGTCAAATGCATACACAGAGCAATAGGTGCTGTCAAATGCATACATAGAGCAATAGGTTTTGTCAAATGCATACATAGAGCAATAGGTTTTGTCAAATGCATACACAGAGCAATAGGTGCTGTCAAATGCATACATAGAGCAATAGGTTTTGTCAAATGCATACATAGAGCAATAGGTTTTGTCAAATGCATACGTAGAGCAATAGGTTTTGTCAAATGCATACATAGAGCAATAGGTGCTGTCAAATGCATACATAGAGCAATAGGTTTTGTCAAATGCATACACAGAGCAATAGGTGCTGTCAAATGCATACATAGAGCAATAGGTTTTGTCAAATGCATACATAGAGCAATAGGTTTGTCAAATGCATACACAGAGCAATAGGTGCTGTCAAATGCATACATAGAGCAATAGGTTTTGTCAAATGCATACATAGAGCAATAGGTTTTGTCAAATGCATACGTAGAGCAATAGGTTTTGTCAAATGCATACATAGAGCAATAGGTGCTGTCAATGCATACATAGAGCAATAGGTTTTGTCAAATGCATACACAGAGCAATAGGTGCTGTCAAATGCATACATAGAGCAATAGGTTTTGTCAAATGCATACATAGAGCAATAGGTTTTGTCAAATGCATACACAGAGTAATAGGTGCTGTCAAATGCATACATAGAGCAATAGGTTTTGTCAAATGCATATACAGAGCAATAGGTGCTGTCAAATGCATACATAGAGCAATAGGTTTTGTCAAATGCATACATAGAGCAATAGGTTTTGTCAAATGCATACACAGAGCAATAGGTGCTGTCAAATGCATACATAGAGCAATAGGTTTTGTCAAATGCATACACAGAGCAATAGGTGCTGTCAAATGCATACATAGAGCAATAGGTTTTGTCAAATGCATACGTAGAGCAATAGGTGCTGTCAAATGCATACATAGAGCAATAGGTTTTGTCAAATGCATACACAGAGCAATAGGTGCTGTCAAATGCATACATAGAGCAATAGGTTTTGTCAAATGCATACATAGAGCAATAGGTTTTGTCAAATGCATACGTAGAGCAATAGGTGCTGTCAAATGCATACATAGAGCAATAGGTTTTGTCAAATGCATACATAGAGCAATAGGTTTTGTCAAATGCATACACAGAGCAATAGGTGCTGTCAAATGCATACATAGAGCAATAGGTTTTGTCAAATGCATACATAGAGCAATAGGTTTTGTCAAATGCATACACAGAGCAATAGGTGCTGTCAAATGCATACATAGAGCAATAGGTTTTGTCAAATGCATACATAGAGCAATAGGTTTTGTCAAATGCATACGTAGAGCAATAGGTTTTGTCAAATGCATACATAGAGCAATAGGTGCTGTCAAATGCATACATAGAGCAATAGGTTTTGTCAAATGCATACACAGAGCAATAGGTGCTGTCAAATGCATACATAGAGCAATAGGTTTTGTCAAATGCATACATAGAGCAATAGGTTTTGTCAAATGCATACACAGAGCAATAGGTGCTGTCAAATGCATACATAGAGCAATAGGTTTTGTCAAATGCATACACAGAGCAATAGGTGCTGTCAAATGCATACATAGAGCAATAGGTTTTGTCAAATGCATACATAGAGCAATAGGTTTTGTCAAATGCATACACAGAGCAATAGGTGCTGTCAAATGCATACATAGAGCAATAGGTTTTGTCAAATGCATACACAGAGCAATAGGTGCTGTCAAATGCATACATAGAGCAATAGGTTTTGTCAAATGCATACGTAGAGCAATGGGTACTATGAAATGCATACGGGGAGCAATAGGTATTACGCTGGCTTAACAACTTAGTAGTCCATGTTTGTTTCGAAAGAAATACGCCACACCTTCAATGGACTTTTCTATCTCACACATGGTGTTTGACTTTGGCATGCATTTGTGTACGGCTTACTTCCTCTAGATGACTGATATATCCAAAGTAACGGACTCTATCCACTCGTGAGTAAATTTTACGCCCTAAAAATTCTACCAGAACAGCGGCTTAATGATCTACTCTTTACAATTTCCAACTGGTGTTGGATTTTTGTTGTCATTGTGCACACCGATTGCCGCCTTTTCGGTCTGATTCGATATGTGTCTGATTTCACTACCCAAGAGATATGAGGGCCTATGATGTTATTAGATGACAAACATTATTGTAAACATTTCCTGCCGTGTTTCGAATCTGGGTTTCGAATCCGGGTTTCGATTCTGAGACAGATTCTGCAACCTCTCAACCACGTCGACCCAGTTCCGCGTTCCAATCACAGGCTAGGGGTGAAGGGGCATGCTTCGTGCAAAGTGGCATGATTCAATGTGAAAAAAATAAAAGATAGGGAACATCAATAGGATATTTTCCTCAAGGCATGTTGGTGTGTTGGGAAACGAGCAGACGGACAGATCGGCTGGGTCGGTACCGTTGGGTGGGGTATTGGTGGACGACAAGGCAAGTATGGTCTGGGCCTTACGGGATACCATAAATAGAGTGGAAGAACTGTTACACCATCATTGCCTGAAGAGGTGGTGCTGCAGGAAGTGACCCTAGGAACTGGCCGATACAGAATGCTCGGAGGAAAGACCAGACGGATACATAATTATCAGAATGCTACCATTAGTATTGGGTTCGATGGTTCTTGAAGATGAGAACGGAGTGCCTATGGGAGTGTCCGGAGTGCTAGAATGTCGATTCTTGACTCAACGCAATTGAACTACATTCAATTCAATTAAACCCAACCGAAGAATGCAGTTTTCTTTTAGACCACATCGATACCATATGCCTCATAGCCGGCGACGTGGTGAAGGCCTTATGAATGCAATTCGTAATCCCGCATAGCGCGTTCGCGCTTTCAAAACATAGCTACTGGCGATTTGGAAGCAGACCACTTTGCGTTGTTTTTCATTCACTGGTATGAGTGCCGGTCGTTCAGAAAGCAATGGCTAACTACTGAACGGAAAACTAGCCTATAAATCACAAAATGCCCAAAAATGCTGGGGTTGGCTGCGACATCCTGTAAAGCTAACTTTAACTCGTAACAAAGGTGTAAGTGGTTTTTTGTTGTAGAAAAAGTCTAAATATGTATAATAAGCATCACTGTTCACGTGGCCCAGGAGTCTTGTTCCCATTTTGCCCTGAAGGAAACTTGTATAGAAGATGTCGCCGTTTCACAAGTTGTGATTCAATTAATTCACCAATCTATCTTCTTCATTAACTTTTTAATGAACAGCAAAATAATTATTAACTTTCCCATGGTCATAGTCTTTATATTCAACTTTACATATAATAACAACAACAAATAGCACTTTGACACCAACTATTCACAGGCAATCGTGTATGAGGGACAGGACAAAAACCCGGAGATGTGCCGGGTCTTGCTTACTCATGAAGTTATGTGCAGGTAATTAGCCGTTGTATATGTATATTATGTGATTTATCTTGTCAATATTTTTCATTTTCGAACTTTTATAACTATTTTAAAAACAAAACTGAGACACCAAACTGATTATGTCTTTGTCTTCAACTAGAGATAGTAATACCAAACCGTGTTTCATGTTTTGCGCTTAAATTTGTCAATACATTCTTTCCGTGTGTTTATCTCATTCCGCCATCATACGTGTCTATCTATGTGTACACTTTCAGTGGGCCTGTCAGTCTGTCTGTTTGCTTACATATGTACCTGTCTGCTGAACTATCTATTTATTTACTATGTAAACTATTTCTACTGTATTCACTATAACATTAACACGGCTGGCTTGACTGGTGTCACGTATAAACTTTGAGTATGTCATATTAAAAAAATCATCCTGGTGGGCGCATGACAACAGCCTATAAAAGGAACAAAATACGAAACATCACTTCAGATCACTATAGCAAGTTATTTTGTATGCCCTTTAAATGCGTTAATGTCGGACATTTTTACGCATTAACTTTATGTCTTTATGTATTAATTAAGAAATAATAACCGTGTGAGTCAGGGCAGCGCAATGGTATGATCCCTCACCTAACAGTTCGGTTGTCCTAGGTTCAAAGTTACATGCAACGGTGATATATTACGAGCTACATTGCAACAAAGTGTACCTAGCCTAGTAAAAATAGGTCCGAGAAACATTTCTACACAGTCTTAGATGGCCGACATATTGTTGCACACATCAACCGTCGAAAGCCAATTGGTCTAAACATATGAACGCACCACATAACCAGTATGCCAGTATATATATATATATATATATATATATGTGTGTGTGTGTGTGTGTGTGTGTGTGTGTGTGTGTGTGTGTGTGTGTGTGTGTGTGCGCGCGCGTGTGTTACAGTCAATGATGTACGCATATAGATCTATGTTCATTTCAATTATTCTTTCTCTTAATATTCTTAAGATGTATATGGCGTTGTTTGCTGTCAAGTATAAGTATCTGTAATTCCAAGCTACTGTCTAAATTGATACATCTGTGAAGACCTGTTTTATAATTGCTTTCCTTACTTAACTCCTTTCGTTTAAAGAAAATGTGTTTGCCTTGTAGTATTCACTGTTATCTATGTTTCCTCAAGTCTTTGAGCGTGACCAAGTCCAACCTACCCAAAGCCCATGTTTCAGAGCCATTTAATTAGACTGCCTAGATGTATATGTGGATAATGCATTTCCTTAATTTGAATTATATATTTATTGATGACCAAAATGTCTTTATTTATATTTCTCTAAACGACCTCTTTGCCACTGCAATTTTAAGAAATGGTGGATTATTGTACTATTTGTATATCTGATTTCAGCCGGTGTTGTGAAAAGAAAAGCTGCGGTAACCGTAACGAAACCCCTTCAGATCCAGTAATCATCGACAGGTTAGTAGGCCTTATTCACATTTTCATCATGTTAATCGTTTATTGAATGTTTTTGGTAAATGGCATTATTAACTAATTCACTGTCAAAAATAATTAAATAAATAATAAATTAATTTTAAAAAAAATAAATAGGTTTGAGGTAAATATGTTATACGATAAAATGAACAAATGTTATAAATGTTCGTCCACCGAGAACATGATAACCCTAGTGTGGCGATATATCGTCATTCTGTCCAATTGCGAGGTCACATTTGGCGATATATTATCCTTCGGCACTAACTCAGTTACAAGCCCAAAACATTTCATTTGTATCCTACTTGTAAACAAATCATAATAAGATGGAAACAGTACTTCGAACAACTTCTCAAAATCCCATCAGATGTCATAGGAACTCAAGAAACCGACACAGATGTCACCGAAGAACTAGAACCATACATACTGAAAGAAGAAACTATGGAAGCGGTCAGATTAGCCCCATTGAACAAATCACCAGGACAAGATGAAATACCAAATGAACTAATTAAAGCAGCAAGAGAAGTAGGAACAACATGGCTGCATAGACTATTCAACCATGTTTGGGTAGAACTAACAAACACCACGAGACTGGGGAAATGCCATAATTATCCCAACTTGGATAAAACAAAGGCAGCAAAAGAGATTGCACACAATACAGAGGAATTTCACTGTTGAGTCATAGTGGGAAAATATTTTGCAACATTCTTGAGAAAAGATTACGAACTACTTATAGAACCCCAGCTAAGCGAAACACAACTTGGATTTAGGAAAAACAAAGGATGCACAGATGCCATTTTTGCTCTTAGACAACTTATAGAAAAATCAATCGAATTCAATGAAACATTCTACTTAGCCTTTGTCGACCAAGAAAAGGCATTTGATAGAGTAGATATAAACACGCTGTGTGAAATCCTTAAACAATATAGAGTGAGTACACATCTAACAAATTATGTAGAAGCTTATACAACAACAGTGAATGCATAGTGAGAGCAACTGGAGGACACTCAGAACCCTTCACCATAAGATCCGGAGTACGACAAGGTTGTGTCCTGTCCCCTCTCTTGTTCATAACATATATAGACAACATATGTAAAGAAACCAGCCAAACAGAGACCGCAAGAACACCGCATGACGAGAACACAGAAGAAGAACCATCTGCAAATCTAACCACTAGAGAACTCTTGTTTGCGGACGACCAAGCACTAATAGCAAAATCAGAAGCTGAATTACAAGACCACATGAATAGTCTAAACGAAATGTGTAGGGAACATAACGTGACAATTAGCACAAGTAAAACAGAGATAATGACTATAACTAAAGAAGACAAAGCAACAACGATTCACCTAAACGAACATCCCTTGAAACAAGTGAAGAGTTTCAAGTACCTAGGAAGTATAATATCATCAAATGGCAACTCAGAAGACGAGATCGAAAATAGATGCAATAAGGCAAACCAACTCATTGGACAAATGGCACCATACTAAAGAACAAACATGTATCAATAACTACTAAGAAAGCACTTTACAACACAATCTTCCTACAAACTCTATGCTACCAATGCCAAACCTGGACAATGACAGAAAAAGAGAAAAGAAAAATCGCAACAACAGAAATGAGATTCCTTAGAAGAATACTCAATGTATCAAGAAGAGATAAGATAAGATCAGAAATGAAGAAATCAGGACTAAAGTGGGGATTATAGCTGCACTAGATTTTACTGGAAGGCAGCAAGTTAAATGGTTTGGCCATGCAAGTAGGTTACCAACTAACAGTATACCACAACAAGCAATGATGTACAGACCAGAGGGAAGCAGAGGAAGAGGCCGACCACGTAAACAATGGACGCAGGGAATAACAGAGTCCATGGGAATATCGATACATGCAGCCCATAAGCGGGCACTCTCCCGCTGTTTATACTTCACCTTGACACCGCAAAGTACAAGAGGAACATGGTGAGATGAGATGATGAGATGAGATTTCATTTGGTCTTAATAACCAATATTTCATTTAGACTTAATAACCAATATTTCATGTTGTCTTACTATCCAATATTTCATTTGGTCTTAATACCCAATATGTCGTCTTGTCTTAATAACCAATATGTCATTTTGTCTTAGTAACGAATATTTCATTTTGTCTTAATAACCAATATTTCATTTTGAATTAATAACGAATATTTTATTTTGTCTTAATAACCAATATTTCATTTTGTCTTAATAACCAATATTTGTTTGTTCTCGGTTTCATTCAAGGGATTTTAAATACTCGTTTGAAACACTTGTATTGAAAAGCGAGTTTATGCTTTTCACCTGATCTGTTAAATGTCCAGGTTTCACAGCACAGGAAATAAGCATACTCCTAGTACTCTGACTTTTGGTGTTCTCTCGCCGAGGATAGAGACAATTAAAGAACGAAGAATGATGATGATGATGATTCCATCATAGCACAGCTCAGATCTTCAACAATATTTCGAATGTGATCTGAATATATTTTGCGAATGACTTTACCTGCAGCGCATGAATCTCTCCACACTTTACTTCTCCAGTAAATACTACTCTACAAATAAACCATCAATTGTGGATTGCCTAATGAATTGCTTTTTTTAACATTGTCACGCGTGGGCGTTCAATGAAGCGAAAACTTCTTTTGTCAGTTATTTCACGGTGAAATGATTTCCACGTACTTGTTCCATATACCAATAATGGTGGATAATTAATTAACCCTCACGCCAGTATGAAAAATTAATACATGTTTAAATTAATGTTGTAGCATCACAGTTGCCATGGCATGCTGCTTCGGTGGGTTTTGTCTTGCTTCTGTAGCGAGTGGGTTAAGTGGGTTCATTGGAACTGTCTACAAGCACGAGAACTGAACTTGACCTTAGAAACTGTATTTAGCTGACTGCGAGTAGAGTAGCATGGCGTGCGCGATAGATGGAGAATTGTAGACAAAGAAAGGGGTTTCCATTGCAAGGAATACACGAATAGAACTGTGTAACAGCTGAAGAATACTAGTACATTGGGCGTTTTAATATTCTTTCTGTACCAGGCAACCCACAATGCGTTTACTGAGTATTTTTATATATATTATTTTGACTATTTGTGATTTACAAGGCAATTTTTACGTGCAATAGGTTTTTCATTGTCCCCAGAACGACCGACGCCTCATACCGTCGAAATCAACACAATGCAGTCTGCTTCCAACACCCCCCCCCCCCCCCCCCAAACAACTAATTTCTAACTCTCGACTCGGTGTGACGGGGATATGTGTAACGCGTTTTCTGCGCCTACGCCACAGCGCCGTCTCATTATAACATTAACTTGCGCCTGCCTGAACATACAACAAATGTTTCTACACACGTCTTCTGTCTAGTCCATCTCTTGCTGTTATTGTCCTGTCTACATCGTTGCACGTTTGCCGCCCAGCGTCTCTCTCCGGCATGTTTCCAGAATAACAGGTGCTAAAGCAATGGTGGGTTGAATACAGCTTAGCCAAGTGCAGACGTGAGTGCTCTCGGCCTGCTTAAGACAACTAACCACCGAGCGGAACAATCTTTCAAGTGGGCCTCTAGTTAGCAACTAGATAACCACGAATGCAGAACTTCATGAGAACTATGATTTCCATTCCAGATCTTGGTAACTTCATCTTATTCACATTTTCTCATGGGAAAGTCAAAATTAGTGATTTCTCAAGAATGGCGTTACTGCTGCTGTAGTGTCCCGCCTATTTAGCTTAGTTTGTGTAAGTTAAAATGTAGACGTGTTTGCCTGTCGGGTGGTCATGTTTGCGAATTCCATCGAGGCCCAGATGTGTTGTTCATTGACCTGAGGTTATTTCTACATCCATCATCGTTTTTCGTGGCCAGCTGTGATTCTTCAACAGCTGATCTTTCCAGTTGCCGCTTTTAAAAAATGTTTCTCTTCTCAGTACAGGACCACAGGACATTATTTGTCTCTTTCTGATGGTTGAATATATGGTGATAGCATTAAGTGTAACTTGTATAGTCCAACTGGTCAGTCGATGAGTGATGTGGTCAATATCTCGCTGGCTTTTATGTAAACTGGGCACTACATCTGTTTTCGGGAGAGAATTGTAGTAAAGAATGAAATTGGTCACTAAAGTTATATCTTGAATATGAAGAGACATACAATTTCATAGACCGTCTGATGTACAGAATAAATGGAACTAGAAGAAGAGGCCGACCATGTAAACAGAGAGAAAAACAGTCCATGGGAATGTCGATATATGAAGCCCATAAACGGGCACTCTCCCGCTGTTTATGCTTCACTTCGACACCGCAAGATACAAGATTAATAAGATAAGATGAGATGATGAGATAAAATTGCACGCCAATATGACATAATGTGTCCTGAGTTCATCTGTTTGTTTTATGCTGCAAGGTCAGAGTAGAGATGAAAAACAGTTCACATGAGACTCAATTGTTAAACCTCAAGCAACTGTTCCATTAAACAGAGAGGCAGGCGGCCCTCAGAAGGTTGATGCGGCCCAGTTATCTCCCCGACCTCTGATGTTGGGTGGTGGCCCCTGATACGTGTCAGCGCTTGCATGCCAAGAAGAATAAACTTCTTGCCGAGCTTTCTTCGACGCCAATTTGTCTTCAGACAAATTCGTAACGTGCTCTAGTTCATCACTTGAAGTCAATGCCTGGGGCCAGACCTGGAAATGCCATGTTTGCTTTGCGGCTTCTCATTGTATTTACACTTTATGATGCAAAATAAAAATCATATATATATATATATATATATATCTTATATATAAATTAGGATCGTCTGTCTGTCTGTATGTATGTATGTATTTATGTATGTATGTATGTCCTTTATTTGTTCGCGAACGGCCCATCCGATTGAGATGAAATTTTCTACACGCCTTCCTTTCATTCCAGCGCTGCCAACTGTCGTATTTTTTTTTCTTCTTCCTCCTCCTCCCTCCTCCCATTCCCAAAATACGTACGTAAATATATGATGATGATGATGAAAGAATCCCCGAACCAAAACGCTAGGGAAAGGGAAGAAAATGACGTGACTACACAGAATCGTCACACGGCAATCATCATCATCAAGTGCCGTGCCGGCTGGCGTAGGCGTTCATGGCTCTCCGTAGATCTCAGTCTTTGGTTTTTTGGATCAACTCTGCTGCTGATATTCCTCCATGCCACGGCAATATCAATAACAATTCATCTTTTTATGTGTAAGGAAGTTATCTACAGTCGTGTAGAAGGGAAGAACTAGACGAGTATGAATTCGGAATGGCGAACTCTCTCCTCCTCTCTTCTCCTCCCTCCTCCTCCCTCTACCTCCTCCCTCCACCCTCCTCCCTCCTCCTCCCTCTCCCTCCTCCCTCCTCCTTCTCCCTCTTCCTTCTCCCTCTTCCTCTCCCCTCCTCCTCCATCCTCCTCCCTCCTACTCCCTCCGCCTCCTCCCCCTCCTCCCTCATCTTCCCTCCTCCTCCCTCTCCCTCCTCATCCCTCCTCCTCCTGCCTCCCTCCTCCTCCTCCTGCCTCCTTCTCCCTCATCATCCTCCCTCCTCCTTCTCCCTTCTTCTCCCTCTTCCCTCTTCCTCCTCCTACCTCCTCCCTCCTCCTCCCTCTACCTCCTCCTCCCTCCTCCTCCCTTCTCCTCCTCTTCCTCCTCCCTTTCCTTCCTCCTCCTCCTCCCCTCTACCTTCCTCCTCCCCTACCTCTTTCCTCCTCCCTCCTCCTCCTCTTCCACCTCCCTTTCCTTCCTCCCCTTCCTCATTCTCCCTCCTCCCTCTTCCTCCTCTCCCTCCTCCTCCTCCTCCTCCTTCTTCCTCCCTCCTCCTCCTCCTCCCCTCCTCCTTCCTCTCCTCCTCCTCACTCCTCCTCCTCCTCTTCCTCCTCCTCTACCTCCTCCCTCCTCCTCCTTCACATTCCTCCTCCTCCCTCTTCCTCCTCCTCCCCTCCTCCTCATCCCTCCTCCTCCCTTCTCCTCATCCCTTCTCCTCCTCCCTCTACCTCCTCCTCCCTTCACATTCCTCCTCCTCCCTCCTCCTCCTCATCCCTCCTTCTCCCTCCTCCTCCTTCTTCCTCCCTCCTCCTCCTCCTCCCTCCTCCCCCTCCTCCTTCCTCCTCCTCCCTCTCCTCCTCCTTCTCCTCCCTCCTCCTCCTCCCTCTACCTCCTCCCTCCTCCTCCCTTCACATTCCTCCTCCTCCCTCTTCCTCCTCATCCCTCCTCCTCATCCTCCTCCTCCCTCCTCCTCCTCTCTCCTCCTCCCTCCTCCTCCTCCCTCCTCCTCATCACTCCTCCTTCTTCCTCCCTCCTCCCCCTCCTCCTTCCTCCTCCTCCCTCTCCGCCTCCTCCCTCCTCCTCCCTCTACCTCCTCCTCCTCTCTTCTCCTCCCTCTACCTCCTCCCTCCTCCTCCCTTCACATTCCTCCTCCTCCCTTCACATTCCTCCTCCTCCCTCTTCCTCCTCCTCCCTCCTCCTCCTCTCTCCGCCTCCCTCCTCCTCCTCCTCCCTCTACCTCCTCCCTCCTCCCTCCTCCTCCTCCCCTCCTCCTCTTCCCTCCTCCTCCTCCCCCTCCTTTTCCTCCTTCTCCCTCCTCCTTCTCCCTCTTCCTCTCCCTCTTCCTTCTCCCTCCGCCTCCTCCCTCCTCCTACTCTCTCCTCCTCCTCCCTCCTCCTCCCTCTCCCTCCTCCTCCCTCTCCTCCTCCTGCTCCCTTCTCCTCCTGCGTTCTCCTCCTCCCTCCTCCTCCCTCTTCCTCCTCCCTCCTCCTCGCCTCCTCCTCCCTCCTCTTCCTAATCCCTCCTCCTCCCTCCTATTCCTCCCTACTCCTCCTGTCTCCTCCCTCCTCCTCCCTCCTCCATTTACCCAAGACAGACAGACAGTCAGACAGATAGTCGGGAACGGGATCTTATATGACTACTTATATAATTTAAATGAGATGCTCTCCACCATGGGCTGGGCCGGGTCAGACAGACAGACAGATAGATAGATAGATAGACAGACAGACAGACAGACAGACAGACAGACAGACAGACAGACAGACAGACAGACAGACAGACAGTCGGGAACGGGAACTTATATGACTTCTTATATGAATTAAATGAGATGCTCCCCACCAGGCGTTGGGCGATGCCGGGCCGGGTCAGACAGACAGACAGATAGATAGTCGGAACGGGAACTTATATGACTACTTATATGAATTAAATGAGATGCTCCCCATCAGGGTCTGGGCGAAGACGGGCCGGGTCAGACAGACAGACAGACAGACAGACAGACAGACAGATAGTCGGTAACGGGAACGAGAACTTATATGACTACTTATATGAATTAAATGAGATGCTCCCCACCAGGGTCTGGGCGAAGCCGGGCCGGGTCAGCTAGTGTGTGTATATATATATATATATATATATATATATATATATATATATATATATATATATATATATATATATATATTCAAAACAATGTTTTCCCGGAGTAAATTTGAATAACGAAGACACAAACAATAGATTGCATGATATATTGCCTGGCATATTTCGCTGCATCTCATCAGGTACATACTGCAGAATTCACACAACATAAAGTAAATTAACTAGATAAAATCCTTCAAGCTGAAATATACACATGTTCGCACAGACAATTGACATTACTGACGGCCGTAACCTGTAAGCTGCTTGCAATTACAGCTACTTTTATATCGTCACAACTTCCACAGAAAACCACGCTCCGAGGTTATCACAGAATATCGAGTAATTGAATAATTCATAACGGGTTCTTGTTTGTTGTTCTCTTATTCCAGCCTCAATATTTTGCCATTAATTTCCTCTCAAAGGGACAGTTAGTGAGTCTTGATGAACCCACGGCAGAGAACAAAGAGAATTGACTCTGACCTCCAAAGGGCTCGGCTGATTTGTTCATACTCGTACGTGTCAGAGACAATCAATGTAGCCGTTTCATCAGGAATAAGTGGAAGATGTAGAAAGCTTATTTTAGATCTGGGTTCTTTCATTATTATTATTATTGCTATTATTATTATTATTATTATTATTATTATTATTATTATTGTTGTTGTTGTTGTTGTTGTTGTTGTTGTTGTTATTATTATTATTATTATTATTATTATTATTATTATTATTACTGTAGAAAGGCTTAGTAAATGTACATTTTGTAGGAACTGTGTCGGGAAAGTTGGGAAGGAAGATAACAACGTAGATGGAATCATCATGTGATAAATAATATACAAATAACAGCAACTTAGTCAGGGCATCTGGCTTATGACAGAGAAATTTCGAAAGCCTGTTATGGAGGGAAAGTTCTACACTGGACCAGCCATGATTCGTGTTAATATTATGACAGGATTCGTTAGGTTATCTGTTTATGCACTAACTTAGGTAGACAGTGGTCTAGTTTCATCCCCGAGTAGTAACATAATTCGTGTTTTCGAACAGCACAGTACTGGATGGACCCAGCCTCATGAAATGTTAAAGGGGACCCATTTCATCAGGGTCTAAATGGACACTTGTTGTAGGGCAAGCTGAGACACTAGCCCGCCTGCATCTGTACGTACATCTCTGAGTATGAAATCGCATATGTGAAAAGAGTTTGAAGTTTTGTGTTTAGTTTCAAACCACGTCAGTGTTGCGCATCTATGCTGTAAGTTGCATGCATTAGTATCTGTTTGCCCTTAAATGGACAAAGAAGAGGTAACGAGGGCTGGAACCCATTTACTAGCGAGACACAGTATATATACGAACCATAGCACGAGAAATACCTTAATAGATAATGGTTTATGCTTATAGAAGGCAAGGGGAAATCGTAAGATAGCCCAATCATACTACAATTGATATCATTGGTTACAATGGGGTTTAAATTTGGCTCCTTCACTTAACGACAGGGCTCTGCCGATGGACGCCCGTGCTGTTGCCAGGGCCCATACGGGGGAGCAAAGAATAGTAACACTGTTGCCTACCATGGACGTCGTAAGAGGCGACTAAGGAGGCTATGGTCCCGTCGCCCTGCTACTGACTGAGTGCGTGGCGCGACACTGTGAGCTGTAAATTTCGCGTGGAATGCTTTTGCATCTGTCCGCGGTTGTTTTTCGCGTGAACTGCATGTTCGGAACGATGATGGCCGGCTGTTGCTGGATTGACTGGTTTGCCTTTTCGGTTCACGAGTGCATTTTTCAGGAGACTCCTGGGAGTCGTCGCTGTAGCTACGGAGTTCGTGCTTTGTGCGGCGCTTTCGGTGGGTCGCCCTGCAGAAAGAGCCGAGCCATATGGGATAAAACCCCGGCCAATGAAGTTTTTCTGGTGACTGCCGTTTTCATCGACGATGAACTGTATTTTTCGTGGAGGACTTTTGTGTTGGCATTCTGGCGGCGGCATTATGCAACAGTGTACCCGTGAGGGCTATTGGCTTGCCGACACTCCTGTCTATTCCATTGTTCACATGGGGCAGTGAGGGGCATTTTATGATATTCATTGGCACAGGAACGGAGCAATATGGGGACGACCCGTTGCCGTGAAGTTGGAACCGCGACTAACTAACTAACTAACATGCTCTGCCGATGGAACAAGTGTACTTGATGCAGTGTAGTAGACGTGTTCTGCTAACCAAGTGCAGCTGCCATTTCGTGTTGACAGATTCGAATTGATAATAGCTTTCTATGTAACTTATGTCTAGTATATCCGATGTCCACTCCTTACAAGTGTCTACTATGATTAAGTCACAAGTAAATGACCTCTCACACGACTTCAGGTGTAGCGTTTATACGATGCTAGCCCCCCTGTTGTTATAAACCAATCGGCACTGAATGGATGATGCGGTCAGTACCACACCCGCCGCCTTTACTTCCCAGAATATTTCCTGGTTGCAAATTATAAGCTGCGTCCGTCTGGAAGTTCAGGTCAGTTAAATTCTCTCAAATAAGGTCAAGCACATGAAAACTGGGCAGGCCTGCAGGACATCGTACTACCCACTGCGCTACTGCCCTTCTCAGTCTTCTATGAGTTTTTAAACTGTTGCATGTCCTTTGCAGGACAACCCCAACCTCAAGTTGAGTTTCTAGGCAATATTACTTTCATTAATTTAACACTAGTTTCTGAACGAGAAGTCAACGCCGAAATCCAACTGACCAGTGATGGGAAAATAACGGCTGTTTTAGCGCAAGCGCATTAAACCATGCAGCCGCGCAGACCTCTCTTCTATGCGTAGTGATCAAAATGGCTCATATCATTTAAATGACCTCATTTGAGGGTTCTTTGGCAATTGGTATTGATGTATACCTTTTAACCTTTTTAAATCCATCACTTTACAGTAGTATTCATTCATTCAGTAGCATGTCCTTTGCAGAATCTCGCCATAACAACCATCCTGAAAACTTCTCGGTTACAGTAGTATATGCTGTTGAATAGTAAATTATACCAAGTTCTAAGGACGAACAGTTGACGTTAAGATGGAGAGTCCTCAGTATTGCATGTACGCACACACCTCAAACTGCACAGAAGCTAGACAAGATAGTGCAAATGTAGTCAGTGTGAAGAGGAGGCAATAATTTCCCCTCCCCAGAGACCTATCGTCTGCCACAAGGCCAGTAGTCTCCGCAGCAAGAAGATAAAATCGATATCAACTTCTGCTGCTGTTGTAAACACAAAGGGAGGGCGATAATTAAGAGACGGATAGATCTGTAGCTCTTGCAGTGATTGTCCGAAGCGAGCGGGGTCCACGCGTTTAATAAAGACTTATGGGCGGTCAGATGTGGACACATTTATTGTTTAAATGTGGATCGTCTGCAGGCACGGGAGTTTTACACCCGCCGATTTGTGGTGACTTCCTGGCGTCTGCACCTGGAATCGAAGTAGCGTAATGTGAAATCTGGAATTAACCACACCATTTAACGTGGGGTTTTATGTGTGATCTGGTCTTATACTTCACACAGAATCAACAGTTAGTTATGTGTGGTTGTTGGACCGGAGGCACAAAAACGTAATATAATAACAATTAGTACAGGCACTAAATTACCTGTCAGATTTTAATACTTAGGCGAGGTGGGTCGTTTAAAACCAGAAAGCTAAACCAGAAAGCTTTAAACATACACGCATAAGAATAGTAGATATTTTGGCACTACCTTTAAGGAACACACATGTACTACTTAGTCAAAGTGTTCTGTTTGACAATGTTTACTACACACACACAAACACACACACACACACACGCGCGCATACACATGCACACACACATCTATCGAATGCCGACTGGTCTATACTATACACATATATCTAAACAGACCGACCGACCGATTGACCGACCGACCAACCGACCGACCGACCGACCGACAGACAGACAGACAGACCGACCGACCAACCGACCGACCGACCGACCGACCGACCGACAGACAGACAGACCGACCGACCGACCGACCGACCGACCGACCGACCGACCGACCGACCGACCGACCGACCGACCGACCGACCGACCGACAGACAGACAGACAGACAGACAGACAGACAGACAGACAGACAGACAGACAGTTTATTCTTAAGACATATATAATGTCCTGGGAGGTAGCCGCGGCCGGTGAAGTATTGACCACATCAGCGATCGAGTGTCGACTGGTCCAGCCGTAGCGGTGAGGTTACCGTGATCGTCACGGGTTCAGAAGCTACAGGGTTTGAACCCAACATAGGGCTGGGCATTTTCCCAAGAATAGTTGCACCTTATCATATCACACGTCCCCTTATTCCCTCGGGTAATGAGATTGAAACCTAACCTTCTCTGATAAGGACCAAAAACAAGAGGTCTGGTGTGTGAGATGTGCACGTTAAACATGGACCTCGGGGTTATCTTCATTTTACACTTGGGTGATATTACACAGGGAAACAAACAAACGGAAGTCATACGTCATTCTGTTGACTTCTGATAAAATCTAGCGCTGCTATAACCCCCAGAAATCAGGCCTAAAGTAGGGGTTATATCAGCGCTAGATTTTATCGGAATGCAGCAAGTTAAATGGTTTGGCCATGTACTCTTAACTAGATTATCAACTAACAGTATACCACAACAAACAGTGTTGTAAATGATGTTGCCTTGGTCTCTCTCTCTCTCTCTCTCTCTCTCTCTCTCTCTCTCTCTCTCTCTCTCTCTCTCTCTCGCTCTCTCTGTCTGTCCTTATTTCTCTATCTCTTTCTCTCGCTCTCGCTCTCTCTTTCTCCCCCTCCTCCCTCCTCTCCCTTTCTCTCCCTTGATTCATGTCTCTCCATTGGAACAAAAATACAGAAGACTTCCTTTAGAACTATTTTGTAATTGAGAGTATATACTTGTAAATGAAGCTCATATGTCTCTATTTCTTGCTTGGATAGTTCTCTGAGGCAGTTCTTCCGTAAATCTATTATATAAATATAGGCGTAGACAGTCCAAGATTTTTCGGGCATTTTTTTATGGTAAATTAACTTACAACAATTAGTAACAACTGTCAAACTTAACATGGAAAGAAGAAGAGGAAAACATGGATTGGTGGACCGTGTCATCACTTAACTTCATCGGCACGGCACATAGTGATGCTAATACAGAGTTTATTACATATATTGTCTCAGACTAAAACAAGTTTTAGTATGTAAATACTTGCACTCATCTATATAAGTGTTTATAGCATCATTATTGTTATTCGTTTCAGATTTTTCCTCAAATTTTTCATGAAATGTAATCAAAATTGTCTGAAGAATGCCGGTAACCCAAGAGACATGCGGAGATTTCAGGTAACTTGCAAACACAATGTCCTCTAGTGTAGCTGTTGTTGCTGTTGCTATTATTTGTGAAACTTCTGGGAGACTGAGTTTCATCTGTAAAGTCCGAAGCAATGGAGCTCAGGCCGCCCCAAAAGTGTGTTCACCTATTGGAATTGAGACATTTGGCATTGAGACTTTTCTCTCGATCCAGTACGAACGTACTACGTCCACGGGAGCTGTGTTGAAGATCTCTTCTTTCTCTCTCCAAGCGCAGAAACTTGTGGGGGTGTGCAAGACCAGTGCTGGAACTGTAGAGGGGAACATTAGGATGTAGCCAGGGGGTGTGCAAGACCAGTGCTGGAACTGTAGAGGGGAACATTAGTGTGTAGCCAGGGGGTGTGCAAGACCAGTGCTGGAACTGTAGAGAGAACATTAGGATGTAGCCAGGGGGTGTGCAAGACCAGTGCTGGAACTGTAGAGGGGAACATTTGGATGTAGCCAGGGGGTGTACAAGACCAGTGCTGGAACTGTAGAGGGGAACATTAGGATGTAGCCAGGGGGTGTGCAAGACCAGTGCTGGAACTGTAGAGGGGAACATTAGGATGTAGCCAGGGGGTGTGCAAGACCAGTGCTGGAACTGTAGAGGGGAACATTAGTGTGTAGCCAGGGGGTGTGCAAGACCAGTGCTGGAACTGTAGAGGGAACATTAGGATGTAGCCAGGGGTGTACAAGACCAGTGCTGGAACTGTAGAGGGGAACATTTGGATGTAGCCAGGGGGTGTACAAGACCAGTGCTGGAACTGTAGAGGGGAACATTTGGATGTAGCCAGGGGGTGTGCAAGACCAGTGCTGGAACTGTAGAGGGGAACATTTGGATGTAGCCAGGGGGTGTGCAAGACCAGTGCTGGAACTGTAGAGGGGAACATTAGGATGTAGCCAGGAGGTGTACAAGACCAGTGCTGGAACTGTAGAGGGGAACATTAGGATGTAGCCAGGGGGTGTACAAGACCAGTGCTGGAACTGTAGAGGGGAACATTAGGATGTAGCTAGGTCACGATTCGCTACGACCTCGTATATACTGAGTGAATTAGAGAACAGAGGGTGGGGTGACAAAGTAATCGTTGCCTCAGCTTAAAGAATGGAAACTGCGACTCCATCGTCTATTGGTAGAGGACGGTTACATAAATTAAACACACGTGTTTGGCGATCAAAGAAGGAGAGGAAAGAAGTAAAGACTAGAGGACGCATGAGACAACATGAAATTAATAGCTACAAATAATAGCTATAATAAAAGCTACAGTTACCGACCGGGATTCGAACCTGTCACCTCCAAATGGCGACAGCGCCTCGCTGCAGGAACAAGTGTACTTCGAAGCATGACTAACTAGACACCCAAGAAAAGTGTCTTCATTGGTCATGTCTATCATACACATGAACCTACAACTATGGAATACGGACAGAATTCGTATCAACCCATTGAAATAGCACCATAGGTCTCATAATTTATAATAAACCAGCATAGGTCAAATAACGAACACAAAAACACATCGTGCCGTAAATGCTGTGTCCAGTATATTAACAAACATTTAAAGAAGAGAAATGATTGGTCGGTTCTAATGCTGTACACGTATTACACGGGAGATCAATTTGGGAACCAGCTGAGGCCACTGAAACAATTACATAAATAAATTGAACTGAAAATCTGAAAATCTGAAATCTAAAGATCTGAAAATAATTGATCTCATATTGGTAGAGGACAGGTAACTCGTACAGTTGAGACATATGCAGTTCAGTGGACCGGGTATCCACCGAAATAAGTGGACAAATACATCTGAACACTTGTCTTGATATCTGGAAATGACTGTCAATGGAAGTCATGAGGGAACCAAAACGTTATCTTCCCAAGAAAAACTGTATGAGCATGTCATATTTTGGGAATGGAGGAGTGGCGTGTTCAAGTAGTAGTAGCAGCAGCAGCAGTAGCAGCAGCACTGATATGCCCTGACTAAACGTAACAAGTACAGTCACACATGAGACATTGAGTGGTACATATAGTGAATAGTCTCCACACACGGAGCGTTGTCTGGGCTAGATTAGGGTGTGGATATTGAACAAATCGGCCCCCAAATCTTTCCTCTTGCTCTGAAAAAGCTAAAGACAGCTAGTTAACTTATTTATTGTATGTTCCTCTTGAAGGTTTGAAAATATGTTTCGAACTCTGACATTTAAAAACACATGTTCCGAACTAATGTGAGAAATCGTGTTACTGTATTTACTAAGAAAATTCAAACACACTAACTCGCATTTTAAAGGAACAATGTTTTGATGACGTGTATTGACATACTTTTCTCTCAGGTAGCCATTTCCACATCCACAGCTGTTGATGGGCCACTGTTAGCAGTCTCTGACAACATGTTTGTACATAATAACTCCAAGCACGGCCGACGAGCCAGGAGGCTGGATCCTACAGAAGGAGGTCAGTAGCTACAGCCTGTGAACTAATATGTTAATGACGTAGAAGGTGAAGGTTGAACAAATCTTATTGCAGATAGTTCCATAGCAAGGGGTGCAGTGATAGGTTGGCGTATACACAAGACCATAATACAATTACGCGACTAGTTCCTTTGAAAGCCACACTTCCTTACTAAAGCCAATACTTGTGGCAATGTTACAAGGCTGGATGAATTCTAAAGCCACCAAAAGTAACTCATTAGCTGAGACTGAATCTCGTCACTGATTTTGTCAGCTAGTATAATATCCACTATGCTAACAAGAACTATCAGGTCTTAGTCAGATATGACTGAGCTACCATTAAAGAGCAGTCAGTACTATCTGTTTTCTGTTAGTGCCAAATATTGGGCGGCGCTCAACAAATCCGACAAAGCACAGTCTGACAACGGCTTCGGGCGGAGGAGTGCAATTTGGGAGGGTACAAGCTTTATCCTAGTGTGAGGAAATGTAATCTAAAGACTACAAAACAGGGCAGATAAGGCCCAAAAGTCTTGGTCGGCAGCTGGTGTAGGATCGAAGCTCCGATAAGAGGGCAGTTAGAGCATTGCTTTGTAGATCCAGCAGCTTCTGCAGCTTGTCTTGTTTCAGATGTATTTGTGTTACCATCTCTCTGGAAACCAGGCAGGCCGACAGAGTGACCATTCTGCATGGGCAACACGTGGTCTCTATAATTCAGCCCAGGCGTTGTGCTATGGACATGTATAACTCCGTCCCTGGTCCACGCCACGGGTTGTAGGTGCTATGCTTTCTCGACCACAGTGTACCGTCTGTGAAGACGGCAAGGTGTCAGTGATGCTAACAAGGTTCCCCAAGGTTTCCAGTTTTATTATAGCTCCAAATAACACTTTCCCACAGGAAACGGTTCTAACGTGTGAACCACAAATTGAAGAACCTACTTTTGAAGAAATCCTATATGTAATAACACGACTTAAAAACAATAAAGCAACTCAGGCTGATGGAATTGCTGCTGAATTTATAAAGGCAGGCAGCCACGCATTACATCTAAAGCTATACGAACTAATCTGGAGGACAGAAGAATTACCCTATGACTGGAAAGAGTCATAATTGATACCAATCTTTAAGAAAGGAAACAAGTTCCAATGTGAAAATTATAGAGGAATATCACTCCTATCCACAAGCTATAAGATACTATCCGCGGTATTACTAAATAGACTAAACCCTATTCAGAAGACATATTAGGTGACTACTAGGCGGGTTTCAGACAAAACAGATCAACAATAGATCAGATATTTATCTTACGACAAATAGCCGAGAAAAATTGGGAATATAAAAGAGATCTCCATAATATTTTCGTGGACTTTAAAAAGTCTTATGATAGTGTCCATAGGAATAGTCTATGGAATACTATGCAGGAATTTGGAATACCAAGGAAGTTAATCAACATGACCAGACTATGCATGGAAGATACTTATAATATAGTGATGATATAGATATTATAGAGGAAAATGAACAAAAGATACTTAAAGGAAAAAGCTCAACAAATGGGGCTGGTTATCAACCACGATAAGACAGAATATATGGTAATTTCAAGAGAAGGAACGGCTAAAACTCTGGCCACATACAAATATATAATATGACTATTAAAAGAACGGAAACATACAAATACCTGGGTACAATAGTCAACTGCTCCAACATAATAAGGGAAGAAATACAAGCTAGAATCAACTCTGGAAATAAGATATACTATGCACTACAACACCTGCTAAAATCAAATGTGCTATCTCGTAACACCAAGATCACAATTTACGAAACACTGATCAGACCAGTTGAGCTGTATGGCTCTGAAACCTGGAGTACAACTAAAGGAGACGAAGCCTTGTTACAAACCTTTGAGAACAAAGTCTTAAGACGCATCTTTGGGCCCATTAGGGATACACAAAGTGGAGAGTGGAAAAGAAGAAGCAACAAAGACATTTATGATCTGTTTAAGAGCCCGCTAATCACTGGTATCATGCAGCCTAATAGACTACAATGGCTGGGGCATATAGAAAGAATGGAAGATAATAGGGAAACAAAACTCGCTTACACTCAGGAAATAAATGACCGTAGACCCCGAGGTAGACCAAGAAGACGGTGGAGAGATAATATATACACAGACCTACAAGCACTTGGAATCAACGACTGGCAAGTGAAGGTCAGCCAGAGAGACGAATGGAGACGGATTGTATCTGCAGCAAAGAACCTCAATGGCTAGGAATACTGAAGAAGAAGAAGAAGAAGAAGAAGAAGAAGAAGAAGAAGAAGAAGAAGAAGAAGAAGAAGAAGAAGAAGAAGAAGAAGAAGAAGAAGAAGAAGAAGAAGAAGACTATGAAGGATGGTCGTAGTGGTATAGTGATTATTGTGCTTACCTACCAAAACAGTTGTACGGGGTCAATTCACAACAGACACAGGATTATGTATTTCCTACTACCAGTAAGCTCAGGGGTCGACCCAACAACATACATATGGGTACCATGAAATTTTCGGAATGTTCGGGAAATATTGGTTGGCCTTGTGCTTCACAGCCCAGTGATAGTGTCTGTTGGGTATTACTTTTTACTGTCTTTGAAGGACAGGCGGAGAGGTGTGGGTGTAAACACCCCAGCTTTTATTATCCAAAACTGTAGTATGTGACGTCATAATACTTCACACCCTCAACTGCAGTATCGGTCAATGTAGTAGCTTTATGTTATACCAATGTGGATAATTGTGCATTCATCTACTTTATACCAACGTGCACAATAGGGCATTCATTTACATCATACCAACGTGTGCAACAGTACACTCATCTACAAATACTGCCGTGTGCAAAAGTGCATTTATTGACATTAAATATTGGCCCAGTCTAACCTGGACTCCAAGAAATGTTCAGGGGAATAAGGCTGCCGCCACGACACTGACTGCATCACAAATAAAGTGACGACTGGTCAATAAAATATGGGGCCAGCACTATATACCCAATTATACAGTGGGTGTGAGTAAGGGTATATTACTTGACTTGACTGTGCTTGACTGTAATTAACTTGACTGTACTTGACTTGACTGTACTTAACTTGACTGTACTTGACTGTATTTGACATTTGATATCGTTGATATAACTGTTGTCTCAGCCACACCCTGCATCAAGGCCATCTGTCCCAGTGAAGGTTGGACCACCGGGGGTACCACAGTCATCCTCATCGGCGACAACTTCTTTGATGGTCTTCAAGTTGTGTTTGGCACCATGCTGGTCTGGAGCGAAGTGAGTACACACGCCCTGAGAATTCATTCATTCAGTAGCATGTCCTTTGCAGAACCTCGCTCCCATAACAACCTTCCGGAAAACCTCTCGATCATAAGCAAGATGTCCCGCGTCTGATACACCCATCTGGAGATCATCCGCCACATCCTGCACCCATCTTCTCTTTGGCCTTCCTCTTCCTCTCTTCCCAGGCATATACCCTTCCATTATTGTTTTATCCAAACTTTCGTGACGTTTCAAGTGACCGAAATATTTCAATTTTCTTTGTTTTATCGTCTTTAATAGCCAACCTTCTTCAATATTCAACTCTTGAAGTATGGGTGCATTTGTTCTTTTCTTTACCCAGGATATTCTTAGAACTCGTCTATAACATTTATATTCAAAGGGGTTTATGCGCTGTTCAGCTTGTTTAGTAAGTGTCCATGTCTCACGGGCGTATGTTGCAATGGGAAAGATGCATGCTCTTAAAAATCTAATTTGTGTAGTTCTGTCTGTCCCACTCCATAATTTATTCAGCTGTTTTAGTCTTTGAGGAGCAATTGATGCCCTGAGAATACCTGACATATTTAAAGTATGACCAGCCATTTCTATATGTGTCGCCCTCCGTGGTGAAGAATTTACGGACGCGATTGATAAGCTCGCTTACCTGCGTTCGAAACACAGCGGCGACCGATTTGGCAGCAGACCGCATAGTCCTGCGACTAAACGAATTGGTATGGGAACCGGTCGTTCAGAAAGCAACTGCAGAATAATGAACGTAAACTTGCCAAGACATCAACAACAGCAGTAAAATGCTGGTGTTGACAGCGATGTCCTGTAAAAAGGATATGCCAAAAAAAGTGTATGTATGTATTGCTACCGTGTGGGAGCCGCGGTCCTGCAGCGGCTAGCACGCTAGCCAGCCGGCTCAGCAGTCCTGTGTTCGTACCCTCGTCGAAGTGGGGATTTTTGAAAAGTTGGCCTTGACTCCCAGGTCGAACCGGTCTAAAATGGGTACCAGAAAATGTTCTGAGAAGTAAAGATGTCCGACATAATATTGATCACAGCACGTAAAGATGTCCGACGTGGTATTGATCACATCACGTAAAGGTGTCCGACGTGATATTGATCACAGCACGTAAAGATGTCCGACTTAATATTGATCACATCACGTAAAGATGTCCGACATAATATTGATCACATCACGTAAAGATGTCCGACATAATATTGATCACAGCACGTAAAGATGTCCGACGTGGTATTGATCACATAACCCATCGTGCGCCAGTAGGTCTAAGAATATGGGGCTAGTACTGGGTGTATTTGTAATGACTGTGCAGTGTTTAAAAATATTGCCGATTCAAGTTTTGTATTTGCCTATTATGTTGCATGAACTTTACAGAGGGTGAATACAAAACTTGGACCGACAATATTTTCAAACACTGCACAGTCATTAAAAATACACCCAAAACTATGTACCTAACATTCCTCAGGACGTGAAACGGACTCGTTTATCCTTCACTACATGCCTATCCGACCCAGGGCTCCTAAAGGGGAAGTAAAGAATAGTAACTCTGTAACCTCCCGTGCAGGTAGTGAAAGGTTACTAAAAAGGATGTTGAAAAACAAATCAGCCAACATTCAACCGACCATGAATAGGCCTACACAGGGCATGTCATGCGTGGTTGTGGGGTTATAATCCTCTGGGAATTCTGACAAGATTTTGTTGTTTTTTGTTGTTTTCATATCCTTTACAGGACATCGCTGTCAACATCAGCATCTTTCAGCTGATTGTTGATTTCTTGGCAAGATTCGCTCAGTAGTTTGCCATTGCTTTCTGAGCGGCCGGCTCACATACCCAGTAAGTTACCGACGCGATTCGAACCACTGCTGATTCTCACCGTCGTCACGTTAATTACGAGAGTATACGAGATTACGGAGAAAAGTTGCTAACCTCTAGGCCAGGAAGCCGGCTCTTACAAGATAGAAAGATGGAAAACAAGTTAGTTGCATATCCTTTACAGGACTTTCGCAGTCAACACCAGCATTTTTTGCTATTGTTGATGTCTTGGCAAGTTTTACGTTCAGTAATTTGCCATTGCTTTCTGAACGACCGGCACCCATTCAATTTACGTAAAAAAACCAGCTCAACGCGATCTGCTGCCAAATCGCGATCAGCTGTGTTTCGAACGTGCGTATACGGAATCACAAACCGCGTCCGTAACACCTTCACCACGAAGTCCGGTAGGAAACGGAAGAAGATGAAATACTATACGTAAATATGTAAGCGTGGCAAATGTACAGAATACGAGAACAATATTTCCTACCATATGCCTTCATGACATGCAAATCGGATTTCTTCACAAAATCATCGAAAATACTTCTTCTTCTTTTTGTTCGCTCGCTTAAACTCGAGCGTAGTCCTTACACACTGTTTAAAGTAGTACAGGACTGAGTTTTGCGTGTGGGCTTGCTTTCCCTTTTACTGGTGTCCCTGGCCATTCAGGCGAGCCCACTCCGACTTCAGAAGTATTTCCTCCCTATAAATTTCCCCCTGCCCCTCTACATATAAATGGGAGTCAGGATACATAGGGAAAAATATGAATTGTTTGTACCTTTGGTGGATATAATGATCTTAATGAAGGAATATACGATTGATGTAGATAAAAGGAACTGTGGAAAAGATAAATTTTCTAACAACACGATCAAGAGAGTGTAACGGCTTCTTATTTCATCAAGAGAAAGAAAAATGGAATAGTAAATAAATAATTAACTAACTGCATTAAGAATGCTGTGCTAAAAACATAATGAACAACATTCGAGAAGGTATTGACAAGAAATAATTGGAGGAACATAATTAACTGAACTTTGATGTGCTGATGGCATGGTATTACTGTCAACAACACACATGGGAATTGAGCAATTAATCAAGTCAGTGCAGGTGCAAAGAAACGAACAATATGTATATCTCAGTGATACAAAAACAAAAGTAATGACATCTGATGAAACAAATATGTCAAAAGATATAATTTACGAAAGAAAATGAAATTACAGGAAGTAGACAGTTTTTCATTGTTGATGGGCGTTGGAAATTAATTTGGTGACAGAATGTGAAAGTAGAGCAAGCATCGCTTTGCACTAACAGAAGCAATTAAAAGTTATATGAATTGGAGCAGATATAACAACAAATGTTAAGAGTATAAACAGCATGCATGTTCCCTGTGGCACAATACGGGTGTGAAACTTGCAAGCATATTTCCTGTAGCAAAACACACACACACACACACACACACGCACGCACAGCACGCACGCACACACACACACACACACACACACAGCACGCACGCAAGCAAGCACGCATGCAAGCACGCACGCACTCACACACACACACATATATATATATATATGTGTGTGTGTGTATGTTTGTGTAGCGAGAGAGATAGATGCAGGCAGCAAGAGAGAGAGAGAGAGAGAGAGCGAGAGAGAGAGACACAAGTGATAATCCATCAATATCTTGGCTAGTTCTGCACTGTTGGGTTGTGTATTGGTGATTGACAAGACAGATCTTGTCATGGGGCCCTATTAGATCATGTGTATAGCGTGGATGAATAGATAAATCATCATAGCCTACAGGAGAATGGAGCAGCAGAGAATGACCTCAGGATCTGGAGACAATCAATACTCTGAGGAAAAGTCAGACTGACTTATAATGAGACTACAACTGGTACGATTAGTACTGGGACTCTTCGATGTCTGTTGAAGATGAGGATGGAGCACGCAAGGGACTCCCCCCCCCCCCCAGTGATGTGATGTCTGTTTCTGATTCAGCTCAACTAAACTCAATGTCTTTCAGTTGATAACATCACACGCCATAAGAGTGCAGTCTCCACCTCGCCACATTCCCGGAGTTGTGGAGGTCACATTGTCCTACAAGTCCAAGCAGTTCTGTAAGGGAGCTCCAGGCAGATTTGTCTATACAGGTCAGTCTGTGTGTGTACACGTCAGTCTGTGTGTGTACAGGGCAGTCGGTGTGTGTACAGGGCAGTCTGTGTGTGTACAGGGCAGTCTCTGTGTATACAAGTACCCGCAGATTTTTTCTGTCTACACCATATAGCTGATAGTTCTCCAGGTCAGTCTGTGTGTATACAAGTACCCGCAGACTTTTTCTGTCTACACCATATAGCTGATAGTTGTCCAGGTCAGTCTGTGTGTATACAAGTACCCGCAGACTTTTTCTCTCTACACCATATAGCTGATAGTTCCCTAGGTCAGTCTGTATGTATACAAGTACCCGCAGACTTTTTCTCTCTACACCATATAGCTGATAGTTCCCCAGGTAAGTCTGTGTGTATACAAGTACCCGCAGACTTTTTCTCTCTACACCATATAGCTGATAGTTCCCCAGGTAAGTCTGTGTGTATACAAGTACCCGCAGACTTTTTCTCTCTACACCATATAGCTGATAGTTCCCCAGGCCAGTCTGTGTATATACAAGTACCCGCAGACTTTTTCTCTCTACACCATATAGCTGATAGTTCCCCAGGTCAGTCTGTGTGTATACAAGTACCCGCAGACTTTTTCTCTCTACACCTTATAGCTGATAGTTCCCCAGGCAAATTTGATTTCAGCAATATTCTGTCTCCTTCTTCTACACGTTCCCCTACTCTTCTTTCCTCTTCTTCTTTTTCTTCTTCTTCTCTTCCACTTTCCTCCTCCTGCTGCTTTTTCTTCTTCGTTGTGTTATGTCGGTTTACAGTGAGTTTCTAATATTTCTACCCCTCAAGCAACCCATTAGACTTCAGCACTACATTTTATGTGACATGATTTGCTTTCCCTTTTCAAATCTAACTATAAAAATGAAGATATACGTATATTTTCTAACTAATGATATGTTGCCAAGGCAGAGCTGTATATGACCTACACTTTAGGGTTTACAACTGCCAACGGCTTTTAGATATACGCACATCGTCCCTCCCATTATTCACCCTTATTCCCGAAGTCTACGCATCCGACGCACTTCCCATATATCAAGATCAAAATGCACAGCGTCTTGTTTCTTAGGAGAGTTTTAGCTTCAACTGGATTCTAGTGTAGAGTCGGCCGCCATATCTCCAAGCAACTCCCACCCACTAGTAAACCAGTCTGTAGTGAAAGGACTAGCTGGGGTGAGACACTGGGCCCTGACTCCAAGACTTGGAAGGTTAAATCCCCTGCTCTAGACAGCTTAAGTTGAGATTTGCGTTCGTGGGTTAGACAGCCTTGATGAATGAATACCCCAGTGTTGTGCGTGGATGAGGGCTTCATGGAGTCCAGTAGCAGCATTGATTTCCCGGTCTAAACCTCTAGGAACGATTTATATTTCTCCAAAGCTTTCTCTGGAGATGCCTTAGCGCAGTGGCTAGCACGCTTGCTTGCTGGCCTGATGGTCATGTGTTCGAATCAGCAATGAGGGGTGGTTTTGTTTTCAAAATTGAACTGGTTCCCAGGTCACACCAGCTTAACATGGGTACCTACATGGGTACTTTGAATATGAATACAAGAACCAACGTCACTGCACCGGGGACATTTCCATACATGCTCAGTCCCCTTCTTCACCTGCCTTCGTAGAGTTCTCATACTGATGGTAGCCTAAATAAACGGCCACGTGAATTTTCCTGTAAGCGTGGAGTTTCGCCCAGACCCACCACTGACCTCCGCTAAAAAGGTCCTCCTCTCAAGTAGTGCTAAGGGGTTAGAGGTTAATATTGTCTGTCAAAAGAGGCAGGCAGAATCAAAATCTTTTTTCTGAACTTAGAAAAATCTGCACAGAGAAAACTACACGTCCCTCAAAAACCATAACAAAAAGGAAACTGTCATTACTGCCTATAGTACCTTGAAGTGTAGGGCAAGGGGGTTTGAGCTTGAGGAATCAAGACTGACTCGCTCGTGCAGTCACCACGAACTATGCAGGTTAGGATGTTCGTTTTGCTTCAAAAGAAAGACTGAAAATGTCACTAACTGTGAATGTCATGGCTGTGGTCTATGTGGGAGGGTTCTACTCTCCCTATGCTCAGAAACCAGTATTGGAGCTTCACATAGGCATATTATGACATGACCAGACCACGATTCAGCGCAGCACGCACGGATAGGCTGACATTAGGTCTAGGTTGGTCATATCTCTTCTACAGGCTTTACTCACTTAATTTTCAACAGACTCGATGGCAGTGCCCGAGAAGGAAGGGGGATAGGAAGCTGTGGAGCGTCTTAATTGCACAGACACTCATCGCTGCATTTAAACAATCTACAGATGAAGTTATAGATTAGAGTCGAAAAATATCTGTTTAAGTGCATGTTTTAGAACTTTCGCATGGAACTTCCTCAGTTTGACTAATATTTGTAGTATTTAAGTGATGCTATTAGATTGAAAGTTGATAATTGTGCATGGATGATGTCGAGTTTTACTGTTGTGATCTTCAGCATTAACAGAACCCACCATTGACTACGGCTTTCAGAGGTTGATGAAACTTGTACCACGACATCCTGGTGATCCTGACCGATTACCCAAAGTAAGATCTCTCTCATATTATGCGTCTAATACACTCCCTCTATGTTTCTGAATGCTCTATTGATATATATGTCTTTCTGTATGCCTTTTTATCTATCTTTCTTTGCGGCGCGCGTGCGCTGCGCGTGTGTGTGTGTGTGTGTGTGTGTGTGTGTGTGTGAGTCACAATGACAACAAAATTAAAGCATAGCTTTGGACATTTCTGAAGAAGACTGCTTTGATGAGTTGTTCATATGAAGTAAGCATTTATGTAGCCTATAGAAAATGGTCTGCCGGCTCCATGGCCGAGGGAGTTAGCAGCTTTCTCCGCTAACCCCGAATACTCTCGTCACGTGACGCGACGAGAATTAGCATTGGTTCGAATCGCAAAAGTGACATATGAGAGTATGGAGCCGGTCGCTCAGAAAGTCGTGGCGTGCTGATGAGCGTAATCTAGCCTAGGAATCAACATACAGCTGAAAGATGCTGGTATTGACCGCAATATCCTGAAACAGGATGGAAACGCGGAAAAAAAAATAGAAAATGGTCTAGAGTCATCCTATTCTCATACATTTTTCATAATATTTTGGGCAATTATCCTGAAAGGAAAGGCAGCGATTAAGACAACTGACCACCCTACATCATTATGTCGTAGCCTACAATATGTAAAGATCTAATACTTTACTCGCCAATGGCAGTTTTTTGCCATGTTACTATCTTTTACCTCGCTAGACCAGTATGTTTCTGTTTGATATTAATGATGTCTTCAACAGTAACAATGCTTTTCCATATCGCATCTTTGCAGGAGATCATCCTCAAAAGGGCAGCAGATTTAGCAGAAGCCTTATACAGCATGCCCAGAAACCCTAACCAACTATCCCTGTCCTCGTCTCGGTCGCCCGCCATGAATAATTCCGCAATGTCCGGTTTCAACGCCTACCCGAGCCAACTGGCTGTCAGTGTTGGCGACTCCGGTGTCAACACACAATGGGACGACGGTTAGTTTTCTTCATCTCTTTTGTCATCACTCCTGTCATATGATAAGTATATCGTAGACAAATGACACTGCTGAGTATATTGTAGACAGAGATAATTGTTGAGTGTATATAAACAATGGTCCTTTAATTTTACTAAAATCCAGAGAATGCTAATCGTTATTCTGAAAATGTTACTTTCTGCTTGTTACATTCAACAGGGTATACTAGATCACAGAGTTCCAGCGTGTCACCTAGGGGCTATGGCTCTAACGGATCCACCCCACACAGCGTCAATGGTGGGTACGGACCCTCTTCTATGAACGGGTATCATGGTGGACCCGGCCCTCTAGGGAACATGGGTACGTATCTCGATCTGAGTGTGGTTATATATATATATATATATATATATATATATATATCTATATATATATATATATATATATATATATATATATATATATATATATATATATATCACGAAGTGTATGTGCATTTCAGTCTTAAATTATTGTATTGAAACTGAAAGTCAAAATTTAAAAAAAAAGATTTCCCTGAATAGCAGAAAGAAACAATGTCGTGCCAAATGCAAGTTAAAGTAAATAGAACTAGTCTGAAGCAAGTCGAGTGTTAAAGTATTTGGATACTATGATAATAGCAGATAAAAGATATATAAAGAATTTAAATGTGCAATAGCCCAAGCAAAAGAACCTATTCCCGAAATAAAGAATATTTTATGCAATCTATATTTTTCGAGGTGAGGAAAAGTGTTCGTAAGATCTATATTAAATCAATCCTGATATATGGAAGAAAACCATAGACAATTAAGACATTAGTGAGGAATTATGTGAAAGTTGCAGAGATGTGAGTTTATATAAAATTATCAGAACATCGTAAGCAGATACACGCGAAAAGAAGATACAGAAAGAGGTTGCTCCCAAAGAGAAATGGCGACTCTCATCTTCACAAGGAAATTCAAATTTTTTGGGCACATCACGAGCAGGGAAAAGTTGGAGTGCGCCGTGACAGCTGGAAATCTGGAGGGGAGAAGAGACAGTGGAAGATCAAGAGAGAAGATGCAGGACAGTTAGACATCCTGACATGAAGAAACATCTGTATCAGAAATGATTGACAGTACACATGATAGAAGGCTGTGGATAGACATGATGACCAACGAGATACGGCATTAACTATAAAAAGTAAGAAACAAATAATTGTGCCCAACTAATTTAGTATACAGACTGGTCTATAAATATATGGGTCTAACACCATATGCCCAATAGGCGTGTAACAGGGACATTTAAACCTCAATTAGTGTATGTTTAATTAACGCCAGAAACGCAATAATATATGACACGTTTAATGGGTCACGTGAAAACAGCCTATGGTGCCTTGCTTGGAGCAAAGAAAATGACAAATAGATCCAACTCACAGGAATTCCCTGGAACAGTTCTAATCACACTCATCAGACGGCATGGTCACCCTTGGTTCAACTGCTTATAGAAGTGGGATGTTGTTCATGCCTTTTGATTCTGACTACGACCCAGTCTGGGGAAAAATGGGTATCACAGTTTTCTGGTCAGTCGGAAGGTAAGGCGTTGTATTGCCCATATAGCCTCTCTAGTGACGTTTGGCCTTGACACATTTAACTTAACACCATTTTCACAAAACAGCACGTTGTCATGTAAACAAGGTCATTTATTTAACTAATCAAAGTCTCCAGAAGTTAATATTTCTAAAATAATTATGTTGTATCTAATTAAGAAGCACTAATTCCATATGTAAATGTTACAGAAAAGTTATTATAATACAGTGGACCAAGAGAAAGAACATGCTGAATGAAATCCTACAAGATCTGAACATGGAAGAAACCTGGCTCATGTCAGGAAACTGATAGACACTTGCCTTATTAAACACCACAGTGACAGGGAAAGGACAGAGCCGGAAGGCATAGATCCTGGAATAAGAGAGAGGTGGAGACCAACACACAAAGATGGACACAGGACATTGAGGACACCTTGTGCAGGAGAAATGGCAAGAAAGGGCGGCTATGGGAGCGACGTTCTAAAAAGGACGATTTACCTGAATGCTTTAGTATTTTATTAAATTCTAATATGATTTGAATCTTTAGCTAATCCACTTTTTTTTCTTCTAGGGCTTGATCATTTTCTTAGAGACGAGGCAAGCAGGATTGGAGCAGGTACAGTATAATGTTTGTATGTCGGTAAAACCTACATCATGTCTATGATATTTTGTTTACAGAAGTCAATTAATAAGTCACAAGTGGCTGTAGAACAATAACTAAATTTGATAACAGCTTGAAATAGTTTATTTTTATACATACATTGTCCCTTTATTTCTCAACATAATTTCCACCAAGATTGATGTACTTATCCCATCGTTTTATCAGTCCTCTCAAATCGGCTGCATAGAACTGCGTGCTCTGTTTTCTAAACATCGTTTTCACTTCACATTCAACTTCGGCGTCATTCGTGAAATGTCTCCAGCCAAGGTGAACCAAAAAGGTGAAAATCCCTAGGGGCTAAGTCGGGGCTGTATGGTGGATGTTCCAGAACTTCCCACCTTAGTTGGTTAATTTTCTCCTGAGTTAATCGAGCCGTATGTGGTCTGGCATTGTCATGAACAAGCAACACTCCTCTAGTCAGCAGTCCTGGACGTTTTCTTCGAATTGCATCATGAAGTATCGATAGAACTTCACAGTACGATTCAGAATTCACATTGTCCCCTTTCTTCTTGAAATTGGTTAAAAGCACTCCTTGTCAGCATAAACAGGAAGCATTTCCTATGAATGCCCTTTGCAAGCAGTCCTTTTTCTCATCCCCCCCCCCCCCAAAAAAAAACCGCACAACAGCACGTTGCTCTTTGGTTGCACACTCCGTAAGTGCAGTCGCCATTTTGTTTATGCGCTGCGCATGCGCATAAGACACTTAGCGCCACCTGACGAACGGGAATATAAAGTTCGATGTAGCTGTCACCTAATGACACCTGTAGAAAACAACTACATTTACCTGCAATCCCATACAGAACGGTGTGACTTACTTATTGATTCGCCCTCGTGTGTGTGTGTGTGTGTGTGTGTGTGTGTGTGTGTGTGTGTGTGTGTGTGTGTGTGTGTGTGTGCGCGTGCGTGTGCGTGTGCGTGTGTTTATTTTTTTTTTTTTTTAATGACTGTGGGGTTTGTGAAAATATTGTCTTTCCAAGTTTTGTATTTACCTTGTATGTTGCATGAACTCCACAGAGAATTAATACAAAATTTGGAACGGCAGTATTTTCAAACGCAGCACAGTCATTAAAAATAACCCTATATATAAGAGTATTCTAATTGCTGTGGCGTAGTGGTTGGGAAGGCGATTCGCAATCCCACATACCAGGGCGAATCACAGCTGCTAACGATTTTGACGTAGACCGCATCGCGCTGGTTTGCATACAATGATATGAAGACCGTTCGTTCAGAAAGCCATTGCAATCTACTGAACGTAAACTTGACTAGTAAACCACAAACAGCCAAAGATTCTAGGGTTAACTGCTCCGTTCTGTAAAATACCGCTGCTCTGTCCAGTCGTCATAATGTATTCAAATGTCCCTCTTCGCATTATATGACCGGACATCACGATTTGTCGCTTGATATTACTATCCACAAGGTGTGGGCTGCGCCTGGCCCTGCAGCCAGCAGGGTTAGGATCCTAGCTTCTCCCAGAAGGGGTGAAAAGTGAAAATTAGTAGCCTGCCGATGACCTGCAGACTACACAAGTCAACCCCACCTCCACGTGGTGCAGACTGGGAAACCATGACCGCGAGGTCATGGGCTAATGTGGATATGGCTCGCCATAGGGTATGGGCTCCCTATGGTCAGATTTTTGTCCTAAACCTGCGAATGGCCTAGCAAGCCAGCAGTTGATCTTCTTACTGCTCGTAGAAAAACTAAGAAGTATAAACGGACTGACCCTAATGGATATAGACCCGGCAATGTTAATGGACTACGAGATAGATCAGCGATTCATAAAATAGGCACAATGAATGTCTGCAGCTTTAATAGTAAAGAAGAACTTATAGAAACAATGAAAGAGAGGAAAACTCGACTGATGGGAATAGCCGACACCAGAATAAAGGGGGAAGGATGCAAGGAGATCCACCACAGTTACACGTTTGCCTATTCTGGAATGGAACAGCAAGAAAGGGCAAGACACGGTGTGGGAATAGTCATTGAACCACGGCTAGCAAGAGGATTACTAGAAATAAAATATACATCAGAAAGAATCATAACAGTGAGAATAAAAGTACAAACAATTACTAATTATGTACAAGTATACACACCATATAATACAAATAATAATGAGCAAGAATGCGAGGACTTCTACGAAGTCGTCCATGACGTGCTAAATAAAATAGATAAGCAGGACAAAATCATAGTTATGGGAGACTTCAATGCAAGACTAGGACACAACAGCGTGGGCATAGAAAAACATATTGGAGCATTTGGAGTCTAACGTAATGAAATAAATGGTAACGGAAGTAGATTGATAGAGCTATGCAGCCAACACGACCTCTATATAACAAATGCATTCTATAAACACAAAAACTCACAAATATACACTTGGTATAAATGGAACGATCTAGATACTAAAAGCCAAATTAATTTTATATTAACAAGAAATAACAGAAAGAGAAATATAATAGATGCAAGGGCAGTGCCAAACTTAGGTATAAACACAGCAAATCAGTGAAATCTTTGTAAAATTACATATAGAAATAAAGACAGTAGAAGAAGAATAGGAGATGTTCAAATCAAGCATTTTAAATACTGCAAAGATAACATGTGGAACCACGAAAAAACGCAAAACACGGATAAAGAAAATAACAAGTTGGTGGAACGCAGAAGTAAAGAAAGATGTAAAAGACAAAAAGGAAAAATATAAAAAGTGGTCGAAGAGCAAACAGGAATGCGATTACATAGAATATAAAATAACAAGAAGACATGTGAATATAATAGTAAAGAGGCGAAAACAAAAAGACTGCAAGGAGTATGGAGAAACTCTAAATAAAGACTACAAGCAGGCAACAAGAAACTTCTATAAAAAAAATAAGTGCAATGAGAACCATATGAAAACCATTTGACCCAACTGAAATAATTAACAAAGAAAATGGAGAACCAATATTGAACAAAAACAAATCCTAATAAGATGGAAACAGTACTTCGAACAACTTCTCAGCATCTCATCAGATGTCACAGGAATTCAAGAAACCGACACAGATACCACAGAAGAACTAGAACCAGACATACTGAAAGAAGAAATTATAGAAGCCATCAGATTAGCCCCATTAAACAAATCACCAGGACAAGATGAAATACCAAATGAACTAATTAAAGCAGCAAGAGAAGTAGGAACAGCATGGCTACATAGACTATTCAACCACGTTTGGGTAGAACAACAGACACCACGAGACTGGGGAAACGCCATAATTATCCCAATTTGGAAAAACAAAGGCAGTAGAAGAGACTGCACACAATACAGAGGAATTTCACTGTTGCAATATTTTGCAAAATTCTTGAGAAAAGATTACGAACTATTATAGAACCCCAGCTAAGCGAAACAGAACTTGGATTTAGGAAAAACAAAGGATGCACAGATGCCATTTTTGCTCTTAGACAACTTATAGAAAAATCAATCGAATTCAGTGAAACACTCTTGACCAAGAAAAGGCATTTGATAGAGTAGATAGAAAAAAACTGTGAGAAATCCTTAAACAATATGGAGTGAGTACACATCTAACAAACCTATGTAGAAGCTTATACAACAACATTGAATGTATAGTGAGAGTAACTGGAGGACACTCAGAACCCTTCACCATAAAATCTAGGGTACGACAAGGTTGTGTCCTGCCCACTCTGTTGTTTATAACATATATAGACAACATATGTAAAGAAACCAGCCAAACAGAGACCGCAAGAACACGGCATGACGAGAACACAGAAGGACCATCTGCAAATCTAACCATAAGAGAACTCCTGTTTGCGAGCGACCAAGCACTAATAGCAAAATCAGAAGCTGAATTACAAGACCACATGAATAGTCTAAACGAAATGTGTAGGGAACATAACATGAAAATTAGCACAAGTAAAACAGAGGTATTGACTATAACTAAAGAAGAAAAAGCAACAATGATTCACCTAAACGAACATCCCTTGAAACAAGTAAAGAGTTTCAAGTACCTAGGAAGTATAATATCATCAAATGGCAAATCAGAAGACGAGATCGAAAATAGATGCAATAAGGCAAACCAACTCATTGGACAAATGGCACCAATACTAAAGAACAAACATGTATCAATAACTACTAAGAAAGCACTTTACAACACAATCTTCCTACCAACTCTATGTTACCAATGCCAAACCTGGAAAATGACAGAAAAAGAGAAAAGAAAAATCACAACAACAGAAATGAGATCCCTGAGAAGAATACTCAATGTATCAAGAAGAGATAAGATCAGAAATGAAGAAATCAGGACTAAAGTGGGGGTTATAGCTGCACTATATTTTATTAGAAGGCAGCAAGTCAAATGATTTGGCCATGCAAGTAGGTTACCAACTAACAATATACCACAACAAGCAATGATGTACAGACCAGATGGAAGCAGAGGAAGAGGCCGACCACGTAAACGATGGGCGCAGGGAATAACAGTCCATGGGAATATCGATACATGAACCCCTTAAGCGGGCACTCTTCCGCTGTTTATACTTCACCTTGACACCGCAAGGTACAAGAGGAACATGATGAGATGAGATGATGATTACTATCTATTTTTCTAATTTCTATAGCTTTTTTACTTACCCTGGCTGTTCATGATAACTGTCACAAACGTCTCTCAGAAATCACGTTGTATGTACACACAGACACGCACACACACACGCACGCACGCACGCACGCACAGACACACACATACACAAACACACACATGTGTGTGTGTGTGTGTCTGCGTCAGTGTATATCTGTGTATATATGCTCGTGTATACATAACACTATGTCTCACTATTTGTGTTTACAGGAATGGGTGGAATTGTCGGTTCTCCATTTTCCAGCGTGAATCCATTCGGTCTTCCAACGTGTGGATCCCAGCCCGCCTACGGTGGATCCATAGTATCTCCAGCAAAGTGACGCTGGCTGAGTTCTTCGACATACAGATGTTGAACAGTAGCTGTGAACACAGACTTCACTGACCACAACGAATACCTTCAGTATTCTTTGTACAGACACACATAGACTGCGAATTCTGTGTCAGTCAACCAGGACTTCCAACATACGAGTGATGGATCATGTTTGAGACATTTTTGCTTGTGATTTTGTGTGAATGTACAGCCGTCCTTGTGGATACTAATGCTATAGTACTTATCTGCAGGGATCCTAAGTAGACCATGTGTTACCCTGACGGTATTTGCATTTAACTGGAGATTGATCGTGAGTTGGTTTACATAATGATCTGGGAAAACAAAAACTCACCGTGAATACAGCTACAAATACAGTGTTTGTGTGCAAGGATACTAGATGTATTTTAAAACTGCACAAAACATTTATTTTGTAACTGACTCCTTTATTCTGTGAATATGATTGCAGCCTAAATTATTCAATTATTGCCTGCTTTTAGTCATCAGGCCCTATAGAGAGCAGTGTAGGCCTGTCTTGGGTATTAGCTTGCCCCGCGGCAAGTAATGCCAATGAGTCTCTAATAAAGTGGGCTACTTAAAACATTAAACATGCTTTTAGCTCTGGCAACAAATATATATATATATATATATATATATATATATATATATATATATATATATATATATATATATATATATATATATATATATATATATATATATATATATATATATATACTTCTAGTGTGCTGGGACTGATTTTTGCAAGTGGATTAGCTGTCCCTATTACCAGTGTCCCTCACGGTAAAGTGAATCCACTCCGGCTTCTGCGGTACTTGTAATTTACGTCCAAAAGTCAAGGACGAGAAGTTAGCATTTTAGTCCAACTAACTTGTGTAAGGGTTGAACCCACTGCTTCAGAATCAGCACAACGGATGTTTAAATAGGAGCGCTCTTACCCATTCGGCCATGCTGACTTCCATAATAATATCATTTAATCCGATCTGACAACACGTAGCCTTAGCTGTTTGTGGCATATGTTGTTATGATGGAAGGACCAACACTACATTGTTTGCTGTTCACAACGAACCGTTTACGAGTGGATATGTTTTGGCACTTCCATTCTTGTGAATTTCACCTTAAAAAATCACTTTACCTTAAAAATCATTGTCAGGAGTGTAAATGAACAAATTAAAAAGAAATTAGAAGCAACAGTGATGTGGATCTTGAGACGAAAGTTGCGAATTCCTTGGACTGCCAGAGTAACTAACAACGACTGCCTAAAACAGGATAATGAAAATAGAACATTATATACAACAATAAGAAAGAGACAAACAGCTTTCTCCGATCACGTGATGAGAAGAGAGGCGTTGTAGAACATCGTGACAACTGGAAAGATCGAGGGGAAGAGAGGCAGAGGCAGACCAAGAGAAATTATGCTGGGTGGATTGAGACGGTGGCATGGAGGATTGCCATCAGCAGAGTTGATCCAGAACACCAAAGACCGAGATCTGTGGAGAGCCATGAACGCCTACGCCAGCTGGCACGGCACTTGATGATGACTTCTATTCTTAAATGTTCTGAATTCAGGATTTTCCTTGCCTTCGTTCTTTCCGTTTGTCTGCACTTATTCCATGGATAATCATTTTTGAAAGGAAACATACAGATGACATGCCTTAACCAGACAAGTTTTGCCACTTCAGTATTGCTTCCGACTGGCCTATCTTCATGTTAATTTTCTCTTTGACATAATCATTTCTTTTATGATCTTAACAATATATACTACAAATTAGACGTTGAGAGGGTGTGATTATTTGATCGCGTTAAGTGAAGAATAAAACTTGAAAACTTAGTGACAGCGGACAAAATTGATGAGAAAAACGCAAAGGAATGCAAAGATATATATATACCTGGAAGGCTGGGCTACATCACCTCCTCGGGACAAAAACACACTTCTGGTCTCTAGTGATCGTGTAAGATAGCACGTGACCGTTTACGCATGTCGGCATGGCACATGATGATGATACTGTCTGTTTGCAAAATTCTTCAAATAAATATTAGAACAAAAAACAACAACGAAGATCAACGTTTATATGAACATGATATCGACTGCTACTAAACTACACAACAGATTAAACGGCATATGCCAGGATGCTTCAGTTTGGATCTAAGTGTGGTTCCAGCCAGGAGCGACGCAAGCGGGGACGAATTCGACGTGTTTGCAAATTGTGTAATTGGAACGATTAGCATCTAACCTTACGACATTTGCTGAGGGGCGGAATCTCTATGGGGTTGTCCGCAGTGTTATGATGTCATTTTCTGCAAGAAGAACTAAGACCCAAGAATGTTCATCGAAACGGAGAATATTGCACAGGCAGGCCTTAACCCGTGAACGAAAAAACAATATTCTAAAAAATAAAACGAAGCTAGGAATTACAGTAACATAACAATATTGATATCCTAGCATTGTGTACCGATGTTCAATAAACAGGACAAATTGACGTTTAATGTGTTGCCTAACTGCGTATTTACGAGTACATAATACTGGGGTGCACTGCATGTGATTTATCCATTCTCTCACTGCCAATAAGTGACGGATGATTTATGTGCACATATTGCGGGGTTGTAATCCAAATAACCAAATCGTTTTTATGATAAGCTGCTGTAACAGTTTCATGTCCACAGCTGTAATCGTAACAACATCATACCTGATGTTGTAACACTGGTGCACTTACTGTTATAACATTACCACACTCACTATTGCAACAATGGCACATCTGCTGATGTAACAGCCAATGGCTGCTGCTGGAACCGTCTGTCTGCCTCTTACAAGTAGCTGAGACATAGTCTTACATGTAATTGAGATATAGTATTACAAGTAACTGAGACAATGTCTTAAACGTAACTGAGACAGAGTCTTACAAGTAACTGAGATAGAGTCTTACAAGTAATGGGACCGACTCTTACAGGTAACTGAGAAAGCTTCTTACCGGTAACTAAGACCGCCGCTTACAACTAACTAAGACCGACCACTGAGCATTGACCCTCAGATAACTCAGATAACGCCTCCCTAACTTTTGCTAACTCCGGCAGCTTTCCCCATGTTCTCCACATATTAATTTCTGTATTTAATTCTTTAATTAAACAAGTATTAACTTACACTCGTGAAAGGCAAAAGGAAAGACATACATTTGATGAGACAATAGGTTAAATGATAAAGGAGAAAGGATGGACTTCATTGCACCGTGTTTACACCATCTGGTTCGGTCTCTCTTCTCAAAAGGGCTTTCAGGATGACGAGGGCATCGTACAAAGCCGGAATTCACAGTTTTCTTCGCCCTCTCTCTCTCTCTCTCTCTCTCTCTCTCTCTCTCTCTCTCTCTCTCTCTCTCTCTCTCTCTCTCTCTCTCTCTCTCTCTAACCCCCACCTGAAGACCGTGGAAAATTTATCTTGTAGTCTGAAAACGCCCATTCTGCCTTGACCACTTTGCCACGGATGCCCACAAGGACACAACAGAAAACAACGGAACCAGCTTTATCTTCCTGAAGTGCTAAGCAGTCTATATGAGTGTATTTCAATCGGTGTTTCTACGGCCAAACGAGGTCCAAGGCGAAAGGCAATTTAGTTCCGTTGATCCGAGTTGGTCGCTCTTGTACGTCTTGAAGAACAAATGGATACTGGTGACCCTTGGATCCACCCCGTAGAGCAAGCAATACACTTATTCCAGGCCTGGTCTCCAAGCGATAAGTTCAAGACCTAGATGCCGGCTGTCCATCATCAGTCCAGGGAGAAGCTATGAATCTCCTACAGTCTTGTTGCGTGCCAAGTGTCAATCCTCGACAGCCTTCATCACAGCGGAGACCAAGGTCGATTCTCCCTTCGTTAACTAGACTAGTGTCTCCCCAGGATTCGTCACGTAGAGGTGACCACAGGTCTTTCCATGAACCCCGACCCGGACATGCTAACAGCTCTGCATTTCAATCCCAGGCGTTTCGTAACTGCAGTGATAAATAATATTACTGAAGAGAATTGTGAACGCCGTGCTGGTTGCTGGGTTATTACAAGTACTCACGTCTTAGTTATATCTTATCTTGTAATAGATTATTAAAATCTATGTATTGATGTGTAATCTGTTGTATAATATTTATTACTAATCATCAGATTCATGTGCAATGCCGGTAAGCATGGGCCATCACAGTTCGCTGTTACACATAATCCACAGATTCTTGAATTGTGTTTGGGTTCGTTTCCATATTATGCCAACTGGTCAGTGCATTTAGTACTTTTTTTCTATTGTCTTTCTTCTGCTCTTTTCTCGTCATGTCAGCCAGTTGTTATTAAATTTTCGAGTTTGCCTCTCCTTATAACATTGTCAACAAAAAACAACAAAAAACTGTAGCTGTCTAATCCTGTTTCTTGTATCAGTTTGTAGTTTTCATCTGCGTCTTCATTAGGTTTTATCTTTGCATTCTCTATATCTTATTCGGAAAGCATAATATGGTTGCATCAGTTTTTTCTTAACTTGCCTGCTTTTTATCGAGGACAGATATGCCTACATGGTCCCAGATAGTACTTTTTTTCTCAAGGCGAGTGCCAGCTTCTTACTGATCAATATATTTGACCTCGTCCACAAACTAACTTGACACTAACTCAAAATGAGAACATTAATCATGTTCTTGTATTCTGTACTCATTCAAGAAGGAAAATTCATATTTACAGCCAAGGTGCGAAACTCCAACTACTCACGAATTTGGTAGGTACAGATGACTGAATTCTCTTGTTGTATTGTAAAATTCCAGCTTAATGAAAAATAAAGAAGAGATGAAGAGATTAAATTATTGTGGACTTAATCATTATCACGTTTGCGTTGTTGATTTCATCATTTGCAATCGGGATCCTTTCGTCTATCAGAATGTGTATATTAATTTGTCATGTTCTGTTAATTATCGTGCAAATGCTGTACTGCTGATTAAATTATCGCAAGTGTAAACAACAGGTGATTCTAATTGTGGATTCTAATTTCATCACACAGTTGTTTATCCTCGCAGAACTTCCCCCCCCCCCCCCCCCCAAAAAAAAAATCTTACTAAATTTCTTTCTACCTCTTTATATCCCATTTGGCCCTGACCCAACTAAGGTCATATCAGAGGTCATATATTTTGCCATCTCATTCAGCTCCCTCTATGACCTCTCCATATAATTTATTTATGTCTTTAACCCCCTTCTCGTTGTGTTTTGATGTGCTCTCACTATCTCGTCCTTCTTGGGGTTCCACAGACGGGAGTATCTAGTTATGTGCTCCAGACGTTTTCCCAACATGTGTCCGATTCAGGACCAGCGTCTTTCCTATCCTACTGATTAACTGAAATGTGTTTAATTTTCTCCAGGTGCTCTACATTGGTGATTCTGTTATACCGTTTAAGTCCCAATATTCTTGCCAGGGAACAATTAACAAATGTTTGTAGTTTATTGGTCACTCTTTGCTAGTTCTACACATTTCTAATCCATACAGTGGTACCGATTTAACATTGGAGCTGAACATTGTCAGTTTGATGCTCAGTTGAATCTCCTTTGACTTCCACACATTTTATGGTGCTTTTATTTTACGTTTGCTTGCTTTGAACTCAAGCGTACTCCACACACTTGCTATACTTCTTGTGCACTGGACAGATGTTTGCATGTGGATTAGCTTTCCCTGTTGCCAGTGTCCCTCGCAATCAGGCGAGCCCACTCAAGCTTCAGAGGTACTTGTAATTTACGTTCCTAAGTCAAGGACGAGAAATCAACATTTTAGTCCAACTGACCGGGTTCACGGTAGAATCCGCTACCTCGGGTTTAGCACACTAGCGTGTTTATTCTTTCGGCCATGCTGACCTTCATTGTATGGTGTTATACAGACTTCTCTCGCCTTATATATTCTTATTTTAATATCTCTATTTGTTCTCCGATAGTACCACCGTGCTGATCTCTACTATCCAGGATATATTTCTGTATCTAATGCCCCGGTTAACAACATCTTCCTTCTCTGACTATTCTATCAGCTTCTTAAATAAAGTTACATCTATCTTGGTCAAAGAATAGCAGAAGATGGTACGTGTGACAATGACATCATGAAAAGATTTGAAAGGGCAAAATGCATATGCAACAACATTAAATAACAGAAACTGAGACTGATTTACTTCTCTCTCTCTTTCTCTCTTTCTCTCTCTCTCTCTCTCTCTCTCTCTCTCTCTCTCTCTCTCTCTCTCTCTCTCTCTCTCTCTTTCTCTCTCTCTCACTCACTAACTCACTCACTCACGCACGCACGCAAACACGCACGCACGCATGCATGCACACGCACACACATACACATTCTATATATATATATAACGCTGTATGGAGTCGAAACTTGAATCTTTTATAGAAAGACAGAAACTGAAACTGAATAACATGAAATGTTAAGAGTCAGTGGTTCTCAACCTTTTTTGGCCCATGCCCCCCTTTACCATATGTTCAGAATGTCATTCCTCCCCCCTTTCGAATTTCCTCCCTATAAATCCCCCCCTCCCCCACCCTTACACCGTATACATACAAGTGGAAGCTAAATTTATTAACACATACTAGAACAAGTCTAGACATCCACATAAAACGTGATTTGCGGGTCTACTTATGTTACAAAACGAACTTCATTAGGGAGAGAAGTACAGAACCGTAAAATTTAGAGAGAAAAACAATATCAAGTAACTGGTTCTTGTATTAATGCGATCTTGAAATAATCTTAATTCCCCCCCCCCTCCCCAAACCCTAAAATTCCCCCCTGGTGGGGGGGGGGGAGGCAGAATTCCCCACCGGTTGAGAACCACTGTGTTAGATGTACGTGTCTAGAAAGATAGAAACTAAAAGTTAATAACACAAAATGTTAGATGTATTCCACACTGCTTTATGGAGTGGAAACTTGAATCTTGTTTAGACATAGAAAATGAAGCTGAATAACACAAAATGTTAGATGTATTCTACATTGCCATGTGGAGTGGAAACTTGCATCGTGTCTATAAAGATAGAACCTGAAACTGAATAACATAAAATGTTAGATGTATTCCACACTGCTGTATGGAATGAAAATTTGAATCTTGGCAAGAAAGACAGAAACTTTGGATGGTTCTCTGCTTAGAACACGTTTGATCTTCGAGAAACCTGAACTGATCAACACCCGGATCCTGGAAACAAACAGCTAATGATGTCGTGGGAGCTGTTGGTACCTTAATAGCCATCACTGGCACATTGCCGTCTTGAGATTGTTACATTGTGCTTAAAAAAAGGCATAATAACTACAATCCATGGCTGTAGCGAATGTGACTGATCAGATCAATTCGTGTTGTACATGTTCGTCCAGAATTGATGCATGTGAACACATGGTCATTTTCACCATCACGTACCATCTTACGTCACATGTGCTCAGCGTGTGACCTATCTGCAATCATTGTCTCCTTTGTCTTCATTTCATTTCTGATATTTGCCCTCCATGCAACACGTTCGGCGGTGACTTGCTCCCAGTGTGCATTATGAATGTCTGTATCAATCATGTACCGCTTACACACACTTTGTATCGTAGTAGAGGCCGACCCTGAGATCTCCTACCCATCTGTAATTCACCAAAAAAGAAATGTCCTTTGGTAATCTACCAGCATCCATCCTCCTAACGTGTCCTGTCCATCTAAGTCTACGAAGACTGAGCATGGAACACACCGTCATACAACCTGATCTTTCCAATACTTCAGTATTTGTTATGTTGTCTTGCCACTTAATACCAAGAATTCTTCGTTCACAGTCATAGCATATGAAAGCTATTTAAATGCTTCTTTTGGTGTGAGTAAGTTGACAAGGCTTCATTGCCATAAAGAAGAGTACTAAGGATACAGGCTTGATACACAAGGACTTGTTTTGACATTAAGCTTCCTACTCTCCCAGACTCTTTTTGTTAACCTGTTCACTGTTATTACTGCCTTACCAATCATGATGTTGATTTCCTAATCTAGGGGTAATTGGCTATTTACGTCTGATCCTAAATATGTAAAATGGTGTCGTCAGTAAAGATACTGTTGCAGTCAACACCAGCATTTTTCAGCTGCTGTTGATGTACTAGGCGGATGACCAAGCACTAATAGCAAAATCAGAAGCTGAATTACAAGACCATATGAATAGTCTAAACGAAATGTGTGTGGGAACATAGCATGAAAATTAGCACAAGCAAAACAGAGGTAATGAATACAACTAAAGAAGAAAAAAAATAAACAACAATTCACCTAAACGAACATCCCTTGAAAAAAGTAAAGAGTTTCAAGTACCTAGGTAGTATAATATCATCAAATGGCAGATCAGAAGACGAGATCGAAAATAGATGCAATAAGGCAAACCAACTCATTGGACAAATGGTACTAATACTAAAGAACAAACATGTATCAATAACTACTAAGAAAGCACTTTACAACACAATCTTCCTACCAACTCTATGCTACCAATGCCAAACCTGGACAATGACAGAAAAAGAGAAAAGAAAAATCACAACAACAGAAATGAGATTCCTGAGAAGAATACTCAATGTATCAAGAAGAGATAAGATCAGAAATGAAGAAATCAGGACTAAAGTGGGTGTTAAAGCAGCACTAGATTTTATTAGAAAGCAGCAAGTCAAATGGTTTGGACATGCAAGTAGGTTACCATTCAACAGCATACCACAACAAGCAACGATGTATAGACCAGGTGGAAACAGAGGAAGAGGCCGACCACGTAAACGTTGGACGGAGGGAATAACAGAGTCCATGGGAATATCGGTACATGAAGCCCATAATCGGACACTCTCACGATGTTTATACTTCACCTCGACACAGCAAGGTACAAGAGGAACATGATGAGATGAGATGAGATGGGATGTACTAGGCAAGTTTTACGAGCGTGTATTAAATAACATATTTCAGTCCACCATTAATGCATACGTGTGTACACAGAAACATGCACTCAATCACGCAACACTTTGACACTTACACACACACTCTCACAAGCAAAAAGATACTCACATACGCAAACAAATTCTCAGACGTACACATATTTACACGCTCACGCACATACTCACACAGTCATGTTCATACACGCAAAAACACACACACACACACACACACGCACGCACGCACGCACACACACACACACACACGCACGCACGCACACACACACACGCGCGATCAACAGCTGTTCTAAATTTCTTCCATTCAGAACAACTTCCTGTGCGCTTACTTAGTGTTTTAACGGGGTTTGAAGGCGGGAGGTTCGACTTCGCTACACCGGCCTTTATCCCACGTGGCTCGGTCTCTTTCTGCAGGGCGGCCTGCCGAAAGCGTCGTACAAAGCGTGAGCTCGTATCTCCAGCGACGACCCCCAAGAGTCTCCGAGATAACTGCACTCGTGAGCCGAGAGACGGAGTCTGGTATCGAACCAACAGCTTTCGGAGTGCCAGGCAAGCGGCTTGACCACTTCGCCTCGGTGACCCCCTTATTTAGTGTATGTCCTGCTAAAATAACTGTTAGATTCCATTACTAACACTCGTGACCTATTTAATGTGTGTATGTTTTGTGTCTATGTTAAACATGCATTCCCACTGTTGAAAGTAAGTGTACATGACAGAAACACACACCTCATCCATCTACATGACCACGTGATCAAACCGCCTGCCTCTCGCTTCCAAGGTTATGTTTTCGTTTTTTAGACTGCTATTTGGTTCACGAATGCATTGGTTTTTGGATACACCTGTGGATCGTCGATGGAGCTACGGAGTTCGTGCTCTGAGTGAAAGTGTCAGGAGGTAACTCTGTTTACAGAGGTCGGGCAATCTGGAATACAAGCAGATGCAATGAAAGCGACCATATGCCTTTAACCGCCTTTAAATATGCAAATTATTCACCTGTTCAAATTTAATGTACATATTAAAAGGCACATCTTAATATTGAATGTAAGTCTATACGTTAGAAACGCATATCACAATGTTGTACACGTCGTAAACAGATATCTTCATGTTTGAAATAATTCTACAGTTAGAAAGGCACATCTTAATGTTAAAAATAAATGTACAAATCATAAATACAAATCTCAATATTTGAAATAATTGGAACTAGTAGAACACTGTTTCATCATCATCAAGTGCCGTGCCGGCTGGCGTAGGCGTTCATGGCTCTCCACAGATCTCGGTCTTTGGTTTTCTGGATCAACTCTGCTGCTGATATTCCTCCATGCCACCGTCTCAATCCATCCAGCATCATTTCTCTTGGTCTGCCTCTGCCTCTCTTCCCCTCGATCTTTCCAGTCGTTACGATGTTCTCCAATGCCTCTCTTCTCATCACGTGACCGAAGAAAGATGTTTGTCTCTGTCTTATTGTTGTATATAATGTTCTAGTTTCATTAGCCTGTTTCAGGCAGTCGTCGTTAGTTACTCTGGCAGTCCAAGGAATTCGCAACATTCGTCTCAGGAACCACATCTCTGTTGCTTCTAATTTCTTCTTAATTTGTTCATTTACATTCCAAGATTCACTGCCATACAGCAAAACTGGTTCTACATAGCATTTCAGCACTCTCTTTCTTACATTCAGTGATAGTGACTTATTGCATAAGATACTCTTCATTTTCTGAAATGCGGCCTTTGCCTGCCCTATTCTGCTCCTAATCTCTGTTGTACATCTTCCATCTGATGTTATAAATGCCCCTAGGTATCTAAAATTATCCACTTGGTTAAGGATTTTTCCTTCTATTTCTATGTCACATTTTGGTGTCACCATTTTCTTTGATATTACCATTGTTACTGTTTTCTTGATATTCAAGGAGAGTCTTTTCCTTGCACTCTCTGTTACTACAACGTCTAATAAATGTTGTAGGTCTGTTGAATTATCCGCCACCAATACTGTGTCATCTGCATAGCGTATATTATTTATATTATGACCTCCAACTAGTATTCCTGGCATCTCTTTGATCTCTCTCATTATTACTTCGCTATACAGGGAGAAAAGATCTGGTGACAAGACACACCCCTGTCGTACTCCTAGCTTTATCTGTTCGTAACTACCCTCTTTATTTCCCATTTTCATTGCTGCTACTTGGTTCCAGTAAACATTCTTTATTATTCTTAAATCTTTTCCATCAATGTTGATATCTTCCAACATTTTAATCAGTTCACCATGTTTTACTTTATCAAATGCCTTAGTATAATCTATGAAGCACAAATATATGTCTCTCTGTTTCTCTATTGACCTTTCTATTAGTGTCCGTAGTGTATAAATTGCATTGTTTGTGCCCTTTCCTTCCACAAATCCATACTGTTCTTCACTAATTTCCATTTTTATTTTCTTTTTGGTTCTTCTCATTATGATTCTGAGTAGAAGCTTAGTGATATGGTTTATAAGGTTAATTGTACGAAAATCTTCACAATCAATTGCTCCTGGTCTTTTTGACTATAAATACAGATTTTAGCATATCACTGGGTAAATATCCACTACTGTAAATATCATTCAACATTTTGGTTAATATATCTACTCCAAATTCTCCCAATACTTCTAATTCTTCTATTGTGATTTCATCTGGCCCAGCCGTTTTTCCTTTCTTCATATATTTCATAGCGTCAGCGACTTCTTCTTTTAGAATAGGTGGACCTTCTAAGTTACTATCTTCTGTTAATTCTTCCCTTTCTCCGTCATATAATTCTCTAATATACTCATTCCACCTCTTCATTATAGCACCTTCCTCTAATAATATCTTTCCTGTTTTTGATTTCAAACACCCTGTATTTATTCTTATTTTTCTTCCTGTAAGCTCACTGATTTGTCTGTGCATATTTTTTGTATCTTTAATAGAATTTAATTCAATTTTTTTGCATTGCTCGTTTAACCAACTTTCTTTAGCCTTCCCACATTTATCTTTTATTTCTTTATTTATCTTAGCGTATTCTTGTTTGTCATTTTTACTTTGTTTTCTTTTGTCCATCAGTTTTAAGATTTCTTCATTCATCCATTTTTTCTTAGCTATTTTGCCTCTCTCTTGTAATACTTCTTTGCTAGTTTGATGAATGGAGTCCCTTAACATTTCCCATTGTTCATTTATACTCTGTATTTTAGCTATCGCATTGTACCTATTTTTCACAGTCACTCGGTATAGTTCTTGCATTTCTTTATCTATTTTTAGAACCTCTTTATTAAGTCTCATGTTCTTAACCATTTTTTCCCTCTCTTTAATCTTACTTTTATTTGTCCACATAGTGGTACATGATCACTATTACAGTCAGCACCAGGCATTGTCTTTACATTAATTAAAGCATTTCTAAATCTTTTATTAATTAGTATGTAGTCAATTTGGTTGCGTATTTTCTTATCAGGGCTTTTCCATGTGTACAGTCGTCTTTTATGGTGTTTAAACCATGTGTTACCAATGATCATATCATTGATATTTGCCCATTCTATTAGCTTTTCCCCTCTTTCATTTCTTGTACCTAAACCATAATTCCCCACTACATCCTCCATTTTCCCCTTTCCTACTTTTGCATTAAAATCACCAAGTATTATTTTTATTTCTTGTGATCCAATTTGAGCCATCACCATTTCTATTTCGTCGTAAAAGTGTTGTATTTCTTCATCACTACTGCTTGTTGTTGGTGCATATACTTGTATAATATTTATGTCTATTGGTTTGCCTTTGATTTTTACCATAATAACTCTATCTGAAATACACCAGTATCCATTAATTGACTTGGCTGTGTTTTCGTCTAATATTATCCCTACACCTTTTTCATGTGTATCCCCTCCAGAATAAATTATTGTGTGGTTGTCAGCTATAATTTTGCCCGATCCCTTCCATCTCATCTCACTAACGCCTAGTATATTCATTTTCATGCTATCCATCTCTCTTAGAACATTGGTCAACTTTCCTAGCTCATTTAATGTCCTAACATTCCATGTTCCTACCCTAAATTTATTTATTTTAGTTATGATTTTGCCATCAGTAGCTGGATGACGGTCTGGTGTCACCTGTGGCTCATGACTGTCCCTACCGGACGAGGATGTCCTAAGACAGCCATTAACGTCGTTCACTAACTTTGATATATGTTTTGCCATGAAGTCTTGGGAAGATAATGTGGTGGTTTCTCCTTGCCTTCCACATTCACATTGTGGTCTTTTTACTTCTGCCTTTGACAGCCATTTCCGACTGTAAGGACAAGAGTGCCCTGCTCTGCTCAGCTGCAGAGTTGTCCACTTATTCCGGTGGATACTCGGTCCCCAGAGCTGTGTTAGCCACACCGTAGTGTGTTTCCATCCTCTACCACGGGGAGGTGCAGTTGGGATTTTCCCTTCATAAAGTTATGGTCTATGACCAAAACTCTCCATTAGAGTAAATAAAATAAGTAGGAAGTCATGGCCCACGCATTGAGTAAAACAAATGAATTGAAGCTCATAGCTCATTGTTCAGAATAAATACGAGCGTATAATAGGCAGGAACTCATGACTCATTGTTTAGGGTAAATAAAATCAGTTGAAATACATAACTCAATTTTAGAGTAAGTATAATTGATGTCTCTGTGTATAAAGTAAATTTTGACGTGAGAATTTGACTGATTTGATTTTAGAGTCAGAATGATTGTTATAGCAACTGATTCAGTGTTTACCATAGGCACTAATGTATGAACTCATTCATAACCTAGTGTTAAGTTTGTCAACGTATGCGACTAATGATGCATCTGTTGGCAGAGAAAGTCAAGCATGAACATCAAAAGACTCAAAGTACTTTTATCCGTGAGGCCAAAGATTCAGCTATAGTGTCTCTTCTCTGTCGAACAGCAATGCATTTCAAGTGTTTAATGAGAAATCTGGCGTTGTCGTATTTGAGGTCTGTTATTTTCCGCCATCAGTGAACTACTGCCGTAACGACTACAACAAAATGGTGTCTGAAATCGCTGACATCTGGCTGGTGTGAGACCCTAAAGCCGCTGACTTAACTACGCTCAGCTTGCACGCGATATTGATCCAGGGCCGAGGTGTGAGAAACCAGTAGAAGCTGGGAGCCAGAATGGATATCAGGGAGAGATGTAGCGGGTTGCTATTATCAATGGCAGGTTTGTACGGGTAATGGAATGATGACAGAAGCATGCGAATACATTAATATCATGCTACTCTTGCCTTTTTGCTGCTCAATATTACGGTTACATGACTAACTCTTACGCCCGCGGAAATAGTGTCGCATAAGGACACCCAGCTGGGAGGAGTCACCAACTGGAAACGGTCTATTAATGGACTGGTACGACGAAGATCTATGCAGGGATAGAATGTAACAGTGTCCGCTCGTGCGGAGTTTAACATGTGGAATATAGCTCAGGATCAAAGGAATCAGAGTGGAACTCTATAAATATGCCCTCTCTTGTATGTCTTTGAAGACGGGGCCACGGCAGTATCATTGTGCTCAGGGCTGACAGATGGTTGCCTAGCAAGTCTGAGATCGAAAATGGGTTCTGCCTGTCGGGAAAACAATGGGTGTAACGGGACGACGCGACCTCCCATTGACAAACTTACAATGAGTCCGGCGGACCGGTTAAAGCAGGCTTGATATCGGGGATTCATCGCTACTGAACGGGTATTCTGGCACAGTAGTCAGTCATTTTATACAGGATCTAACGTAGGCTCTCTCCGAGCAGAACATCTGGATATTTCTGGTGCCACTTGAAGTCAACGTAAATATGCCAGTTCTTTAAGTTATAAAATAAAACGCATTGGCAACTTTAAGAATGAAATAATATTGTTTGTAGAATAGCCAATGCGGATTAAAAAAACAACAACAATAGCACTCATGGTGTTCAACATAATGATATTGTTGCTGTACACACGGAGAGTTTTGAGAAGGGTTGGGAAAATAAAGGCTGCTAATGCAAGCAGACACCACGCAGTGTTCATGCTTTGATATTTTCTTTTAAAAATTGTACCCCCGATTTATAAAACAAATCTTGTCTTATCGGGGATTAGAACCAGTGTCTACTGCGTGAGACATGTCTCCTTATTCATTCGTCAATCCCCCGCCTCATTCCAATAATAGCATCGTCATTACCCAGTGACTTGTTTGTGTAGAATTTTCCCCTCGTTAGTTTTTTTTTTTAATGTATGCTTCTCTGTCGCAAGCCAGTTTGGTCTTCGTGGCGAAGGCGTTACGGGTGCGGTTCGTACTTCCGCTTACCTGCGTTCGAAACACAGCTATGCGCGATTTGGCAGCACACCGCGTTGCGATGGGTTTTAACGAATCGGTATGGGAGCCGGTTGTTCAGAAAGCAATGGCAAACCACTGAACTTGCCAAGAGATCAACAACAGCAGTAAAATTTTGGTGTTGACAGCGATATCCTGTTAAACAAAAAAGGATATGCGAAAAAAAAAAAAAGCCAGATTTGCTTGTCGGTCCGATGTTCATGAGTTTGAACTCACACTAAGGTGTATTTGTAAAACTGTCGTATGCTCCCAAGTGGACCGGGTTTAAAATGTAACGTGTAAAATATAAGTCAACTAGTTATTACATAACATCAGGGAAGTCATCCGTTCTAAGTGTCATTTACCCGACACAGATTTATACACATCTGATTGCATAACATGTCATCTCATTACGCGCCTCGCCGTTAAGCGTGAACGGCTTCCATTCCCCGTCCCACACGATCGTCAGTATCAGATCAGGTCTGTATTCATGTCCCGATTATGTCGTGAGGTCAAGCCACCTAGGTATTTATCTTGTTTCCCTCCTTTTCCTCTTTCTCCAACAAGTTTGTCAGTTGTCACTAAAGCTTCAATTTTATTTCACCTCATCCAAAACTTCTCACCTACCCTTGTCTAATTTCTCCAAACACTTGACGATTTTCAAGTGCTTATTGAAAACCTGTCTCATTTGTTTGCTTCCATAAACTCTTATTTCACTCCCAGGTTCTATAAAACGTGTACATTTTGTGTTTAATTCCATAAAAATACAACCTATTTTTCGTTATATACACACAATTCTAGGAACTTAATTCAGAGTTCTAGTCGCTTGTTCATTGCCATACATGTAAGCACTGTATACAATTGTAAAGGCAGATATGATCAGGGCCCCTTCCGGTCATGTATGGAGGAACAGTAATCGTCACGACTATGAGAGGATTGTGAAGCAGTTAGTGACCAGAAGATCTGGCCGCCATTCAGTACTCCGAGGAAAGGCCAGGCGGACACATAATGACAATGTAAATATTACCATGATCATTGGGATCATTGTTGGATCATTGGGATCATTCGCTCGTTGTGGCGTATGAGGACGGAGCACGTATGGGAATGTCCTGAGTGCTGTGATATCAGTTCTGGACTCAATACAACACATATATGATAGTGGTGAGTATATGTAACTGTTCGCATTTCATGATAGTTCTCATTTCATGATAGTTTTTATTTCATGATAGTTCTCATTTCATGATAGTTCTCATTTCATGATTGTTCTCATTTCATTATAGTTCTCATTTCATTATAGTTCTCATTTCAAGATAGTTCTCATTTCATTATAGTTCTCATCATAATAGTTCTCATTTCATTATAGTTCTCATTTCATGATTGTTCTCATTTCATTATAGTTCTCATTTCATGATAGTTGTCATTTCATTATAGTTCTCATTTTGTGATAGTTCTCATTTTATGATAGTTCTCATTTCATGAAACATACTTTCAATACCAAAATATTCTAATGACATGAGAATTCGACTATAACAAAATTATACAGCGTGTGATGGAATCAAAGCTCACTTTGAGTATGGAAAATCTGTATGACAAAAATACAGTTGTTCGGTTTCATCCCAACCAAATCTCAATGAGATTTAAAGTCGTATGCATGTCATTTACAAACTGTCGCATTCAACCTCAGCATTTGATGGGTGTTTTCTAGACAATTTTACTTTCAGTACTTTGCTAATTTATTTATGCACCTGCTGCAACAGCAGAGGAAGACGAAATTGAAGGGTTTTATAGCACACTGCAAGACATATTACATAAGATTGGTCACAATGACATAACAATATTAATGGGAGATTTTAATGCAAAAATGGGCACAGAAAGAGCTGAACATGAGCTACAAGTTTTAGGAACATATGGATTGGGAAATGGAAATGATACAAGTGACAAATTAATTGAATTTTGCACAGAAAATGAGTTAACGATAGCCTACACACTTTTTAAACAACACCCCAGAAGACTCTTCACGTGGAAGTCCCCGGACAGAACTACCAAAAATCAGATAGATTATATTTTAATACAAAGAAGATGGAGATAAAGCATAACATCGGCAAAAACCTTACGAAGTGCAAGTTGTGATACAGATCATCAGTTATTAGAAGCAGATGTGAAAATAAAATTGAAAAAGCTCACCCGAGGACCATGGCCACTTCGTTTTGATCTCACAAAAATACGACATGCATACTGGTATAGGCAGCAATCTTCTTAAGCAGGGAGATCTCGATAGACAAGTAATGAGTAATATTAACACATGACTTCAATATGAAATTTGTGAAACATGAGCATTTCGAGTATTTCAAAAAACACGAATAACGATTACTTCTAGAATTTAGTGTGTTAAAGCGCGGATCCGCGCCCTACTTCCGTCATGGTCATGCGCATTTATAAATACCCAATGTCTGTCCTTGACATGTTCATTTCTGCTTTTCTTTCACCCCACAGAGATCGTTGATCAACACACCCAGCAGGTCATGGCAGTATCACTTGTAGATGTCGTGTCCAGCGTCACCAGGCAAAGAGCCAGCTCATTCCGTTTGTCGTTAGGATCTGGAGGGAATTCTGTGTTGGGCTCCCACTTTTGTGTACCAGTGTGATTTAGTTTCTTTTCTTATTCGTTCACTTCTCGACCTACTTGCACATATTACTTTGGATACATTCACAGACAACGGTCTTCTGTTTGAGGTTGTTGACTTTCTCATACTCCATTGGCACCTTGCCGTCTTGACAGACGATAGTTTGTGCTTTAAAAAGGCATAATAACTTTTAACTATGGCGGTAGCGAGTGTGACTGATAAGGCCAATTTGCGCTGTAAATGTCCGTTCACAGTGGGTGCATGTGAACACGTGGTCATTTCCACCATCATGCACCATCTTACGTCTCAAACGCTTGGTGTGTGACTTTTCTGCAATAATTTTCTCCTTTGACTTTATTCCATTTCTGATATTTGCCCTCCATGCAACACGTTCAGCGGCGACTTGCTCCCAATGTGCATTATCAATGCCTGTATCAATCATGTCCCGCTTACACACATCTTTGTATCGTAGTAGAGGCCGACCCTGAGATCTCTTACCCATCTGTAATTCACCAAAAAAGATATCCTTTGGTATTCTACCATCATCCATCCTCCTAAGATGTCCTATCCATCTAAGTCTACGAAGACTGAGCATGGAATAAACTGTCACACAACCTGATCTTTCCAATACTTCAGTATTTGTGATTTTGTCTTGCCACTTAATACCAAGAATTCTTCGCAGACACCGCATATGAAAGCTGTTTAAATTGTTCTCTTGGTGTGAGTAAGTTGTCCAGGTTTCACTGCCATAGAGAAGAGTACTAAGGACACAGGCTTGATAGACAAGGACTTTTGTTTTGGCAGTAAGCTTCCTGTTCTCCCAGACTCTTTTTCTTAACCTGTTCATTGTTGTTGCTGCCTTACCAATCCGGATGTTGATTTCCTGATCTAGGGATAATTTGCTATTTACCACTGATCCTAGATATGTAAAATGGTCTACTATCTCTAGTTCGGCGTCGTCAATAAAGATTGATGGTACCTCATGTGCACCTTGTGACATAATCTGTGTCTTCTTTTTGCTAATTGTTAAACCAAATTCAGAACAAGCATTGGAGAATGCAGATAGTAGACATTGCAATTCTTCCTCAGAGTGGGTCGTAACTGCAGCATCATCTGCAAAAAGCAACTCTCTGATCAGTACCCTCCTAATTTTGGTCTTAGCCTTCAATCTCTGAGCATTGTAGAGGCCGCCATCTGAGCGTGAGTGAATGTATATACCACCATCCTGATCACGAAATGCATATTTCAGTAGAAGTGAAAAGTATATTCCAAAGAGGGTGGGAGCTAGTACACAACCTTGCTTAACTCCACTCTTGATTTCAAATTCTTCAGAAGTTGCACCATCAAACTTGATTATACCCTTCATGCCTGTGTGGAACGATTCCACAATGGACAGAAGAGTTGGTGGGCAGCCAATCTTCTTTAGTGCCTTGAACAGACCCTCACGACTGACCAAATCAAATGCCTTTGTGAGGTCGATGAAGGCAATAAACAGTGGTTGATTCTGTTCACGGCATTTTTCTTGCATTTGTCGCAATGAGAATATCATATCAGTGGTAGACCGGTTCTGTCGAAAGCCACACTGTGATTCGGGGTAGACTTGGTCTCCTAGGACTTGAAGTCTGCGCAGAACAATTCTGGCAAATACTTTTCCAACAATACACAGAAGTGAGATACCCCTATAGTTGTTGCAATCGCTCCGATCGCCCTTGTTCTTGTACAGTGTTATGATGCTTGAATCTTTGAAATCCTGTGGGACTTGTCCTTCACGCCAGCATAGCTCTATTAGCTGGTGGATCTGTATAGTGAGTGTGTCTTGCCCACTCCTGATAACCTCTATTGGAATCCCATCCTTACCTGGAGCCTTGCCAGATGCAAGTTCATTTATAGCACACTTAACTTCTGTTATGGTGGGAAGTGTGTCCAGGTGGTCAAGAGTTGGTAGAGCCTCTATGGCGTTGAGGGCATCATCCGCTAGTTTGGTCTCACTTGAGTAAAGCTCCAAATAGTGCTCTACCCATCTGTCCATCTGCTGTTTCTTATCAGTGATGACTTCTCCAGTCAAGGTTTTCAATGGTGCACTTCTTTTGATCACTGGACCACAAGCTTTCTTTATTCCTTCATACATGCTTCTTATGTCTCCCTTATCACTTGCGATTTGAATGGACTCACATAACTTGATCCAATAATCATTTGCACACTGCCTGGCAGCCTTTTGCACATCCTTCCTAGCTTGCCTTAGCTCACTCAGAGTGTTACGCGTTGGTCTTTCCTTGTTTCTTAAGAGAGCTTTCTTCTTCTTATCAATCAAGGGGCTGCAGAGTCTTGCTGTTGGCCGCAAACCAGTCCTGCCTCTTATGATCCACAGTGCCGTAAACCCCTACGGCAGTTTTATAAAGAGTTTCCTTAATTTGACCCCACTTTTCATTTACTGTACAATTTTCTGGTGTATCAGTGAAAGCATCTTCAAGTTGCTGTTGAAACTGAAAGCACTTTTCAGGATCATGAGTGTTAATAATATTAATCCTGTGGCTAGATTTGTGTTTAGCTGTGTAGATTCTCTTTGGTCTCAGTCTAACCCTTGCAACAACCAAAGAATGATCCGTATCACAGTCAGCACTGTGGTAACTACGAGTCAATGATATATGGTTCAGATGTTGTCTCCGTGTGATGATGAAGTCCAGCTGGTGCCAATGGCCGGATCTTGGATGTTTCCATGTGACCTTATGCATCTCTTTTGTTTTAAAAAAAGAGTTTGTAATACATAGGTCATTACTGGTGCAATGCTCCAGCAGCCTTTGCCCATTTTCATTCATGCGACCGATGTTGTATTTTCCAAGGCACACTGGCCATGAACTTGAGTCCTTGCCCACACGAGCATTGAAATCACCGAGCATATAAATGTAGTCAGATTTTGGAACTGCCTTGATCACGGAGTCTAACTCCTCATAGAACAAATCCTTCACATCATCAGAGGAATCGAGTGTCGGTGCATATGCAGTAATAATGGTGGCAAACCCAAAAGAGGTTGCCAAGCGCAGGGATAATAGTCTTTCATTTCCTCCTGCTGGAATTTCAATCATTCCCAGTAGCGAATTCTTCACTGCAAAGCCTACACCGTGTTGCCTTTTTTCTGCCTGCCCTCTACCCTTCCAGAAAAAGGTGTAGTTGATTTCCCTGAGTGACCCTTCCTCAGCGAGGCGAGTCTCCTGCAGGCCAGCAATATCAATGTTAAGACGATTGAGTTCGGCATCAATCACAGCCGTTTTTCTCACATCGTCAATATTGGTCAAGTCAGTGGAAAATCCTGGACACATGGTTCTCACGTTCCAGGTTGCAAGCCGTAGCTTGAGGTTTCTATTTTTATTTTTGTTTGTACCTGGTGCATTGGTTTTACAGCCTGCGATTCAGATTTTGTCCTAGCCCCAAGCACCCATTGAAGCAGGCAGGCTGTGGCGGATCAGCACCCAAATGGCTGGGGGCTGCCCAGCTTGAGGCGGGCGGTAGCTGATCAGTGACACCTATAGGTGTCTCCCACCGTCAGAGGCAACGCGTGGCGCCCCATGTCTACGCCAACTGACAAGGACTTATAACCCGTAACAGTTGCCTCTCGCTTTGATTCCGAGACCAGTTAAGACCAGGGATGGAGTTATTGCCTCTCCATAGCACAAAGCCTGGGCTAAAATATAGAGATCATGTGTTGCCCATGCAGCATGATCCCTCTCTCGGCCCGCCTAGTTCACTCCAGAGGAAAGGTAACACCCCTACATCTGGAACAAGACAAGCTGCAGAAGCTGCCGGATCAGCAAAGCAATGCTCTAACTGTCCGCCTGTCGGAGCTTCGATCCTAGACCAGTCGCCAACCAAGGCTTAGGGCCTGGTCTGCCCTGCCATGACAATTTTGTCTTTAGCTTGCATTTCCTCGCACCAGGGTAAGGCTTGTACCCTCCCAATTGCGCTCTTCCGCCCGAAGCCGTTGGCACAATGTGGGGTGTCGGGTTTGGTAAGCGCCGCCCAACGTTCGGCGCTAACAGAGACCAGGTAGTACCGTCTACTGTTATACGGTAGCTCAGTCATATCTGACTAAGACCTGACTGACTTTCTCATACTATTTGCCCTTGAAACAGGGGTGGGTGGCAGGAAGAACAATGTTTTCAGCGGTTTTCACATCTTTGACACTGTAAATGTTTGGCTGTTGATTAATTTTGTTAATTTGACTTTATGTTGTGTATATGTATTAGCTTGACTTAATGTTTTGTGTGAATTAGGTTTACTTGTTGCTTTGTGTGAAGTAGGTTTACTTGTTGCTTTGTGTGACTTAGGTTTACTTGTTGTTTTGTGTGACTTAGGTTTACTTCGTGTTTTGTGTGACTAAGGTTTACTTGTTGTTTGTGTGATTTAGGTTTACTTCGTGTTTTGTGTGACTTAGGTTTACTTCATGATTTGTGTGACTTAGGTTTACTTCATACATTGTTTGACTTAGGTTTACTTCATACATTGTGTGACTTAGGTTTACTTCGTGTTTTGTGTGACTTAGGTTTACTTGTTGTTTGTGTGACTTAGGTTTACTTCATGCATTGTGTGACTTAGGTTTACTTTATGCATTGTGTGACTTAGGTGTACTTCATGCACTGTGTGACTTAGTTTTACTTGTTGCTTGTGTGACTTAGGTTTACTTCATGCACTGTGTGACTTAGGTTTACTTCATGCATTGTGTGACTTAGGTTTACTTCATGCATTGTGTGACTTAGGTTTACTTCATGCATTGTGTGACTTAGGTTTACTTCATGCATTGTGAGACTTAGGTTTACTTGTTGTTTGTGTGACTTAGGTTTACTTCATGCATTGTGTGACTTAGGTTTACTTGTTGTTTGTGTGACTTAGGTTTACTTCATGCATTGTGTGACTTAGGTTTACTTCATGCATTGTGTGACTTAGGTTTACTTCATGCATTGTGTGACTTAGGTTTACTTCATGCATTGTGTGACTTAGGTTTAATTCATGCATTGTGTGACTTAGGTTTACTTCATGCATTGTGTGACTTAGGTTTACTTCATGATTTGTGTGACTTAGGTTTACTTCATGCATTGTGTGACTTAGGTTTACTTCATGCATTGTGTGACTTAGGTTTACTTCATGCATTGTGTGACTTAGGTTTACTTCATGCATTGTGTGACTTAGGTTTACTTCATGCATTGTGTGACTTAGGTTTACTTGTTGTTTGTGTGACTTAGGTTTACTTCATGCATTGTGTGACTTAGGTTTACTTCATGCATTGTGTGACTTAGGTTTACTTCATGCACTGTGTGACTTAGGTTTACTTCATGCATTGTGTGACTTAGGTTTACTTCATGCATTGTGTGACTTAGGTTTACTTCATGATTTGTGTGACTTAGGTTTACTTCATGCATTGTGTGACTTAGGTTTACTTCATGATTTGTGTGTCTTAGGTTTACTTCATGCATTGAGTGACTTAGGTTTACTTCATGATTTGTGTGACTTAGGTTTACTTCATGCATTGTGTGACTTAGGTTTACTTCATGCATTGTGTGACTTAGGTTTACTTCATGCATTGTGTGACTTAGGTTTACTTCATGCATTGTGTGACTTAGGTTTATTTCATGCATTGTGTGACTTAGGTTTACTTCATGATTTGTGTGACTTAGGTTTACTTCATGATTTGTGTGACTTAGGTTTACTTCATGCATTGTGTGACTTAGGTTTACTTGTTGTTTGTGTGACTTAGGTTTACTTCATGCATTGTGTGACTTAGGTTTACTTGTTGTTTGTGTGACTTAGGTTTACTTCATGCATCGTGTGACTTAGGTTTACTTCATGCATTGTGTGACTTAGGTTTACTTCATGCATTGTGTGACTTAGGTTTACTTCATGCATTGTGTGACTTAGGTTTACTTCATGCATTGTGTGACTTAGGTTTACTTCATGATTTGTGTGACTTAGGTTTACTTCATGCATTGTGTGACTTAGGTTTACTTCATGCATTGTGTGACTTAGGTTTACTTCATGCATTGTGTGACTTAGGTTTACTTCATGCATTGTGTGACTTAGGTTTACTTCATGCATTGTGTGACTTAGGTTTACTTCATGATTTGTGTGACTTAGGTTTACTTCATGCATTGAGTGACTTAGGTTTACTTCATGATTTGTGTGACTTAGGTTTACTTGTTGTTTGTGTGACTTAGGTTTACTTCATGCATTGTGTGACTTAGGTTTACTTCATGCATTGTGTGACTTAGGTTTACTTCATGATTTGTGTGACTTAGGTTTACTTCATGATTTGTGTGACTTAGGTTTACTTCATGCATTGTGTGACTTAGGTTTACTTGTTGTTTGTGTGACTTGGGTTTACTTCATGCATTGTGTGATTTAGGTTTACTTGTTGTTTGTGTGACTTAGGTTTACTTCATGCATTGTGTGACTTAGGTTTACTTCATGCATTGTGTGACTTAGGTTTACTTCATGCATTGTGTGACTTAGGTTTACTTCATGCATTGTGTGACTTAGGTTTACTTCATGCATTGTGTGACTTAGGTTTACTTCATGCATTGTGTGACTTAGGTTTACTTCATGATTTGTGTGACTTAGGTTTACTTCATGCATTGAGTGACTTAGGTTTACTTCATGCATTGTGTGACTTAGGTTTACTTCATGCATTGTGTGACTTAGGTTTACTTCATGCATTGTGTGACTTAGGTTTACTTCATGCATTGTGTGACTTAGGTTTACTTCATGATTTGTGTGACTTAGGTTTACTTCATGCATTGTGTGACTTAGGTTTACTTGTTGTTTGTGTGACTTAGGTTTACTTCATGCATTGTGTGACTTAGGTTTACTTCATGCATTGTGTGACTTAGGTTTACTTCATGCATTGTGTGACTTAGGTTTACTTCATGCATTGTGTGACTTAGGTTTACTTCATGCATTGTGTGACTTAGGTTTACTTCATGCATTGTGTGACTTAGATTTACTTCATGCATTGTGTGACTTAGGTTTACTTCATGCATTGTGTGACTTAGGTTTACTTCATGCATTGTGTGACTTAGGTTTACTTCATGCATTGTGTGACTTAGGTTTACTTCATGCATTGTGTGACTTAGGTTTACTTCATGCATTGTGTTACTTAGGTTTACTTGTTGTTTGTGTGACTTAGGTTTACTTCATGCATTGTGTGACTTAGGTTTACTTGTTGTTTGTGTGACTTAGGTTTACTTCATTGCATTGTGTGACTTGGAGTTACTTCATGCATTGTGTGACTTATGTTTACTTCATGCATTGTGTGACTTAGGTTTACTTCATGATTTGTGTGACTTAGGTTTACTTCATGCATTGTGTGACTTAGGTTTACTTCATGATTTGTGTGACTTAAGTTTACTTGTTGTTTGTGTGACTTAGGTTTACTTCATGCATTGTGTGACTTAGGTTTACTTCACGTTTTGTGTGACTTAGGTTTACTTCGTGTTTTGTGCGACTTAGGTTTTTCTGACGTTTTGTGTTCTACAGACAGATAGGCTGAAATTAAATGTTGACTTCTCTTTCAAAAAAGCAAAACCAAACTGTCAAAATCTTGCAGGAAATTTCCATTGACCCCAGGTTGATTTTCTAGACAATTTGATGTTCTGTGTTTTGCTATTACTTTCTGAACGAGAATTCAACTGACCTGTGTGTGGAATGAACCCAATACCCCGCCATCAGTGCACAGGAAGTGTAAGTGCGTGCGCTCTAAACCTTTCGGCCACGCTGACCATTAATGGACGTAAAATTGTCTTTTAAAAATCACAACTTAGCCATTAGGGGCTGGACATGAGTACAACGTTCTGCAAAGGACATGTAATTGTAATTTTAAATCATCCTAAAACGCAGAAACGTTTGAAGTTAGATGTTACATAAAACTTCCTGGAATATCTAGGATCAAACATATGAAGAGTACTGACATTAAACAAGATCTCTAACATCGAAGCAAACTGGCCCATAATTAGCGTTATGTCTTGGAAACTGAAATATTTTGGCCATATGAAACGTCACAGTGTCCAAGGCCTGGGTCTGCCTGCAAGCCCAGGAAAATGTCAAACATCTAGTCGTCGATGGGGATTCCAGCATTTGACCACCTGGACGGCGGGAAACCTGCTAGTCATCATACTGCCGCTGCTGTCATTCAGATTATATCAAATTTAAATGTTATTTCCCTAACCTTTCTCACTTTTGTGTGTTATTGTTTTATTTAATATCTTCTTCGTTCATATTTAATAACATTACTGAAAGAGACAGTGTGTCAACGAACACTGCACACAATTGCCTTTGATTGATAGCTTTACAAATTGACTTTATATAAAAATGATATTCCTTTCACGGTAATATTTGACACTGAGTTGTCATCAAACAGTTTCAGACCTGCATACAGCGCTCTGTTTTTAGTTGAATGGGATTCTTCGTTGAATGGGATGTTTCAGACACGGCTCTAGGATTCTTATGCGAAGCAGAGTGTGCATGAATCGGCCATCATATGGTGGTTCCCCGGAGAAACGGCTATACAACAGACTGTTGATCACTCTATTAGCGAGGTTACCCCAGGGAGACGGCTGGATGGTCCAGACAAACAATTATTCTCCAACATCACTCTCAGCTGGGTCATCTTGGTGCCAAATTGCTTTCCCTTTGTCTAAATAAAACAATTAGTGGACTCAATGTATTGAGAATTGATTCCGTCCAAGGCTGGCTTTCAGGCGGGGCTTATTGTTGTGATGATATTTTATCAATGCTTCCACCCTGCTGAGATATTTATGGGAGCAATGCATGATAAGGTAGGCCGGCGAAAGAGACTCGTGAGTTCCGACTTTTGTTCTTCACAGCGGGAGCCTGAATTTGATGCGGTCAATACGATCAGCGCGGCCATTGACTTCCCTCGAGGGAGGTATTTGAAAACACGATAAGACCGTAGGTTATTTATCACCACCGACTTTTTACGTGTTGTTTATTTGCTTGTTTGCCATACTTTTAAATGTTATTCTCCGGTTGTCTACGTGCCATTATGGCAATCCATTTATGATCAGTATTGCGCAGTGGGAATTTCGTGGGACCATTTTTCTTTTTCCAATGTCTAAACAACATAAATTTGCGCTGCAAAGTTTGAAATAGATAGTATGATGTTTTATTGTTTTAAGTAGTGTAAATTTTAAAAAAAAACATGAAGGAGTGGTTGGAATGTTAATATAAAACAACATAAAGGCAATGTGAAGAATGTGACAATTTTATGTTAGAACGTATGAAAATCAGTTACTATAAAAATGTGAGGAAAACCATTACTTATAGGCAGTAATCCAGGAAAAATATGTGTTACATGAGCTTCACATTTTGCCTGGAAAAGCTGTTTGAATTATGAGATGGACTGCTGAAAACACCAAGAGAGAGAGAGAGAGAGAGAGAGAGAGAGAGAGAGAGAGAGAGAGAGAGAGAGAGAGAGAGAGAGAGAGAGAGAGAGAGAGAGAGAGAGAGAGAGAATGTGGGAGAAGACAGATCTGATTGATTGATTGATTGATTGATTTAGGAATCGACATCACAGCATTCGGGGCATTCCCATAAGCGCTCCGTCCCCGTCCTTAGCAGCCAGCGAAGAGTTCCAACACTAATAGTACCAGTAGCAATCTGATTATATGTCCGTCTCGCCTTTCCTCTGAGCGTCGATCGTCGGCCAGATCCCCTCGTCACTCCTCGCTGTCTCATTCTTGCCAGACCATGGTGATCCATTTGCTCCTCCGAGGTGTACACGTGCTCCCACAAGGCCTCAAACATGTCTGCCTTGTCATGCATTAATACTCCACCAAGTTTTGCAGAGCCAGCCAATATGTCCGCCTGTTCATTTCCCAGCGCACCGGCATGCCCCGGAGAAAAGATCCAGGCGATGCTTTCCACCCGTGACCTACGAAGCGAAGCAAGCCACTCCGCACGAAGCCTGCCCGTCCTCACCCTCGTCAGCATGCTTTCTGCGTCAGTTACAACCACGATGTGTGTGTGTGTCGTATTCTCCATCCAGCGGAGACCCGCAGTGACCGCCTCCACCTCCATTCCTGCCCTCCTGCCACCTCCTGCCCCAAACGTCGACCATTGGCTTTGGCTATGAACCCCCAGCCACTTTTCTCACCTCTTGACACCGAACCATCTATGTAGATAATCACATCACCCGACTGAGCATTTCCTGAATTAGTTGCTGGATTTCCACTTCCGTGGCCCCTGCTGGCCACTCCCTGCACTCCCGGCTTAATGTGATTATAACTCTGCACAATTCTGACTGCTCCGCTGGCACTCTGACCCACTCCTCTCCACCCCTAATGTTCTCCAAAGGGGCACACCTGTCTGATCGTATCCTCCGCCTGAGCCATCCATGATTTCCCTCTTAACAGTCGCTGACCCTTAACTGCGTCCAGCGCCTCATGCAGTGGGTGGTCTGTGTCTGCAGCTACTCTGAGGTATGCCTTTGCCTGCATCACCTTGAGCCTACCAGCAACACTCGGCAGACCAAGGATGTAACGCATACACACTACAGATCTAGAATGTACAAACATATGCCCAGTCCAGACCTCAATGATAACACATTCTATCTGACAAGTTCCCATCAAAGAATGAATCTTACCAAAGCTAACACTACATTCAATAGAACCGAACATCATTCAACCACAAGACACTCCAGGGTGCAGAGATCCTAGTCAGATTGTCGACAATCATCATGTGGGTGTTCAGCATTGTCAGATATAGGGAGATTGTCGCTTCTGTCAAAGACATATAAATGGAACGTTTTATGAAACAAAACAGAACCGACTGATGCATGTCGATATCACTGCATGATAATGTGCCAAGGAGACGCGAGTCGATATTATTTATGACAATGTGCGAAATATACACATGCCGATATTATTTAATGACATTGTGCCAAGTGTATACATGTCAATGTCATTTCAAGACAATGTGCCAAAGTTATACATGTGCATGTCATTTCCTGAAAATGTGCCAAAGATATACATGTCAATGTCATTTCAAGACAATGTGCCAATGTTACACGAGAATGTGTCGATAATATCTCCTGATAATGTACCAAAGTTTTACATGTCGATATAATTTTAAGACTAATTGCCAAAGGTGAGCCAGTAAATATCATTTCATTACAATATGCCAATTTTAGACGTGTCGATAATAGCTCATGACAATGTAGCAAGCAAGAGTCGAGAGCCCGAAGGTTGCTGGATCGACAAGAGCAACATTATATGGTAACGTGATATGTTTGTGTTCTTGTTGTCTTCTAAAGAATCAGTTCAGTAGTAAGTACGGCGCTGTGGTTTCAGGGCAGTGAACACGTTTCACAATTTCCCGACATACGGAGACCGGGGTTTTAAATCACCTGCAGACGATCTGGAAGCATACCGCCTTGCATTAATTTAATGGTATGGGCGTTGGTCGTTCAGAAAGCAATGGTAAAACTACTGAATGTAAACATTGCCTAGTAAATCAAAACAATGTTTTCCCGTAGTGAATTTGAATAACGAAGGCATAAACCATAGATTGTACGAGTTATTGCCTGGCATATTTCGCTGCATCTCGTCAGGTACATACTGCAGAAGTAACACACCGTAGAGTAAAATAACTAGTTACATCGTTCAAGCTGAAATATACACATGTTCGCACAGTAATATCAATTGTTTACCATGGTAATTTTAAATTGACTACCATGTCTTTCTGTTTGCACAAAATTGGCCTATGTAGATCAAACTTTAATAAACGACTATTTTATGTATGAAACAACACGCGAAAAGCGCTGTCTCTATCAATTACATGACCGGTTTCCAAGACATGACGTTCAATGGACGACATGGTAGTCAGTTTAAAATTACCATGGTAAACAATTGATATTACTGTGCGAACATGTGCATATTTCAGCTTGAACGATTTCGAACTCGAACAAGTTATTTTACTCTACGTTGTGTGACTTCTGCAGTATGTACCTGTCGAGATGCAGCGAAACATGCCAGGCAGTAAATCGTACAATCTATGGTTTGTGTCTTCGTTATTCAAATTGCCTAGTAAGTCACAATCAGCCAGAAATTGCTAGGGTTGATTGCTACGTCATGCAACTAACCTTAGTAAGTATTGGCAATTCCATCCTTGCCAAGTATCATCTATAAAACTGATGGCAATTCGGCAACAGAAAACGGACAGATCCGTTGCGTTTGGGTAATTATAACTTTTAAATCTCCCAATGCCATAACTATGTAGGCGCTGTACCTCTCTTGTTAAATGTAAATGAAGATTACACTCAAGTGATTGTTTTCTTCACTTCGCGAAGCGCTCAAGCAACATTACATCCCCGTCACTGGGTAGCCATTGTTGTTTCACAGTTACAGTAGCATAGGCCTTCAATAGTGAGGCAGATGGCGGCAGCTGGACCGTGCCTAATCAGATCTGGGGCCTAATTATTGGGACCGTTAATGTCAAAGGCTTTTTTTTTGTCAGCTATTCAACCCTTTTCTATGTGCCCTTCGGAGAATGGCTTTCCATCACGTATAACTAGGGGAGGATAACTTAGCTTTGAAACAGAAAACCTCTCGTTTCGATTACGCCTTCATCCATTTCTAAATTATTTGTTATTATTTAGAATACGGGGGGGGGGGGGGGGGGGGGGGGAAGTGGCTAACACGCTTGACTGACGGCCCAGTGGTCCTGAGTTCGAATCTCACTCGAGACAGGAAATTAAAACACTTGACGTGGACTCGCAGTAGAAAATTGATATACCAGGAAATGTTCTGAGGTTTAAAGGTGCCCACGTTTTATTTACCACATCGCACGTCGAGTTCCGATTGATCTATACATTATGGGACGAACACCATATCAAATGAGGAGGGAAACGGGAGTTTTACTTTCGATTTTAATTTCACTTGGAATACGATATTTACTCCATAGTGTCATTCTGTGTTTGTTACAAAAACCTAAAAGTGTGTCATCATAACCACCATTCTCATCATCACCACCATTATCATTATAATCATCACAACCATCATCATCACCATTATCACAACCATCATCATTACCGCCATCTGTTTACTCAAAGGTTAAATCTGGACAACCGACGTCTGTGGATTAGAAGTAGTGAACGCAATTTCACAATCCGGCATATCGGGCTTGAAATCAATCGCAGGAAATTTGCAAACAGACCGTCTTGTGTTAATTTTCCCAACGGTATGCGCGTCAGGAGTTCAGAAAGTTACCTACAGTTGTAATAGATCGAGCAAGAACAGTCAGAGCACCGACAGCATGCACGTTTCCTGTGGCAACATATGGCGGGAAACTTGGACATCGCACATGTCAACCGTAAAGCTGATCTATGTTTTTTAATATAAGAGTTGTAGAAATGTATTATAGTGCATTCACATTTGTTTGCTTCAATATAAACATCCATATCTCAGTAACCAACTGAGGGAAAATTATGAGATTTAGTATATAACCTTATCATTATGTACACCCTACCAAAAAAATTTTGTTCTGGAGATTTTGCAGCAGATTTCAAAGTTTGTTTATATGCGGTATATAATTTACGAGTCTGAGATGAAATTCATAATTTTAAATGTATTACAGCATAGCCAGACAATCAGCGCTCAGTGTTGAATATTTTCACGGGATTGGCCTAATGCCAACTCCCCGCGTTGTTTAAACTAGGACTGTTCAGAGGTGTCTCAAAATGGGGGTTATTTCATGAAACCTGATTACATATTTTTTTTTTTGTTAAATCTTACCACTTATCGCTAACATTGAAATGTGTGAATATTTTTTAATGGGATTGAATGCGAAATTGTGTATACACTTCAAAGAATCGCTATGAAGTTGTACACATATTTTTGTCAAGAAGCTGATCGCAGGAAACTGTTTTATACTATTACAAATTCCTAAAAAAGAACAGTGCATGCATTGGGTTTGAGTAAACGGTCATTTCGTCGATGGGTGCAAGAATCTGGAATTAAACCACCACGCATTAACCAAACGGTAGGTAGAAAGATTATTGTAGACAGCTTTGACAAAGATGTCATAAGGCGAGCTATTATAAAAATGCTTTAAAAAGTCGCTTAAAATTCGACAGGGTCGACTTCATTGCACCGGGTTCTATCCCATATGGCTCGGTCTCTTTCCGCAGCGCGGAAAGCATCGCACAAAGCACGAACTCTGCAGCTCTAGCGACGACCCACAGAAGTCTCCGAAAAATTTAACTCGTGAACCGAAGGATGCGGCCCGGAATCGAACCCACGACCTTTGGAGCCTGAGTCAAAAGGCTTGACCACTTCGCCACGGAGACTCCTAAAATTATAAAAATTTTGGATTTTATATCCAGGATTATCCAGCATTATAAAAATGCTGGATGCCAAAGAAACAGTGACTGTAAGAAAACTTAGGGTTTGGTTGAGAAAGAACAATAAAATAGAGCTATCCAAAACAACTTTGTGGAAAATTATAAGGACACTATCTTCACTTTTTGAAAGTACAAGGCCGGTAGAAATATTCTTTGCGAGCAACCGCATTTAAAGCCATGAGAAGCAGATACCTACGTGAAATAAGGGAAATGCGCAAAGAAAATTATGGCATAGTGTGTTTGGATGAAATGTGGATCAATGCGCACCACACAAGTGATAAGGAATGGCAATCAGTGGATGGACAGATAAAGCGATATGTGCCCAGTAGTATAGGACAACTTTTGGTCATGACCCATGCTGGTAATACGCATAATGGCTCACAAAAGAATCTGGGCTCATGTTCGTATCAAAGCATACAGACAATAGGGATTATCATAATAAGATGAATGGTAATGTATTTAGAGATTGGCTCGAGAATACTGTGCTTCCATCCCTAGATATCAACGTTGTTGCCCAAGAAGACAAAATACCTACAGCATCGAGCACAAAGGAAGCAATAAATATATGACTCTGAATGGAAAACATACCATTTCCAGAAACGTATTTCTAGCTAGAATTGTTGTCCTTTGTAAAACAGACGCCAAAAAGCACGAAACATCAAATCGACAAGTTGATAGAAGAGCATCGTTATAGGTGCTTGAGACTTCCGCCGTACCACTCTCATTTTAACCCTATAGAACTTGTGTGAGCTAAAATTAAAGAACAGGTGGCAGCTGACAATATTATATACAAATTGTCTGACGTCAAGATACTAATCGAGTCCTCGCTATTAAATATTGATAAAAGTTACTGGAAAAATGTGAGGACCATGTGTTGAAAGAGGAAGAGAATTATTGGAGAAAGGATGGATTTAATTTTATGCAACCGAGGGCAGTCATCAACCTACTGGAATCGTCCGACACAGATTTAGGTCTGAGCAGATCGCACACCAACTGGGATATTTTGCTACATATATTCAGAAGAATTGCAGGCCCTAAATATTACAGCATCAGCATAATGTCAATGGCAACAGTTTGTATTCCACAGTGATGAATTTTCAATTCCGCAAGCCCTCAGCGGTGACAAACAACTGTATTGAACACACACACACACACACACACACACACACACACACACACCACACACACACACACACACACACACACACACACACTAAACGCATTGAATACCAACAGAAGAGTAATATTGCGGTGGAAACTGACATATTGTGGCATAACAAGAAACGTGAGAGCAAACACGTCAAATTAGGGGACAACACACGTGCATACGAATCAATCTATAAACTTCAATGAAAAGAGGACCAACATCTTGGTCGTTAAGAAGAAAGCCCACTACAGAGACACTGACAACTATTTTCATAGTGCAAAACAGGTAATCATGTTCCGTCTCTGAACAGTAAACAGCAGAGTAGACAATCTTTCACGAAGACTCAAAGTGGGTCTGTCACCCATGTGTACGTGTGAACAAACTACACAGACAGCTGAACAGATCCTTAAAAATGGAAACATGATGACTAAATTGCGGTATCATTTCTGGTCACTCCATACGCACTTTAACGCACAGCTATTTGGAGGCTTTCACGAACTCAATATAAAAAAAGCTAACATGAATACCTGTGTACACATTATTAACCAGCAGCTGAAGAAACAAGAAGGAAATGAAAAATAAGGTAAGAAATATATTCCTTCTACTTTCCTGTCAATTTACAAATTATTTACCCCATGCCTCTGTAAATTCTCTGTCTTTACTAATATTACACATTGCACCCTCTCGGGAATTCTCCGTGGTGAAGTGGTCAAGCCGTCTGACTCGGGCTCCGAAGGTTGTATGTTCGATTCCGGGCCGCGTCCTTCATTTCACGAGTGCATTTTTTCGGAGACTCCCGAGGGTCATCGCTATAGCTACGGAGTTCGTGCTTTGTGCGACGCTTTCCGCGCTGCGGAAAGAAACGTAGCCATATGAGATAAAAATCCGGTGCAATACAGCCGACCATGTCGACTTTTAAGCTACTTCTTTTATTGTACCCACTCCCATACGAATCCGGATACGCCTTGTGTCGTCATGTGAATTGGCGGGGCGTTCCTTACTGTAAAAACAAGTTTGTTAGCGATAAATCACTAGTTTTTCAGCAAAACATCAAAGAAATGTCGCCGCTTTCGATGATTTAAGTTGCTTTTGGACCTATCAAAGACATATTCCTTGGGTGGGGGTAAATATAAGACGGCAGGAAAAATTTCATAACGATACAACAGACAGTTTTCAAAATAATTGATCGTGAATGACGGCATTCGTTTGTGGACATACTATAGTAACGACACTCCCCTGTGATGACGTTACAGGCACGTCACACACCATATGTTCATTTAGTGACATGGCGTCAGTTATAATGACCAGGTCTTTCCATTGCTACGTGCTGCAAGTTTTCAGCCGCTGTGTTGTCTAGCCTGTCCTCTAATATTTATTAGTATGTTGTTGTATGCCACTGTTCTTTTGCCTTCGTGTTTATAGAAAAATAAATAAGGTTTTTTAAACACAGCTGCATACTTTCCCGGCAAATCGGGCCGATGGCTCGAAATTTGGCACAGACCATTTGGGAGCAGGTCGCTTTGCGTTGGCTTCGATAATGTGAACGTCGCCCGTTTAGAAAGTAATTACAAACTACTAAACGTAAAATTGCCTAGTAAATCACTAACAATTAAACGTAAAAGAACATGTACCTAACTGTTATAATAATACACACTGCTTACAGTTTCTAGGCTTAACAGCCAAGGGACGGACGGAGGAGAGCGGTCAATGATATGTGAAATTTGACAGTCGTAGGGTCGAGGAGCGGCTGGCCGAGTGGCTAGAGCGCCGGACTCTCCTTCGGGACACCCGGGTTTTATCCCTCGGTAAGGTGTGGGATTTTTTTCTGTCGGGGGCAAAAAGAAAATCTTAACCTGCACAGTTCGCGGCGACTGCACTAGCCAGGCGGCCTTTATTCCTCACGCTCAAAGACCCCGCTGCCATACACCGCAATGTACTATATTGGCAGTAAATGGCAGTTTTAAATGGCAGTAGGGTCGTTCATGCACTTAACTACAGATACCGTGATTAGGGCATCAATATTAATTATAGGACCATTTTTCACGCCTTGGGATGTCTTGGGTATATGGTGCTAGCTGTATTATGTATAGAACTATCGGAGTCCGATGATTGATGTAGTCAATATCACATCGGATGTCTTCAGTTCTCAGAGCATTTCTCGATGCCCATTTTAGGCTGAATCTACCAGAGAACCGAGGTCTGTTTTTCAAAGGATTTCCGACTCGAAGACAATCTTGTAGTGGCAGGCTTGTATTTTTGCTTCTGCCAGTGGGGTTGGAAATGTCAATCAGAGATTTTTCTTAGTAAAATCAAGCCAGCGCCCTGCCGAAGGGGTGTATACCGTACTCTTCCTTATTTGCAATAGTCTATGACGTGATGTTTACTTGGTATTCTAGCGTTGACTTATCAGAAATAGTAATACGAAAGTTTACTTTAAAGATCAAATAATGGGCTGAATACTTTGAAGAACTTCCAAATAGACCAGTCCCAAAAGACTCTTCAGATATGCAACCTGTAATAGTGAAGTTTGAAATTAACCATGGAAAACTATGAAGAGAAGAAATTACGAAAATTATCAAACTTGTGAATGGCAAGAAAGTTGCTGGTCCATTTGGTATTCCAATAGAAGCTTTTAAAGCAAATTTAAACACCTCAACTGAATTCTTGTCTAATGTTTAGCAGAGTCTGAGGGACTAAAGGAATACCAGCATACTGGTGTGCTTAACTGCGGAAGCTGCCAAAATGGGGCCCTGCAAGCGTGCGAAAAATATAGGGGCTAATCTATGATTGTAACTACGTGTTTACTGAAAAGTTGTTGAATGTGGGCTGTTCTTCATTACATCTACGAATGCTGGACAATCAGTAATAACCTTAGGAAGCAACTTAAAGCAGCGGAGAGGTGTGTTTTTATATTGTTGAGAATACGTGGATAGAGAATTTTCAAAAAATGTTGAGAATTTAAAGCTGCAGGCATTACAAGATCATTAATCACAATATTAATTAAAAGACAAGAGAAATTTGTTTTAGAGAAATGAAGCGCGAGAGAGGCAGAGAAGACAGAGATAGTTGTATGCGGACACTTAAACCGCTGGGCAACAAATAATAATTTAAGCAAATGAGAGAGGATTGGCGAGTGATGATCTCTTATGTCTGCTCCAGACCTGGCACCTAACGAAGAAGAAGACATTGTGCTATTATTTGAAAAAAGCAGCTGCCTCGGACATAGAGAGTTAAACAGATTGTGACACAACTTTCATCTGAGGCCACACGAAGAACCTCTAATTTCGTTCATTAGGACTTGTCGGCTGTGAGCAGCGTGTGGAGAAAGTGGGTTCCAGCGAGAAATGAAACTACGCTTACAAAACCTTGACGAGATTTTTGATGGGGATTGCTTCGGTGATCAAAAATGATCGTCAATATTTAATGAGAACCGCCAAAACTTTGATCAATCTCCATCACTGTACGACTGCCTCCTCTCGGATCAATTGCTACCATCGCAGAAGAGTCATCCTGAAAACAGCCATGGCGTCTCTACCGCCGATTGCAGAATTGTCAACAAAAAACTCGTGTGGAGAACACAAGAGCGAAACGCACAATAGCTGAGCTATATTACCATCTGGTTTATGGTTGGACCAGAAAGCATTTTTGTTCCCGACAATGAGAAGTTTGCAAGCGATTTCATTAACCTGACATTTTTTTTTAATAACCCAAAATCATTTAATTGACTCGTCGGTGGTATCCTAGTTACATGCACTTGTCGTTGATGCGCACTGAAGCGTGGAAGGGAGTAATTTAATTAAGAATATGGCCCATCAATGCTGTTTTGCGTGTGTAAAAATGTTACATTTTCACAAATTTCGCGTATAATAAGGGAAGTATGATCTGCGTTATACACTAAGGAATTCTCTGACAAAAGTATTTGATTAACGTCAAGAATTTCTGTTATCCACTACTCAACAAATATGAATTATGTCAACAAACAAATGAAAAAACAAATAGCACATTAAAAGCTATTTCTATCTGAATTCATTTTTCCCAGCACACAAACGCAAAATGAAATGTCGGAGAGAAACCAATTTATTGGATTCAATGACATGACTCTATACATTAGCAGTCTTTCTTCTTTCTATAGTTGACAACTTATACAAGTAAGCCGATTGATTGATTTGTCGTTTGGGTGATTGACCGTTTGGTTGCTGGCCGTTTGATTGATTTGATTGGTTAATTGATTAATTGGTTATATTGTTGAATGGTTGGCTGGTTGGTTGATTGGCTGACTGATTGGCTGACTGATTGGCTTGTTGATTGCCTGGTTAGTTGATTGGTTGGTTGGTTAATGGACTGGCTGATTGGTTGGCTATTAGATTGGTTAGTTGATTACTTTTTTTGAATGGTTGGCTGTTTGGTTGATTGGTTGGTCGGTTGGCTAGCTGATTGATTAATTGGTTGGTTGACTGATTAGTTGATTAATTTGTTAGATAATTGTATGTTTGATTCACTGGTTGGTAGGTTGATTGATTGGTTGTTTAGCTGATTGTTTGGCTAGTTGGTTGAGTGGTTAATTAACTGGCTGGTTGGTTAATTAGTTGGTTGAATAACTGATTTATTTAGTTGGTTGATTGACTAGTTGGTTGCTTAACAGGTTGTATATTTGTTGTTTGGGGGTACGGTGTGTCAGGCATTGGTAGTATCTTTGGTAAGGATGGCTGTCACGCTCTTTTCAGGGCACATTCCCCACTGGTCCAAACCTGACACCCAGCTCACGCCTGTGGCTCCTAGTAGCTGTCAGCATGTGACAAAGGCCACCCCCGGGCAACAGCTGTGACAGGCTGGCTAAACCAGGCGTGGGTAACCGATTTAGTGTCAAACCAATCAGTAAACTAGGGTTATGCCTATCCAGCATGTGAAGATAGGACTCGGCAGACCGCGCGGAAGAAATCGTTGTTGATTCAACGGGCAAGACGGCGTTTACCTGCAAATCGCTGTGGAACATAATGAGCACGACATGGCGCGTAGAGCGCCCTGGTCATCCACTGCACCTGTATTCGTCCCCAGTCGTCTTGATTTGCCATGCCACTGGACTCAGATGGACTCAGGCGAGAGAGTAAAGTCGACGAATTGCGCAACCCTTCCTCACTTTAATCGAATTCATCGCGCAAGTTATTCTTCACCCAACGTCACATATCACATTCAAGTCCTGTGGCGATGGGCGAGCGGCGAAGCGGCAGGCGTGGGTGCGCTTGCAGTCGTGTGCGCTTGAGCACACAGGCGACTCAGGCCATATGGTCGTCTTCTACTGACCAGAGAAGCAGTGGGATACGGCAGCCCCCTGAGCGACTGAGCAGCCCTCTATAGGAAAGCACTGCTCACCTCCATAGCATGAGAAAGGGATTAGAACAGGTGCCCTAAACATTGTCTGCTCCATCATTACCTAACAATTCTAGCCACGGTTGGTGGGTACCCTATACTGCGGTCGACATACAAAGTAAAAACAGGTAAAGTTAATAGAGCAAACCATATTCCCTTGACAATCGGAACGTGGAATGTATGCACCCTACTTGATAGAGGCGGCTCGTCGGGCCCAGAGAGACGAACAACACTGATTGGGAGAGAGCTGGCCAGGTACAACATCGACATTGCAGCCTTGAGCGAGACACGACTTGCAGAAGACGGCCAAATTTGTGAAGTAGGTGCCGGCTACACATTCTTCTGGAGTGGAAGAAAAAGCGAGGAAAGACACCAATCTGGTGTGGGATTTGTCATTATGTCAGCCCTTGTTGGCAAACTAGTTGAATTTCCGAAGACTATGAATGACAGGCTTATGACCATTAAGTTACCCCTGTTGAAAGGAAAGAAGCATGCAACCATCGTGAGTGTCTACGCACCAACCATTACCAATGAAGATGACGTGAAAAACAAGTTATATGAGGATCTGCACAACGTATTAACATCTATTCCCAAAGAAGACAAACATATACTCCTTGAGGACGTCAATGCCAGAGTAGACAAGGACACCGCGTCTTGGAGTGGCATCATTGGAAAGTACGGAGCCTGAAATTGTAGCAACAATGGACTCTTTCTCCTTCAGACCTATGCTGAACATGATCTCCTGATCACCAACAAAATTTTCCGTCTCTCCATGCGAAATAGGACATCGTGGATGCACCCTCACTCGAAACACTGGCACCTCATTGACTACGTCATCGTCAGGAGGAGTGACAGAAAGACGTTCGGGTGACAAAATTCGTGTGTGGTGCCGAATGTTGGACAGACCATCGTCTCATTATCTCGAAAATAAACATACACATCAAACCACCAAGGCGTCCTCAAGGGGTAAACATGAAAAAAAAAACAACTAAAAACTCAATGTCATCCGCATAAAAATGCAGCTGTCTGTTTAAAAATATGATGGAAGACCGTCTCAAGCCCAATGCAGCAGCTAAACAGTATGCGGAAACAGAGTCACAAGCCCTAAAGGACATAATTTACAACACTGCTATGGAATGGTCGAGCGCCCAGAAAGCATAAAGACTGGTTTGATGAAAATTCCGAAGACATCAACCAATTGCTGGTGGAGAAACATCTTCTCCTAAAGGCACATTTGAATGACCCGAAGTCAACATAAAAATAAGATGCCTTCAATAACATTCGGAGAGTAGTGCAGCAGAAACTTCGGCACATGCGGGACTCCTGGCTGTGCAACAAAGCTGATGAAATTCAAGGCTTTGCTGACAGACATGACCTTCTACGACTCACTGAAAGCGGTCTATGGTCCTACATCACCAGGGATAGTTCCCCTCCTCAGTGCAGATGGGGGAACATTGGTCACCGATAAGAAAGAAATCCTTCAACGCTGGGCAGAGCATTTCAGCAACATCTTAAATGCAACTTCCTTCTTCGATGATGAAACCATCAACTGCCTTCCTCAAGTTCCCACTAATGATACACTTGATGACCTGCCAACCATAGTGGAAGTAAACAAAGCCATCCAGCAACTTTCCAGCGGTAAGGCGCCTGGTCCTGACTCCATCCCAGCAGAGATATACAAGGCAGGTGGGCCGGTCCTAATAGAGCAGCTTCACCAAGTCTTTACAAACATATGGGTGAACAAGACCATGCCACAAGATTTCAAGGACGCGTCAATAGTCCACCTTTACAAACGTAAAGGAAACCGCCAATCCTGTGACAACTACCGAGGCATCTCCTTGCTCTCAATTGCAGGGAAGATACTCGCCAGAATTCTTCTCAATCGTCTCACGGTCCATCTCGACCAAGGTGTTCTTCCTGAAAGTCAGTGTGGCTTCAGAAAAGAACGAGGAATTGTTGACATGATTTTCGCTGTAATGCAGCTGCAAGAGAAATGCCAGGAACAGAACTCCGAAATGTTCTCCACTTTCATTGACCTAACCAAGGCCTTTGATACAGTCAACAGAGAAGGATTGTGAAAGATTATGGCGAAATATGGCTGTCCACGAAAGTTTGTCCAAACAGTGCCGATATTTCATGATTGTATGCAGGCAAGAGTACAGGAAAATTGTGAACTGTCTGAGCCCTTTCCTGTCACCAATGGAGTGAAGCGAGAATGTGTCCTGGCACCAACACTGCTCAGCCTCATGTTTTCAGCTATACTTACGAATATCTTCGAGAACAATGACATTGGAATATACATCAACTACCGCATGGATGGAAAGTTGTTCAATCTCAGAAGACTGAAAGCTAAAACCAAAACTACCAGCGACACCGTCAGAGAGCTGCTGTTTGCTGATGATTGCGCTCTATATGCCATCTCAGAGGCAGGCATGCAACGCAATGTTTCAGCTTTCTCATATGCCTGTGCCAACTTCTGGCTCAATATCAACTTGGAGAAGACTGTAGTTATGTACCAGCCAGTCCCAGGGAATAATCACACCGTGCCGAATATCAAGGTGAATGGTCATAGACTAAGTGTTGTGGACAAATTCACCTATCTTGGCATCACTGTGTCACAAGCTGCCACAATTGACGACTAAGTGAATGCAAGAATCTCCAGGCCAGCGCTGCCTTTGGCAGACTGTACAAGAATGCATGGGACATAAATGGAATAAGCCTGCAAACAAATCTGAAAGTCTTCACAACAGTTGTATTATCCACACTGCTATATGCTTGTGAAACCTGGACTGTTTATCAGCAACACGCTAGGAAATAAAACCACTTCCACACAGTCTACCTGAGGAAGTTATTGAATATTAAATGGAAAGACAAGATCTCAGACACTCAAGTTCTAGAAAGAGCGTCCATACCCAGTATCCACACTCTACTAATGAAGAATCAGATTCGCTGGGCTGGTCACTTAACTCGCATGCCAGATCACAGGCTCCCTAAACGAATTTTTTTACGGCGAACTGCGTTGTTGTAAACGCTCCCAAGGCGGCCAGAGGAAACGCTTCAAAGACACTCTGAAAATCTCACTGAAAGCTTTTGGAATTCATCTTGACACCTGGGAGATTGCTGCCAAAGACTGAAATTTGTGGTGTACATCATTACATAAGGGTGCAGTCACTTGTGAAGCTACCAGGACTGCAAGAGCTGTGAAGAAAAGGCTGGACAGAAAAACCTGCAGGAGATCCTCCTCCTGGAACGTCAAGCATTCTTTGCCCACATTGTCAAAGAACATTTCGAGCCAAAATAGGCCTTATCAGCCATCTTAGAACTCGCGGCTCCATACTTTCAACCCCACTGGATGAAATGAATGGTCATCATCATTCTTGATGGACAAACAGCAACAACAACCGTCAGGTTATATAACACCTGACTAGAACCATGGAAGTGCATGAGCGTGGTGTGATTAAAACAAGACCCGTGAATAAATAAAACATTAAAGCCTTTGAATTTCAGATAATTTCAGTCAATGGGATCTCAATGGAGCTGGTTACTCATTTCATAAAGTATCGGGCTGATATAACAATGTGTCTGTCTGTTTTTGTGTTTGTGTATCTGTCTGGCTGCCTGTTTGGCTGTCTATCTATATCCTAGTGTGAAAGAACAACTCACTTGAGATCAATCTGAAGAACATTGATTTATCACCAATAACTCAGTACACGATCCTGTGAGAATTGGCCAAATGAGGATACGTTCTCTAGGAAAACGAACAAAAAACAGAGCAGATCAGTTATTTCAGAGACGACGGAAGTGCCGTAATTTGTTTCAAACGTCTTGTAGCTGGCCGGCGAGGTAGAGATAACCCAATTGTAGCTTTCCTTCAGTATCCTTGTGGGGAAACAGCCTTACAGCGACAACCAGATTTAGCTCCCTTGGTGGACAGTAATTGTACTTGATTCCTCTTGTTCAGATGGGGAAATTCCAGATTGGCGCAGGTCCCAGGGGCCCTCACGAATCTCAGTTCCAAAAATCAACATTAGAATTGGCAAAAGAAACCCGTAAGATTTTATAACGCCATAATAGTTGTGAATATCAATAACAATAACCTAAAGACGCATCTAGAGGATTGGTGTTGTTTTACGACATATGGTATTGTGACTTGTTCACGCTTTCTTAAAGGGAGGCCAGTATTTGCGGCCAATATTTCGAAACCTTTGTGATGGAAGACCAGTATTTAGGGCCGATATCTCGAAACCTTTGTGATGGAAGACCAGTGTTAGGGGACTGGTGTATCGAAACCCTTGTATTTGGCGAGCTGTATTCGGGGCTAATATGTCGAAGCCGTTGTATTTGAATAGCTGTATTTGGGGACAATATGTCGAAGCCTTTGTATTTGAAGAGCTGTATTTGGGGACAATATGTCGAAGCCTTTGTATTTGAAGAGCTGTATTTGGGGACAATATGTCGAAGCCTTTGTATTTGAATAGCTGTATTTGGGGACAATATGTCGAAGCCATTGTATTTGAATAGCTGTATTTGGGGACAATATGTCGAAGCCATTGTATTTGAATAGCTGTATTTGGGGACAATATGTCGAAGCCATTGTATTTGAATAGCTGTATTTGGGGACAATATGTCGAAGCCTTTGTGTTTGAAGAGATGTATTTGGGGCCAATGGCCGCCCTCCCTGGTCTAGAGTTACACGACTTTCTCCGTAATCCCGTATACTCTCGTGAGTAACGTGACGTGCGCGAGAATCGGTAGCGGTTCTCCCCGCGACTGTAATTTAGGAGTATGTGAGCCGGTCGCTCAGAAAGCAGTGGCAAACTACTGAGCGTAATCTTGACAAGAAATCAACAATCAGCTGAAAGATGCTGATGTTGACAGCGATGTCCTGGAAAGGTATGTGAACAAAAAAAAAAAAAACAACAAATTGGGGCCAATATATCAAAGCCTTTGTATTTGAAGAGCTGTACGAACGAACGAACGAACGAACGAACTTTATTTTCAAAGGGTAAAAGATTGGACAGGCAGGCCCGTCTTACATTCGGCCCTCAAATCACTCATCTTTCGTTCATCAATAGTGCATAATACATTCACATAGGAAAAGCAATGTCAAATGAATGTTCTAGACATAAACAATGCATATTCCATGTTATGAGACACAACCACCACCCACCCACATATCCCCCATCCACCCACATATCCGCCGCCCAACCACACACGCACCTCCATGCACACATACATTCCCCCACCCATCCATCGATCCCACACCTACACGTCCCACACCCACACACATCCCCACCTACACACATCTCCCCGCCCACTACATATCCCCCAACACACACGTCCCCAACACACACACACATACACCCAGGTACACATAAATGCACCCACCCACCTATCCCCCACCCACGCACATCTCCCCACCTACACACATCGCCTCACTCACATTCATCACCCATCCCATAATCCACCAACACTCACTCATCCATATATCCTCCACCACCCACCCCCAATCACCCATCCTCCAACCACACATCCCTTAACCACACACACCCCCACCCACAAACATGCATCCCCACCCACACACACATCTCCCCACCCATACACATATCCCCCACACACACATCCCCACCCACCAACACATGCCCCATCCACAAACACGCACCTCCCACCCACAGACACCCCAGCACCAACACATACCCCACCCACAGACGTACCCCACCCACACACATGCCCCACCCACACACATCTCCCCACCAACACACACATCCCCACCCATACACTCATTCCCACACACATCAGCCCACTCACGTACTCATCCCTCTACCACTCACACCCACACATCCCCCACCTACCCATCAACATATACATCTTCTTTATACTCACCCACATTCAAATACCCCAGCAATCCAGCTAAACACACATCCCCCCACCCTCACACAAGAGAAAGAAGAAGAAGTAAGAAGAAGAAGAAGAAGAAGAAGAAGAAGAAGAATAAGAAAAAGAAGAAGAAGAAGAAGAAGAAGAAGAAGAAGAAGAAGAAGACGAACGAACGATCTAGCAAGCGAGCGAACAAACGAACGAACAAACGAACGAACAAATGAACGAACGAACGAACGAACGAACGGACTTTAATTTCAAAGGGTAACAAATTGGGCAGGCAGGCCCATCTTACATTCGGTCCTCAAATCACTCATCTTTCGTTCATCAATAGTGCATAATACATTCACATAGGAAAACGCAATGTCAAATGAATGTTCTAAACATAAACAATGCATATTCCATGATATGAGACACAACCACCACCCACCCACATACCCCCCATCCACCCACATATCCCCCGCCCAATCACACACACCTCCATGCACACATACATACCCCCACCCATCCATCGATCCCCCATCTACACGTCCCACACCCACACACATTCCCCACCTACACACATCTCCCCGCCCACTACATTTCCCCCAACACACACGTCCCCCTCTCACACACACACTTGCACCCAGGCACACATATATGCACCCACTTACCCATCCCCACCTACGCACATCTCCTCACCTACACCCACGCCACATCCCCCACCTATCCCATAACCCACCAACACTCACTCATCCACATATCCTCCACCATCCACCCACACACCCAAAATCACCCAGCCAAAGACACATCCCCCACCCACACACCCATCTCCCCGCCAACCCACACATCCAGCACCCACCCACACACAAATACCGCACCTACCCACACATCCCCCACTTACACACATCCTACCTACAGACATCCACCACCCAAACAATCTCCCCCACCCACCCACACATCTCCACCCATATACTCATTCCCACACACATCCTCCCACTCACGTACTCATCCCTCAACCACTGACACCCACACATCCCCCACCTACATATACATCTCCCGTCTACTCACCCATATTCACATACACCAACAACCCAGCCAAACACACATCCCTCCACCCTCACACAAGAAGAAGAAGAAGAAGAAGAAGAAGAAGAAGAAGAAGAAGAAGAAGAAGAAGAAGAAGAAGAAGAAGAAGAAGAAGAAGAAGAAGAAGAAGAAGAAGAAGAAGAAGAGCGCAATCTTTTTAGTGTACTTTTTGTATTTGTGTTTGTTAATTAACGGAGATGTGTAACCACATGCCCTCCGTCATTTGTGATCGAGATTTTGAAATTGATCCTTCTGGCTTTGCCTTCCACATAAACTTATCGCCGCTTTTGACTCTAATTCACTTATCTCTAATATACAAATGTCTGCCACCAGAGCTTCATTATAACATCAAAAACATATACAGAATGTTCTGTCATTTACACAAATTGATCAAGTGATTGTCTTAAACTAAACATCGCCGCAAACGTGAACTTCCGGACATATCCACCAGCTTTTAGTATCTTGTTGACTTAACAGCCATCTTCCGACACCGGTTGAGACGGCACGACGCGAAAAAATTTCATTACAGCTGGTTCGCTGACGATTACTGTGAATTCGACAACCCATTTGCATGAACAACAATGGAGAAATTGCTGCATACGCTATAGTCCAAACAAGCTGACTTGGTCGTTTTGCAGATGTTATGAAGAAAGACTGCTAATAATAATAGTACAGCCCACGGGGCGATGATGAAGATTAACGCGACACAATCAACAGCAACAAAACGTGCTTTGATAGCGGGGAAGAGTAAACGTCCATCATAATGAAACGGTGGAATGAAAGGCACCAAACTGGAAAATGAAGAAAGAGGAGAGATCAGGCGGTATGCTTGAGCGCACAGGGCGGATTGTTTGAACAACTATTACAGAATCCAAATTACCCAGGCTTTTTGACTTCTCTCGTTGGAGGTAATGAAATCTGGCAAATTTATCGATATGTCGCAGTGACTGAAACAAAGAGAGTCAACTCTAGGGCAGAACTGAAATCTGTTAAGAGATTTTTAAAGTTTAACGGTGGCATAATTATGTACTGCCTTTGGTGATATTGACTTTTCATTCCGAGCTTTGTATAGCCTATAAACAGCAAAGGAAGAACGTTTAATGCTCATGACTTATGACTTCATTTGTAACCAATAATTTGTAATGTCTTAGTTGTTATGCAAAGACGTGTAAATAATATTTATAAATATATGTCACTGAAGTATATGGTGTTGGCTGCTTATTTCCTTGTCTAACGAGGCTCTGTGGGTGGTGAGATTAGAACCACGTCGCTTTACATCCCAAAACGTTTACTAGCATCCGTTTTATTAGAGTTGTTCGATCCTGGAACTATGTAGTTAGAACAGGTATGAGGGAAGAATGCAGCCGTTTTATTCCTCTTAAGCCTTAAACCAGTTTATTGTTTCACCGTCTAATCTGACAGCTGCTTGTTATTCTCGATATGACGATTAGTTAAGTGGATCACGTATGCTGGAAATCTTGTATCGCTAGTGATGTTCCAGAAATTCTGACGCTGAACACCGTCAAATGCTTTAGTGTACTCCACGAAACAAGTATGAAGATCTACATTGTACTTTCTGCATTTCTCAATGATGGTCCTCATATTAAAGACATTGTCCGTGGTCCCTCTACCCTGTTTGAAACCTGTCAATACTTCGTGTAATGCATATTGAAACTTACGTACATTCTCTTCTCCTCATTGCGATTTTGCCAGCATGACCTATTCGTTGAAAAGTACAATATTTTGTGCAGTTTTAAAAATTCTTTCTTTGGGAGAAATCATATAAAAATTCCTGCTCCGTGGCGAAGGAGTTAAGGACGCAATTCGTAATCCCGCATACTGCGTTCGAAACACAGCTGCGGGCGATTTGGCAGCAGGCCGACTATCGTTGGGTTTTTAATAACATGGTATGGGTGTCGGTCGTTCAGAAAACAATGACAAACTACTGAACGTAAACTTGCCAAGAGATCACAAACAGCCAAAACATGTTGGAGTTGATTGCGACGTTCTGTAAAGGATATGCAAATAACAAACTTAATATAAAAACATAAGCGAGTAGAATGAAATGACATGCACGATGCTTAACTCAATGGCTTTTATTTGTGGAGCCCCTGAGTTTAAACATAAAATAAAGGACTTTTTAAACATAGACGTCACAAACAATATGTTGCACGATTTATTGCCTGGCATATTTCGGTGCATCTTATAAGGTGCATAATGCAGAGTTATATCATATATAGTAAATGAATGAATAAGACTATGGCTGAAATACTTCAAGCACGCATTGTTTTAATGTGGAGTATTTGTTATTCTCAAATTTAATCTCAATCGGCAATCTCAAATTTAATATGAAACCTTTCTGTTGGTAGATAAAACTGATTGGAATTGCCTAATTGCTAAGACATCACTATATCTGAGCAGCGAAATATGCCAGTCAGTACATCGCGCAAGATATTGTTTGCGGCTTCTGTGTTTACACTCACGAAGGGAATACAATGTTTTGAAAGCCAAGGTCCCCTTTACACACATTAGGCGCACTGGGCTAATGGAGCTAGACCCACATTTTTCTAAACCAGTGGTTCTCAACCGGTGGGGAATCTCCCTACCCCCGGGGGGAATTTTATGGTTTCCAGGGGGGAGGGGGGGGGGGGGGGTTGAGATTATTTCAAGATCGCGTTAATACAAGAACCGATTACTTGATATTGTTTTTCCCTTTATACTGTACGGTTCTGTACGTCTCACCCTTCTAAAATTCAATTTATAAAGTAAGTAGAATCACAAATCATGTTTTATGTGGACGTCTAGACTTGTTTTAGTATGTGCTATTAAATTTAGCTTCGATTTGTACGTATACAGTGTAGGGGCGGGGCGGGATTTTTAGGTAGGAAATACGAAATACGAGGTTTTGTGTATATATACGAGGGGACTTCAAATGAAAAACATAAAAGTGTGCTAGAAATTACATGAATCATGCCATTGTTTTGTAACATGCCAATGTTGTTATTAATGATGTCAAGAGTGTTAAGCACGCGTCATCACGGTGCAGACGAACGCGGTGACGTCATAAGGACAGTTTAAAGATGGCCGCCCCACTTTTGACATTCACCAAAGAGGAGCAGTGTTCTGTTATCCGTTTGTTTTGTTTAATCAGTGAAGGGGTGAAACCTATAGAAATTAATTGGGGAATGAAAGTCCAGTATGGTGATGCGTGCCTGTCAATTCAACAAGTGTATGAGTGGAGTAGGAAGTTTCAAATCGGCGAAACTTCTGTGACACTGTTCACGACCGGGTCAGGCACAACGAGGACTGACCCCAGAGTCGATTATTTCTACAGGAATCCAAGCACTTTATTGGTGCTGGGGGGGGGGGGGGGGGGGGCTTTGAATTGAACGCAGTCGTGACTACATCAAAAAATGGCACATTTGTTCTTTACTTTCATAATATATTCACACGAGTGGGAAAAAAAACATATACGGTTTTCATTTGAATCCCCTCGTATAATTTCAGTCTGTTTGTTTATTTATGTTTAGTATAGTTGCGTCTTATCATGCCTTAATGTAGTTACTATAGTGTCATTTCCGACTTTGTTTTATGTTATTGTGATTTGCACGTGTGTGCTTAATAAGGTTTATCATCTCAATATTATCTGTGTTTGTGTAACTAGTATTGTAAAGCTGGCCTACACATCATGTTTCACAGTTATTCACTTTTCCACGGCTTTTCCTTAGTAGCACTCATTTCATTTATATACGTTATGCCTACCATAGCTTTACACCTGCAGCTCACATTAAGCCAACGCTATTACGATTCCGGTAACGTATATTATTCCCATTAATTTTTCCCTGTGACACGTCACTTTGTTAAATCCCACAATGACCATCTCGTATTTCTAACATCCACCGTCAGTTGTACAGACCCCACAAATGCAGCTAGCAAAGGTGTCTCTTTGATACAGAACGTCTGATGAGTTCGCGAACAATACACTAAAACGAGGGATCGATAGCTCTTGTCGCGTAAAATTTCTATTACAACTTCCAATACTGTCCTAATTTTTTGTTATCCATCACTCGCCGGCTATTCAGTTCCCGGCAATTGGCAACAATCCTGACTTTTAGAGCCTTATCACGGAGAGGAATTGTCATTCCAGGTCTGACGGGTAGAGGTACCCGTATGCTGTTTAGAAATATCATTGTGTGATTTGATAGCTCGATGGCGATTGATTTTTAATGCTAACCTTTCTCGTGTTACACCCTGTTTCTCACCTAATCTCTCTCTCTCTCTCTCTCTCTCTCTCTCTCTCTCTCTCTCTCTCTCTCTCTCTCTCTCTCTCTCTCTCTCTCTCTCTCTCTCTCTCTCTCTCTCTCTCTCTCTCTCTCTCTCTACTATCTCTATCCTTTCTAACCCCGCATGCATTTCGATGTTTAACAGTTGAAGTCAACAGTAACAATAGTATTAGCGATGCTTTGATTCTTATAAATCTGTTGTACCAGTTTCCTTTTTCTGCAGGTAAAGTATAATGGTGTATTGTCTTTGTATGTGGTGTGTGATTGGGGGGGGGGGGGGGGGGGGGGGGCGGGTGTATGTCTGTGTTTATGAATGTGTCTGTGTTCGTGTGTGTGTTTGTGTAAGGGGGGGGGGGGGGGAGCCTCTCATGGACATTAAAAATGTGAGAAATGTGCCGGAAGCTCTAGTACCTTGCTTTTTAAATTTAAGTAAGCATTTGGTGGTTACCATATTTTATTTAAATACACAGATGTGACTGCTAATTTGTGACAGTTGTCAAATATGTGCATGTGACGAGGTCATTCTCTCTCCTCTCTCTGTCTCTCTTTCTCTCTCTCTCTCTCTCTCTCTCTCTCTCTCTCTCTCTCTCTCTCTCTCTCTCTCTCTCTCTCTCTCTGTGTGTGTGTGTGTGTGTGACTGTGGGGAAGAAAACACGCTTCACTATATAGCTACTGGTTCTGTTGGCGTTTGTGAGCACGAATGACACCTACAATAATACATAATATCCTAATGACCCTTTCCCAGAGCTTATGTTTAAAATACTACATGTCCTTTCCAGAACGTTACCATCAACTCCAGATTTTCTAGGCAAGTGTACGTTCAGTAGTTTTCCACTGCTTTCTGAACGAGAAGTCGACGTTAAAGTTAAACTTAATGTCGGTGTAGGGGTGTAACAGCCTACCTCGCCTTCAGGGTACAGGAAGTTTAAGACCGAGCGCACTTATCCCGTCGACGCCAAGAACGTATATATACAAATGGTATCGTCCTCCTCCCGATGAATGCACACAGGGTTAAAAGAGCTAGTCATGTCTGTTAGGTGACACGGTGGAAATCCAAATGTGTGTCGGATATTTCAAGTATAAAGCCTGCGCACACAACTGCGAGCCAACCAAATATCACCATTAACAATGAGAACAATGAAAATGTCTCAAACTTTGAATATCTTTTCTTCGTAATCAACAACAATGAGAATATTCACATGAAGTTATACGTAGATTGGTCCTGGCAATGTAGACGTTATACCTAGTGTTTGTAAAGCCTCACTACATTTTGTATGTAGAACACATTTGAAACAAACTCTTACTTCCGTTGATAACACCATTCTGTTTTGAGTGCAAAGAATTACTCCAGAAGACGACAGCCACTCGCTGCATATAATTACACGATAGACTGTGGTGCACATTCTTAAATGACAGTATGTACTTCGTTTTTCACATTTGTTCTACTTACAAAGTGTAGTGAGACTTTACAAATACCCGGTACAATGTGGAGAGTCTATGGCACGCCAGCAGCAAACAAGTTAAAGTATACAGTTTCGCACGCTTTGAATTCAAGCGTTGTCCATACACACTACACTTCTAATAGCACTGGACTGAATTTTGCGTGTAGTTTAGCTTTCCCTATTACCAGTATCTCTCGCTCTCAGGTGAACCCACTGCGACTTCAGAGGTACTTGTAATTTACATCCCGAAGTCAAAGACTAGAAGTCAACATTGTATTCCAATTGACCGATATAGGAGCTGAACCCACTACTACGACATCAGCACACCGGAAGTTTAAGAACAAGCGTTCTTATCCATTCACCCATACCGACCTCCTGTAAAAAGTTTCAGAACACACTTCTTTTCCGCGGCGCCGTAAAGATGTGATCCATGGAAAATTTAGCAATCAGGAAGGATAAAAATAGGGCTTTCAACTTTAATGTTGTAGAAGATTCTTATAATACTGTGGACCAAGAAGAAGAAACAATCTGATATTCTACAAGATCAGAGCTTCGGCGAAAACAAGTTCATAAACACCATGGTGTCTCGAATCTGAAATACTTTAGCCACATGGTTACAGCGGTTTGGAAAGCGCAGTGATGGGAGGCGTGGTTCCTGCCAGATGAGACAGGGATCGACCAGCACGAAGATGGACACAAGGTATTGAAGACACATTGGGCATGAGGGTGCATGAGGAAGGACATAAAGTTGGCAAGGGATCGAGACACTTGTCGGCTGGTCGTGATGAGAGCGACGTTCTTCAATCGACCTATGGTATGATCGTTTCAAGTTGACCATCAACACTGATGTTGCTTTGTTTCTGATTAGCCATAGTACTTTGAAGTCCCATGCTTTCGTTACCTGATTCCTCTTAGCATTTATTGGTGCGTAACGCCGGTCTCTCTGGCCGAGGGGTTACAACACCTTCTCCGTAATCCCGTTTATCACGCAGAGTCTCGTGGCGGGCGAGAGCTGGGAGCGGTTCTACCCCCGCAGGTAACTTTCGGGATAACTGAGCCGGCCGCTCAGAAATCAATGGCAAACTACTGAGCGTAATCTTGCCAAGAAATCAACAGACAGCTGAAAGATGCTGCTGTTGACAGCGATGCCCTGTAAAGGATATGCGAATTAAAAAAAAACCAAAAAAAAAAAAACGCTAGATCACATTCGCGTTTATTTTCCATTTTGTGGTTCTAAATATTGCTGTTATTTTTCTAGAATTCACAATTTCCCACTCCAGTATCGCTGTCTATGCCTCTTTATGTAATATTAAGGCCAACCCCCCCCCCCCCCCCCCCCACGCCTTTTTATTTGCTATGGTTTTGGTTTAGAACAGCACTGTTTCACCTGTGTGTAGAAACTTGTTGGCTGCTATATTCAATCTTGTTTCGAATAATCCCAAAATGCTAATCTTCTATTTCATTTCTACTATCACCTGTGCTATCTTTCCAAATGCACACATACGCCTAACATTCTAGGTACTAGCATTGGGAACTTTTCTAGGTCAAAGGAAGTCAGACGACGAGCCAGACTCGGACGGCTTTCTTCGCATAGCATCATATACCCCCCAGAAGAGTCTTTTTGTTTAAGTTATTCTTCTTACCATGTTTACAGGAAGGTGACAGTGTTACTGTAATTCTTTTCCTTCTGAACCCGAGTTGGACATGGGGGTTAACTGAGGTTAAACAATAGTCAGTTGAATGCCCTCTACGGGACGTCGCAATAGACCGTAGTATTTTTTGACATTGTGATTTTCTAGGCAATATTAGTTCAGTAGTTTGTCATTGCTTTCATGCCAGTCCTAAAATTCAACACAAGGTGGTCTGCTACCAAATCGCCTGCAGCTGATTTCTAAACCTGTATACGGGATTATGAAACGTGTTCGCTACCTCTTCGCCACAGACGCCGACAGTAGGAAACATTTCACGTACTGGCGCATGGTAAAAATAGATGTAAGTAAAACGTATGACAGACGGGAAACCAACTTAATTATCATTAACAAAACAATCCAAAAATGCTGCATTCCAGCGTCATGGAGGTGGCGGCAGCAGGAGACGGGCCATGAAATGTTAGGTTCATGACATCCTGACTATCCAATACAAGCCGATGGACGAGGTGGCATCCCCGAGAGCCCTGGGAAGGGCGGACGTAACAGCAGCTTGCTGGCTTGAAGTACTTAATTCTTACCGAAGATCTTAATTTACACATCGATATCGCTGCACTAGGGACATTCCCAGCCGGTCTCTCTGGCTGTGGGGTTACAACACTTTCTCTCTGTAATCCCGTTTATCACGCAGAGTCTCGTAGCGGAGCGAGAGCTGAGGCGGTTCGACCCCCGCTCGTGACTTGCGGGATACTGAGCCGGCCGCTCAGAAAGCAATGGCAAACTACTGAGCGTAATCTTGCCAAGAGATCAACATACAGCTGAAAGATGCTGGTGTTGACAGCTAAGTCCTGTAAAGGATATGCTAAAAAAAAAAAAAAAAGGGACATTCCCACACAAGCTTCGTTCCCTCTTCAATGACCAATGAAGAGTGTCCATGCTGGTCATCCTAGTAACCATTGGATTAAAAGTGCTTCTGGCTTTTCCTCTATACATTGGGCATCGCCCAGACCCTCTACTTACTCCCTTTCTGAGCCAGCCAGTCCAAATATAGAAACTCCGTCTGTTCAGTTGCACTTTTCACCTCATCCCAGAGTCTTTACCACAACACCTTTAATGCAACTCTTCTCGCAGAGGGGAAGCAGCGGCAGTTAATTATCAGACTTTCACCGCTTCACACACCTGCATGCCCTGGGCAGAAGTTCCATTACTGGCTCGCAATATCCGCAGTCAATCGATGAAATCAAACGCGGCGTGGTTATAAGAATATGGAAACTCAACAAGGGAATGATAATAGAGAGCTATTTCTTTACTTGGCCAGGTACCCTAGACAGGATAAGTAGATAGACTGAATAATTTGTTCCAGTCCTACACCGGCCAGTTAGACAAATGTTGACTTCTCATCCTTGACTCGAGGACAAAAGTTACAATCATCTGAGAAGTCAGAGTTGGTTTGCCTGATGGTGAGGGACACTGGTAAAAGGGAACGCTAATCCACGCGCAAAAATCAGTTCAGGACATTAACAGTATTAGCATGTGTATGGACTACGCTTGAATTCAAAGCTAGCGAATGAAAACAAAAATTCGCTTAATAATAGAAAGGGGACGAAGACCGCTTTCAACGATCAGGACCTTAACTTGTGAATGGTCTGTAGGTAATCAAAACGAATAAACAATTACAAATAAATCATGAAAATATGGTGCACTCACGTGGATGAGTACTCATTCTATAACAGAACCTGCGAATGATAATGTAATGGAACGTAGCATCCTTTTCATAAGTGCGTGACCACAGTTTGTGTAACAGCTAGACTAGCGTGTCGATCCAAATTGTAAACAATATACCGTGGATGCTCTCGGTTTGCGTGTCCGAGAAACTTGCTGGCCAGCCAGTTTGGGCATCCTTGTCATACTTTCATCACCCCCGTTGTTTGGTTGATTGCATGCAGGTCATAGCACTTGAAATTATCGTTAGTGCTTCCATTCCCTCCTGTGTTAGGTCACAGATGAGTGCAAGACCCCCTACACCACCCGGGGAGGGCGTGGGATCAGTGCTTATGTCGATATACCTTAATCTTACATTGATTAAATATTCTGTGATGGGTTGATCAGCGATTCAAAAAATAGGCACAATGAACGTCTGCGGATTTAATAGCAAAGAAGAAGAACTTATAGAAACAATGACAGAGAGGAAAATTGGACAGATGGGAATAGCGGACACCAGAATAAAGGGGGAAGGATGCAAGGAGATCCATCACAGTTACACGTTTGTCTACTCTGGCGTAGAATAGCAGGAAAGGGCAAGACAAGGTGTGGGAAAAGTCATTGAACCACGGCTAGCAAGAGGAATACTAGAAATAAAATATATATCAGAAAGAATCATAGCAGTGAGAATAAAAGAACAAACAATTACAACATATATACAAATATACGCACCATGTAATACAAACAATAATGAGCAAGAATGCGAGGACTTCTACGAAGACATCCATGACGTGCTAAATAAAACAGATAAGCAGGAGAACATTATAGTTATGGGAGACTTCAATGCAAGACTAGGACACAACAAAGCGGGCATAGAAAAACATCTGGGAGCATTTGGAGACCAAAATAATGAAAGAAATCATAACGGAAGTAGACTGATAGAGCTATGCAGCCAACACGACCTCTATATAACAAATACATTCTATAAACACAAAGACTCACAAATATACACCTGGTAAAAAGTGAACGATCTAGACACTAAAAGCCAAATGATTTGATATTGACAAGAAATAACAGAAAGATAAATATATTAGATGCAAGGGCAGTGCCCAACTTTGATATAAACATAGACCACAAAGCAGTCGTTTCCACAATAAGAACCATCAGCAGAAGAAAGCAAAGACCAGGAAAATACATGCCATGCGAATCAGTACACTTTAAAAATCTCAAAGACGAGGCAGTGAGGAAACATTATGACAAAGAGCTAACTGAAATCTTTGTAAAATTACCTATAGAAAGAAAGACAGTGGAAGAAGAATGGGAGATGTTCAAATCAAGCATTTTAAATACTGCAAAGATAACATGTGGAACCACGAAAAAAAACGCAAAACACGAATAAAGAGAAAAACAAGTTGGTGGAACGCAGAAGTAAAGAAAGCTGTAGAAGACAAAAAGGAAAAATATAAAAAGTGGTCGAAGAGCAAACAGGAATGTGATTACATAGAATATAGAATAGCGAGAAGACATGTGAATAGAATAGTAAAGAGAAACAAAAAAGACTGGGAGGAGTATGGAGAAACTCTAAATAAAAACTACAAGGAGGCAATTAGAAATTTCTATAAAAAGATAAGTGCATTGAGGACCAGAGGAGAACCCTTTGACCCAACTGAAATAATTAACAGCGAAAATGGATAATCAATAAGTAAACAAAAAACAAATCCTAATAAGATGGAAACAGTACTTCGAACAACTTCTCAACATCCCATCAGATGTCACAGGAATTCAAGAAACCGACACAGATGCCACCGAAGAACTAGAACCAGACATACTGAAAGAAGAAATTATAGAAGCCATCAGATTAGCCCCATTGAACAAATCACCAGGACAAGATGAAATACCAAATGAACTAATTAAAGCAGCAAGAGAAGTAGGAACAGCATGGCTACATAGACTATTCAACCATGTTTGGGTAGAACAACAGACACCACGAGACTGGGGAAACGCCATAATTATCCCAATTTGGAAAAACTGTTGAGTCATACTGGGAAAATATTTTGCAAAATTCTTGAGAAAAGACTACGAACTATTATAGAACCCCAGCTAAGCGAAACACAACTTGGATTTAGGAAAAACAAAGGATGCACAGATGCCATTTTTGCTCTTAGACAACTTATAGAAAAATCAATCGAATTCAATGAAACACTCTACTTAGCCTTTGTCGACCAAGAAAAGGCATTTGATAGAGTAGATAGAAACAAGCTGTGGGAAATCCTTAAACAATATGGAGTGAGTACACATCTAACAAACCTGTGTAGAAGCTTATACAACAACAGTGAATGCATAGTGAGAGCAACTGGAGGACAATCAGAACCCTCACCATAAGATCCGGAGTACGACAAGGTCCTGTATCCTCTCTTGATTATAACATATAGACAACATATGTAAAGAAACCAGTCAAACGGAGACCGCGAGAACACCGCACGACGAGAACACAGAAGAAGAACCATCTGCAAATATAACCATTAGAGAACTCCTGTTTGCGGACGACAAAGCACTAATTGCAAAATCAGAAGCTGAATTACAAGACCACATGAATAGTCTAAACGAAATGTGTAGGGAACATGACATGAACATTAGCACAAGTAAAACAGAGCTATTGACTATAACTAAATACAATAAAACAACAACGATTCATCTAAACGAACTTCCCTTGAAACAAGTAAAGAGTTTCAAGTACCTAGGAAGTATAATATCATTAAATTGTAAATCAGAAGACGAGATCGAAAATAGATGCAATAAGGCAAACCAACTCATTGGATAAATGGCACCAATACTAAAGAACAAACATGTATCAATAACTACTAAGAAAGCACTTTACAACACAATCTTCCTACCAACTCTATGTTTTTTTTTTTTTTTTTTTTTTTTTTTTCCCCCGCGTTTCCATCCTGTTTCAGGATATTGCGGTCAACACCAGCATCTTTCAGCTGTATGTTGATTCCTAGGCTAGATTACGCTCATCAGCACGCCACGACTTTCTGAGCGACCGGCTCCATACTCTCATAAGTCACTTTTGCGATTCGAACCACTGCTAATTCTCGTCGCGTCACGTGACGAGAGTATTCGGAGTTAGCGGAGAAAGCTGCTAACCCCTCGGCCACGGAGCCGGTTACCAACTCTATGTTACCAATGCAAAACCTGGACAATGACAGAAGAAGAGAAAAGAAAAATCACAACAACAGAAATGTGATTCCTGAGAAGAATACTCAATGTATCAAGAAGAGATAAGATCAGAAATGAAGAAATCAGGACTAAAGTGGGGGTTATAACTGCACTAGATTTTATTAGGAAGCAGCAAGTCAAATGGTTTGGCCATGCAAGTAGGTTACCAACTAACAGTATACAACAACAAGCAATGATGTACAGACCAGAGGGAAGCAGAGGAAGAGGCCGACCACGTAAACGATATACGCAGGAAATAACAGTCCATGGGAATTTCGATACATGAAGCCCATAAGCGGGCACTCTCCCGCTGTTTATACTTCACCTCGACATCGTAAGGTACAAGAGGAACATGATGAGATGAAATGACATGGGTTGGTTTTCACATTTCGGAATTAACTAGGGCAACGGCTGATTCGGCATAGTTTTAACAATGCATAACTTCCCGTGGATTCTGATATGCGCACTGTACAAACTATGTGGTTCATTTTTGTCCAAGGCTAAACGTCTGGTGCACTACTCAGTTATCAAGGTGTAACATCATAGAAATCCCTATTATTTTTTTTTTTTTAAACGCAAGTAATGACCCACAAATAACCATGTATCAACGGAGCTAGTGCAGGCAGATGGAGAAGCCGATGTCCGTATTTTTCATGCACTGTGTGTGGATATCTGAAACAGTGCTGATTGGCCGGAAGCATAGAAGAGAGCAATATCCATCCCTCTGGCAAACATACGGAGTTTAAAATTGTGCACCTACCAAACAGATGAGATCAACGTGTAAAGGTAACGCGTATTGTGTCGTCCAACTACTCATTTTAAAGGCTACTAAATTCTATGAGAACTAAATAGTGCCTGAGCTGATATTCATAGAAGACAAGATTATGACACAGAAATAAGAAAACACGCTAGATAACAAAAACAGTGACCACTATAGACACGACCAGATCGCGTCCAAATGATGACAGCGTCTATGGAAGATACAATATGTTTTCTCCGTATGGCCAGCTAGACATTCATAAATGCGTTAATGCATACCTGTTTCTTCAGCGAGACACTGTCGTCATTTAACGGTGTTAAAGTTAAGTTGCATTTCCCTGTAACTATAAAGGAAAGGTCATCAATGAACATCACAGTAAACGGGGAGATACTAGAACAAGTAACAAGTTTCTTCATTCTTAGAATATAATAACAGACGATGGCAGAAGTGAAATAGAAATCAAAAAGAGAATAGGAATGGCCAAAAGTGCTTTCAAAAGCATGAAATCAGTATTACCATCTAGAGTGACTAACAATGCATTAAAAATGAAAATGGTCAAATGTTACGTATACTCAATACTACCGTATGACGCGGAAGCCTGGACATTGAACAAGCAATTAGAAAGTCAAATAGAGGCCCTGGTCGTATTTCATGGAAACAAAAACAATCACATACAGAGGTTCTAGAAAAACTGGGAAATGAGAGTTGATAAAAGAAATAAAAAAGAGGCATGTAAAATATTTCTGCCACGTTAAAAGACATAATACTCTTTAAAAACAAACAAACAAACAAACAAACAAACAAACATACTGGAGGACAAGCGAGCAAGAGGTAGACAACAATACAAGTTAGAAGATAACATCAAGAGATGGACGAACATCAGCCTGACAGAATGTACAGTCAAGGCAAGAGACAGAGTCTGTTGGAGGGCCATTGCAGCCAACCTTCATTGTGAAGACGGCACTTGATTGAGTGATTGATATATGGAGCAAGCTGCAGGAGATAACAACAGACAAGCAGCTTGGCCTGAGTTGGCTGAGGGCCTATGTTCCAATAGGGGACGAAGGGCAGAAGAAGAAGAAGCCTGTCCTTTACAAGACCTCGCAATCAACCCCTTCATTATTCGTCTGCTTATGATGTACTAGGCAGTTCTTAGGTTCAGTAGTTTGCCATTGCTTTCTGAACGACCGACAATAATACATGCAAAATCCACGCAAAGCGGTGTGCTTCCGATCGTCTGTGGCTGATTTCGAACCGTCAGCTCGATAAGTCGGGGTATTGTGAAACGCGTTTACTGCCTCTATACCACAACGCCTACAATTTGCAGGTGGCAGGTCCGATTTCCATATCTATATACTTGCCAACTTTTATTTCATGTTATTTTAATGCCATCTTCTGCTGCCCATACCTTTTATATGTGCCGATCAATACCGGTAAATGTATTTATTTGACTGCATTCAAATTGATAGCACTGTCAGGCAGCTATTACTACCACAGAACAGCCGGTTCCAATAACGAAACAATTGGTAAAAGGCGTAGATCGATATCAGATTCTTGCCGTTCCATCGTGAGTCACAGTCCCAAGGGACCGCCCCTTTCAATTTGGAGGTCACGCCCATAAAGTGAAGGAACTGGTAGCTCCTATCAAGTTAACACTTTAATAACAGGGTGGAATGCCATTGCTATACACTTTCATATCAGGTAGTCAATGAGGACTACAGTAACACCAAGTATATTAAACATATAAACAAACAACCAGCAGAATGTAAACATTTCTCCCCCCCCCCCCCCCGTAGTGAATTTGAATAACGAAGACACAAACAATAGATTGCACGATTTATTGCCTGACATATTTCGCTGCATCTCGTCAGGTACAAACATTCGCGAACTTTTTAACACACAAAATAGTCGCTTGTTAAAGGTTGCAGAAGCCATCACAATTAATCTGCATAGGCCAGATTTGTGCAAACAGAAAGACATGATAGTCAGTTTAAAATTACCGCGGTAGACAATTGCAATTACTGTGTAAATATCTGTATACTTCAGCTTGAAGGATTTATCTAATTATTTTATTTTGTGTGATTTCTGCAGTATGTACCCGAGGAGATGCAGTGAAATATGCCAGGCAATAAACCGTGCAATCTATTGTTCATGTCTTCGCTATTCAAATTCTTATTTTTGTTGTTGTTTTTCCCTCGCGGTGTGAACTCAAGCGTAGTCCTTACACATGCTACTACCTCCAGTATTTGCTACTACTTCGAATAGCTGCGACTACTAGGGAGTGTATTGCACTGGTTTTTGCGCGTGGGTTAGCTTTTCCTATTAAAAGTGTCCCTGGCCTTCAGGCGAACCCACTCCGATTTCTGGGGTACATGTAATTTACGTGCCCAAGTCAAGGACGAGAAGTCAATATTTCAGTACCGCTGTCCGGTGTAGGGGTTGAACCCGCAATCTCAGCATCACGGTACCGGAAGTTAAAGAGTCGGTCATGTTGATCTGCATAGACATTCATGACAATACAACGTCAGTTGCGCGGGACAGGTTTCTCTTACACTTCAAAATATAGAAGACCTTGATGTGACCTACACACTTTCTTACATTAAATGCGTATCACTTCCAATGACCTCTAGTGGTCAAAGGATTAAGTAGCAGCAATTATGTATAAAGAAACAGAAAATTCTGCACTTGCGTTTTAGTCAGCTCCAGATCTTTGGCTCAATGCACGCATAACGGTAAAACCATGACATTTACGGGATAGTCAAATGTAGGCTTGCTCACAACTGTAATCTGGTAGCTCACGACATCAAATATTTGCTCACTGTTTTAACGCTGGTAGTTCACAAAGTAAAATTTTTGCTCACAATTTTAACACCGGTAGCTCACACAGTAGAATGTTTGCTCACAGTTTTAACTCTGGTAGCTCACGAAATCAAATGCTTGCTAACAAACTGTAATACTGGTAGCTCACAAAGTAAAATGTTTACACACTTTTAACGCTGGGAGCTCACAAGGTAGAATGTTTACTCACAGTTTTGCCGGTAGCTCACAAAATAGAATGTTTACTCACAGTTTTTCCGGTAGCTCACAAAATAGAATGTTTACTCGCAGTTTTGCTGATAGCTCACAAAATAGAATGTTTACTCGCACTTTTCCTGGTAGCTCACAAAATAGAATGTTTACTACAACTTTCGCTGGTAGCTCACAAAGTAGAATATTTACTCAAAGTTTTGCTGGTAGCTCACAAAATATAAAGTTTACACAGTTTTGCTGGTAGCTCAGAAAGTAGGATGTTTGCTGACAATTGTAACGCAGATAGCTCACAAAGTAAGATGTTTGCTGACAATTTTAATGCTGGTAGCTAACAAAGAAGGATGTTTGCTGACAATTGTATTGCTGGTAGCTCACAAAGTATGATGTTTGCTGACAATTTTAACGCTGGTAGCTCACAAAGTAGGATGTTTGCTGACAATTTTAACGCTGGTAGCTCACAAAGTAGGATGTTTGCTGACAATTTTAACGCTGGTAGCTCACAAAGTAGGATGTTTGCTGACAATTTTAACGCTGGTAGCTCACAAAGTAGGATGTTTGCTGACAATTTTAGTGCTGGTAGATCACAAAGTGTGTTGTTTGTCCATCAAGAATGATGATGACCATTCATTTCATCCAGTGGAGTTGAAGGTATAGAGCCGTGGGCTCTAAGATGGCTGATAAGGCCTATTTTGGCTCGAAATGTTCTTTGACAATGTGGGCAAGGAATGCTTGACGTTTCTGGAGGAGGATTTCCTGCAGTAGTTTTTCTGTCCTGCCTTTTCTTCACAGCTCTTGCAGTCCTGGTTGCCTCACATATGACTGCACCCTTGCGTAATGATGCACGCCACGAATTTTGGTCTCTGGCTGCAGCCTCCCAGGTGTCATGATGAATTCTAAAAGCCTTCAGTGAAATTTTCAGAGTGTCTTTAAAGCGTTTCCTCTCGCCACCTTGGGAGCGTTTACCACAACACAGTTCGCTGTAAAAAATTCGTTTAGGGAGCAGATAGTGCTGGTAGATCACAAAGTAGAATGTTTGCTCACAACTTCTACTACTGGCAGCTCACTAAATAGAACGTCCGATTTCAACTGTAATGCTAATAGTTAACGGCGTCGAATGTTTGTGGCACCTTGTGGGAAGAAATAAATTAAACAAAGTAGTGACAACTAGAAAACTTGATGGGAACAGGGAAAAAGGGAGGTAAAGATATAAAGACCCGCATGGATTGACCACGAGACCTAATCGGAACGCAGCATATGTTGACCACAAGAAAAAGGTTGATCGGCAAATCGACAATAACTGTTGAGTAATTAAACAACTATAGATTTGCCAGCATTTGATAAAAAATGGTACTGAATATACAGTAATAAAGCACCACTCTCTTAACGCTGTAGTTAAACAATAGCTTGGTACTAGATTTAACAATAATCAATGTATCGAAGCCTTCAAATGCCGGAGACACTGCCACGTTTCATATATAATATGGAGTACGACATGATGTTTTGGCAGTACGCCGGCATTTCTCTCTACCAAGATCGAACCACCGAGCCGACCACGACACACGAAATCAAAGAAGACACGAAAACAGACTCCCAAGATCAAGACATAGCTGGAGGAAGGATGACGACTGGTAATCATCCCTGAAGGAAACAACACGATATGGCGGGGAGAGTACACAATAACGCCAGGCCTTAACAAATGTGCGACTCTGTCCAGACACGTAAAACCACAAGGATGAAATGAACACAATTAAAGCCATTCAAACTTTCTCAAGGAAGCAGATATAAGCATCTATATCTACGAAAGAGAAATCACTAGATACACTATACGGTCCCCAAATACAACGGAATTGATAAGTCGACGGTTGAATGGGGCCATCCGTCTCAAGAGCAAGCAAGCAAGCATGGTGTGTACGTATCCCGTTATTCATCACCCATAAAGACCACATAAATAAAGCAGCACAAACTAATGAAGAAAACAGATGTAATAATTCTCTTCTGTATCTATGTGTATGTGATATGTTAGGGCCTTACTGATTTGTAGGGCAGAATGCACGGAGGAATAGGTGGCCAGTCTTTCCTTCACTTAGCGAGACGCCAAACGCAGGTGTCGAACCTCGTCCAACCAGCTCATGGCAACCTTAGCGCAGCTCCCTAACAGCTTTGCTAATGCGCCCGCCTATTTACAGCCTTAACATAGCAGCAAAGAAGCCGATATGAAAAACAACATCGAGAAAACAGAAAAGAAATTGAAACTAAGATCCTTATAGAAAACTAGCAACTAGAACTGTCGAAATAAGAACAAAGAAGAAGAAGAAGAAGAAGAAGAAGAAGAAGAAGAAGAAGAAGAAGAAGAAGAAGAAGAAGAAGAAGAAGACTTATAAGCTGCAGTCATAAGAATAAGACATTAAAACACTACCTAATGTGGTGTTGAACAAATTCCATGAGAAAGAAGACAGTGATGACAACACTACACTCACCTTTTTCTAGGTTCCAAGCAGGTCTATCACTATAAAAATAAAGATGTTCTGGTTTAAAAGTAAAATGGTACATGTATGGAATAGCAAAAGTTAAAGAAATGGACAGAGTGGGTTAAAGCAACAATTATTTGGAATACAAGAATTGTAAGTAATAACTATGATTTGGTTTATTAAAATGTATACAGATCGGAGCCAAATTTATGAACCATTTTCACGGGTTGCTCAAAGTAATTTTTACCTTTACAAGGTTGTGTTGGACATAGCTCGAAGAGCAGGTTGGATAGATAGAAACGGTGAAAACTCTTACATCTGGATGAATACATTTTTAGGGACATTCAGCGAATCTTCTGTTAGGCCACTGAGATTTGTTTCATGTTAATTGTTTAAAAAAAAAGTTGGTTGCATGTTCTTTACAGGATGTCGCACTCACCCCCCCCCCCCCCCCCCACACCCCACCCCTTTCCCCCAGTATTTGACCGTTTGTTTTTAACATACTATAGAGAATTTTACGTTCAGTTGTGTACCATCGCTTTCTGAGCGGCCACCGCTCATACCACTGTAAAAATCAACGCAAAGTTTAGTTTAGTTCAGTCGATGGATCAACATCACGGCACACGGGTGTAACCCATATGTGCTCCGTTCTCCTCCTAACTCAAACCTGAGTCTGGAGAAACTCAGCTCAGTGCACGAACTCCGTAGCACCGGCGAGGATCCTGAAATACTTTGGGTAGATTTTTAACTCGAAATTTTGCCCGGGCAGCGCCGTTAGGCTACTCTTTTTCGATTTAGAACTGCCAAGGGATGTTTTACGTGCGCAACAATACACACGGGCGTCCGATCTCACTACCCAGAGACCAGGGGAAATTTTATTACTAGAAGTCCACGTGAAAACAATTCCGGTCCTCACCTGGGCTTGAACCCGGGACCTCAAGCACTCAAGGCGGACACCATACCTCGAGACCATGCAGCACTCCCCCCTCCCCCCTCCTTTCAACGCAAAGTGATCTGCTTCAAACCCCCCGCAGCTGTATTTCGAACGTGGTATATCGGGTTGTGACGATCAGTTATTAACTAAGAAAGAAGAAGTGGAATCACGGCGGCGGCATAGAGGCTAATGGAAACTATAAACCGCGTATTTGAACCACAGTCTGGCTGCTAGTGAAGGAGAATCATACATACATACTCATCATAGACACATGTCAGAAACAGCTCTAGAAACTAAAGAAAATAAGCTGAGTTGGCGAGTGGTTAGATCACTCGCTTACTAAGAGATCAGGGTTCAATCCTGCGCAGTTTTTTTTTTTAAAATTATTTTTACCAGTATAGCTCTGGTATCGCTCACGTGAAATGAGCACCAGATAATGCTCAGAATTGTCTGGAAAGAAAAGACAGTGAGGAAGGTAGCTAGCTATTGCTCTCAATTTTATTATCCCAAGTCTGAAATCTGTGAAAGCCTAACATTTATACCACAAACACCAGTATTTATGTGGAATGCGTATTTACTTTCTTTAGAAGGGTTCTGGAATGTTTACTTTCTTTAAAAGATAGAAGTAGCCATATAGGGCTACTTTAATCTTGTACAGGAAATAAATATTCCAGAATGCCGACAGCTGCTGCTGAATACATCGGGGTGTGGGGGAGCTTAACAGAAGAGACAAGATAGTTGTTAATGCAGCTTTGTATTATTAGCAACCTGTCCTTCCTCTGCCTCTGCATATTTTTGTATCCTTTATTTTGTTGGTGTTTTTTAATGTTTTGGTTTTGTTTTGCGTTCACTCACTTTGAACTCAAGGGTAGTCCATACACGTGCTACTACCTCTAGTAGTTGCCACTACTGGGGAGTACACACGACTGATGTCTGCGTGTGGATTAGCTTTCCCTATTACCAGTGTCCCTTGCCATCAGGCGAAATCACTTCGACTTCCGAGGTACTTGTAATTTATGTCCCCAAGTTAAGGACGAGATGTCAACAGTTTAGTCCAGCTGTCCAGTGTAGGGGTTGAACCCTGTTACCTCGGTGTCAGCACACCGGATATTTAAGAACTCACGCTCTTATCCATTCAGCCATGCTGACCTACGCACCAGGGAATGTACCTGGAAGTAAAGGCAGCAGGCGTGGTAATGTCCACATAACTTATCCAGTCCCGACTGGTCTATATAGATACGGGGCTGGTAACATATATCCAACACACCAAAGGGCATGTTATATGGTGCTTCACATAGACACATTCATGGCAAACCATGAAACAACATATATAGACACATATGTTGTATGTCTATTTTCTCTTGTGTCAAGGAGGCTAATGCATATATAGTGTGTCTATTTTCTCTTGTGTCAAGGAGACTAATGCATATATAGTGTATGTCTATTTTCTCTTGTGTCAAGGAGACTAATGCATATATAGTGTATGTCTATTTTCTCTTGTGTCAAGGAGACTAATGCATATATAGTGTATGTCTATTTTCTCTTGTGTCAAGGAGGCTAATGCATATATAGTGTGTCTATTTTCTCTTGTGTCAAGGAGGCTAATGCATATATAGTGTATGTCTATTTTCTCTTGTGTCAAGGAGGCTAATGCATATATAGTGTATGTCTATTTTCTCTTGTGTCAAGGAGGCTAATGCATATATAGTGTATGTCTATTTTCTCTTGTGTCAAGGAGACTAATGCATATATAGTGTAGTCTATTTTCTCTTGTGTCAAGGAGACTAATGCATATATAGTGTAGTCTATTTTCTCTTGTGTCAAGGAGACTAATGCATATATAGTGTAGTCTATTTTCTCTTGTGTCAAGGAGACTAATGCATATATAGTGTAGTCTATTTTCTCTTGTGTCAAGGAGACAAATGCATATATAGTGTAGTCTATTTTCTCTTGTGTCAAGGAGACTAATGCATATATAGTGTAGTCTATTTTCTCTTGTGTCAAGGAGACAAATGCATATATAGTGTAGTCTATTTTCTCTTGTGTCAAGGAGACTAATGCATATATAGTGTAGTCTATTTTCTCTTGTACCAGGTAGACTAATGCATATATAGTGTATGTCTATTTTCTCTTGTGCCAGGTAGACTAATGCATATATAGTGTATGTCTATTTTCTCTTGTACCAGGTAGACTAATGCATATATAGTGTATGTCTATTTTCTCTTGTACCAGGTAGACTAATGCATATATAGTGTATGTCTATTTTCTCTTGTGCCAGGTAGACTAATGCATATATAGTGTATGTCTATTTTCTCTTGTGTCAAAGAGACTAATGCATATATAGTGTATGTCTATTTTCTCTTGTGCCAGGTAGACTAATGCATATATAGTGTATGTCTATTTTCTCTTGTACCAGGTAGACTAATGCATATATAGTGTATGTTTATTTTCTCTTGTACCAGGTAGACTAATGCATATATAGTGTATGTCTATTTTCTCTTGTACCAGGTAGACTAATGCATATATAGTGTATGTCTATTTTCTCTTGTGGCAGGTAGACTAATGCATATATAGTGTATGTCTATTTTCTCTTGTGCCAGGTAGACTAATGCATATATAGTGTATGTCTATTTTCTCTTGTACCAGGTAGACTAATGCATATATAGTGCATGTCTATTTTCTCTTGTACCAGGTAGACTAATGCATATATAGTGCATGTCTATTTTCTCTTGTACCAGGTAGACTAATGCATATATAGTGTATGTCTATTTTCTCTTGTGCCAGGTAGACTAATGCATATATAGTGTATGTCTATTTTCTCTTGTACCAGGTAGACTAATGCATATATAGTGTATGTCTATTTTCTCTTGTGGCAGGTAGACTAATGCATATATAGTGTATGTCTATTTTCTCTTGTGGCAGGTAGACTAATGCATATATAGTGTATGTCTATTTTCTCTTGTACCAGGTAGACTAATGCATATATAGTGTATGTCTATTTTCTCTTGTGCCAGGTAGACTAATGCATATATAGTGTATGTCTATTTTCTCTTGTGTCAAGGAGGCTAATGCATATATAGTGTATGTCTATTTTCTCTTGTACCAGGTAGACTAATGCATATATAGTGTATGTCTATTTTCTCTTGTACCAGGTAGACTAATGCATATATAGTGTATGTCTATTTTCTCTTGTGGCAGGTAGACTAATGCATATATAGTGTATGTCTATTTTCTCTTGTACCAGGTAGACTAATGCATATATAGTGTATGTCTATTTTCTCTTGTGCCAGGTAGACTAATGCATATATAGTGTATGTCTATTTTCTCTTGTGGCATGTGAGCTACTGAATAACAACAGAACAAACAATTAAGTATCAACACAATTAAAACAGTGCTATTTGTAAATATACACACATGGAGGTGAGCATGGCCGAATGGATAAGAATGCATGTTCTTAAACATTCGTCGTGCTAATGGCAAGGTTAAACTAAAATGTTGACTTCTCATCCTTGACTTGGGGACGTAAATTACAAGTACCCCTGAAGTCGGAGTGGGTTTGCCTGATGGCGAGGGACACGGGTAATAGGGAAAGCTAACCCACAAGCAAAATTCAGTCCATTGCTACTAGAAGTTGTGTGTATGGACTATGCTCAAGTTCACAGTGAGCGAACGCAAAAGACAATATGAACACATGCAAGTTATCATGAGTATTTATATTTTGCCGTCCACTGGATTAGAACTTGAGCATAGTCCACATGCATGCTACTTCTACACGTTGCTATCACTAGCGAGTCCACTGGACTGATTTTGCATGATGGTTAGCTTTCCCTATTACCAGTGGTCCTTGCCATTAGGTGAACCTCTAAGATTTCTCAGCACCTGTAATTGTCATTGCCGGGTCAAGGACTAGATGATGAGATGAGTCAAGGACGAGAAGTCATGTTTTGTCTAGCTATAAACCGAAGTATAAACCGGCATCTGTGGCTTTAGAGGATAGTCAAATGTGCAGTTTGAAAGGTCCCCAAAATATTGAGCCCAGGGTTTGAAATCAGCCATAGACAATCTTGAAGCATGTGTAGATTTGATGGTATGAGACATCGGCCATTCAGAAAGCACTGGCAAACTACGGAACTAAAATTGCCCTGTAAATCACAATCAGTCAATAAATGCTGGGGTTGATTGCCACATCTTGTACAAGACATCCAACTAACTTTTATAAGCAAGAGCAGTGAACATTTGAATTGAGACTTTACGATTTCAAACACAGACCAGGTGGTAGTCTTCAAGTGTGTTTATTGTCTTTATTTCCTTCAGGCAGCCCTAACAAAGTTTGTGTGAAGCAAATGGATAAGACAATATAATCATTATAAACAAGTGCTGACATCAGTAAGAACAATAAAATCATTCATCAAGCCCAAGCATACACAACTTAGAAGGAGTACTATAATGGAAGTTCTACAGAAGCTCTACACTTATGACTAGTCAATATGAATAAAGTAAGCAGTATCATTTTGGCCATCCACAAATCTGCCTGCTGCCTTCCACATTCTTCTTCTTCCTTTCTCTTATGATTATAGTGTGTCATGTCTAGCTATTTACCTCTATAACTTAATTAAGGATCAGTGGTCGGACTCAGGCATGCTGGTGAGCAAGTTTGATTTCCTCTAGACAGATTCCATTCAAGGTAAAAGGCTTAATCTACTTGTGGCTAGGTTTGTTTCCTCCCTTCAGCAATTCTGCCAGGACAGTGGCCTTGATATATTTTCAGCTCTCATAGAATTTTTTATGTGCAACTTGTACACTGGACCGACTATTTTTCAGCCTTAACTGAGAAGGCTGGGCATTCAAGGTCACTACTCAAGTGATTAGGGGAACTTGTGATTTTAGAAACCAATGCTGTGTATAAAATGCCCAGCCCTATGTCAGGAGCAAACCAGGTAGCTTGCGAGTCAGATGCTGATATCTGTCCACCACATGCCCCCTCCCCCAACCCAACTACACAAACTCCACACTGTGTACAGTCAGGTAACCTTGTTCACATGCTGCCAAGGTATACACCGGGATGAGATGGTTGTTGTTCTGTGAAACAATGGCACACAAAGGAATTGCAGTAGCACAGTGGCTGGCATACTCACTTGCTGGCCCAGTGCTCTTGGGTTCAAATCCACCCTTGAGGTGGAATTTGTTCATGTCTGGAGGGCTCCAAGGTAGGGTGGAGCCCGATGGCTGGCATTATACTGCCCACACCAGCCACTGAGTGTCACTAGGAGGATACAGTATGGACACAGCTTCTGTACTCCCAATAAGCCATGATTTCCTGATGAGATCTGGGTTGTTTACCTTACCTAAGAAATAACACTCAAGTGATGATATGGTCAGTTTCATGTCAGCCATCTTTACAGTCCCAAAGAAATCTTTGGTAATGACTTAAGGAGACCTGGGCCTCACTGGTCAGCTCAAAATATCCACTAACCTTGTTGATTGAACCTAGGCCAAACAGTCCACAAGCTAGTGCACTAACCACTGTGCTACTAGGGCTTTGCCATATATGTAACCACTACAACAAAACAAAAGTGATGGTAACAAATCAACTACAGTACTATCTACACTGACTACATTAGCCTCTCAGTCATTGTAATAATCAGAGTAAAATCTTCATGTAATTAAGGCACAAAATTATCTGTGGAATATAAACATTTGACAGTGACTTGTGAGGAGTTTACTTAATCAGTCTGCCAAAACTTTACCTAACGTGTTAAATAAACAATGACCTACTTATAAGTAGGCAGGCAACTCTGACTGGTTCTCAGTCGAAACAGGAGTGAAACAGGGTTGTGTCTTATCACCAATGCTCTTTGGAATAGCTATCGATTGGGTCATGCACAAATGCACAAACAACACAAATATGGGTATCCATTGGGTCGACAAAATTCTAGAAGACCTGGACTTTGCCGACGATATAGTGCTTTTGAGTTCAACACACCCGGATGCCCAAGAGAAAATAAACCACCTCCAAAATGTTTCAGGTCAAATTGGTCTCCAAATTAACACCACAAAAACAAAGACTATTGATCTTACCAACAGTTCAGATGACACTAAATTGAACAGCTACGTTCTTGAAAAAGTCAACAGCTTCACATACCTAGGAAGCAAAATGACATCTACAGGGGACTCAACACCAGAAATATCATCTAGAATCGCACTGGCATCTGGTGCCTTCAATAAACTGTCAAACATCTGGAAGTCAAAGACACTCAGCAAACACAAAACTTAAAATCTTCAACTCTTGTGTGATTCCAGTGTTAACGTATGGATGTGAAAGTTGGAAATCAACGGTAGCTTTAGATAAAAAATTAGATAATTTTGAGAACAAATGTCTTAGAAGACTTCTAAACATCCACTGGACAGACTTCAGAACCAATACGGAAATAAGACAAGAGACTAAGCAAGATACAGTATCGGCCATGTACTCAGAATGGACAAGACAAGACTCCCCTACCAAGCCCTCATATGGTCACCAGTAGAGAAAAGAAAATGGGGAAGACCAAGAGAGACCCTGCGTAAAACCATCATTAGAGAAGGCTCATTCAATGGCCAAGTAAATATCCAAGATCTACAACAGGTAGCAGCGAACCGCCAAGCATGGAGAGTCAGGACTTCTGCCCTATGCGCCGCCTTAGGCTCAAGAGGAAAGACTAACTAACTAACTTATAAGTACTGCCAAATAATTGTCTTACAAGAGATATACCTACTGAGTTTTGTAAAAGGTGTACCTACTGTGTATTGTATGGGATATACCTAGAGTTGTATGGGATATACCTAGAATCTTGTAAGGAATATACCTAGAGTCTTGTAAGGGAAACACTTAGTCTTGTAAGGTATACACTTAAGAGTCTTGTAAGGGAAACACTTCGAGTCTTGTAAGGGATATACCTAGAATCTTGTAAGGTATACACTTAGTCTTGTAAGGGAAACACTTAGTCTTGTAAGGTATACACTTAAGAGTCTTGTAAGGGAAACACTTCGAGTCTTGTAAGGGTTATACTTAGAATCTTGTAAGGTATACACTTAGTCTTGTAAGGGAAACACTTAGTCTTGTAAGGGAGACACTTAGAGTCTTGTAAGGGAAACACTTAGTCTTGTAAGGGAGACACTTCGAGTCTTGTAAGGGAGACACTTAGTCTTGTAAGGGATATACCTAGAATCTTGTAAGGGATACACTTATGAGTCTTGTAAAGGAAACACTTAGTCTTGTAAGGTATACACTTCGAGTCTTGTAAGGGAAACACTTAGCCTTGTAAGGGATATACCTAGAATCTTGTAAGGGATACACTTATGAGTCTTGTAAAGGAAACACTTAGTCTTGTAAGGTATACACTTCGAGTCTTGTAAGGGAAACACTTAGTCTTGTAAGGGATATACCTAGAATCTTGTAAGGGATACACTTATGAGTCTTGTAAAGGAAACACTTAGTCTTGTAAGGTATACACTTCGAGTCTTGTAAGGTATAATGCACTTCGAGTCTTGTAAGGGAGACACTTCAAGTCTTGTAAGGGATATACCTAGAATCTTGTAAGGGATACACTTATGAGTCTTGTAAAGGAAACACTTAGTCTTGTAAGGTATACACTTAGTCTTGTAAGGGAGACACTTCGAGTCTTGTAAGGGATATACCTAGAGTCTTGTAAGGGATACACTTATGAGTCTTGTTGGGGATACACTTAGTCTTGTAAGGGATACACCTATTGAGTCTTGTAAGGGATACACCTAGAGTCTTGTAAGGGATACACTTAGAGTCTTGTAAGGGATACACCTATTGAGTCTTGTAAGGGACATACCTAGAGTCTTGTAAGGGATACACTTATGAGTCTTGTCGGGGATACACTTAGTCTTGTAAGGGATACACCCATTGAGTCTTGTAAGGGATATACCTAGAGTCTTGTAAGGGATATACCTAGAGTCTTGTAAGGGATACACCTATTGAGTCTTGTAAGGGATACACTTATGAGTCTTGTCGGGGATACACTTAGTCTTGTAGTCTTGTAAGGAATACACCTATTGAGTCTTGTAAGGGATATACCTAGAGTCTTGTAAGGGATACACTTATGAGTCTTGTAAGGGATACACCTAGAGTCTTGTAAGGGATACACCTATTGAGTCTTGTAAGGGACATACCTAGAGTCTTGTAAGGGATACACCTATTGAGTCTTGTAAGGGATATACCTAGAGTCTTGTAAGGGATACACCTATTGAGTCTTGTAAGGGATATACCTAGAGTCTTGTAAGGGATACATCTACTGAGTCTTGTAAAGAATACACCTACTGAGTCTTGTAAGAAATACACATACTGAACCTTGAGGAATATTTGGTATCTGGTGTTAGCGTCCATATTTTTTATTGACCAGTCGACATGTAATGGGCACTACTTTTTAAGCAACACTTCCTGGTACCCATTTCAGGCGGGGTACATGAGTGTTCCACATGCAATGACACAAATTCTAATCAATCAATTGTGTTTGTTGTGTGGTTTTTATAACACAGTAATCCATCAGTATCAAGCTTTCTTTCCTGTTTGCAGTTTTCTTTCAGCAATCCCCCACCTTCAAACAGCATATGCATGACATCCAGTTCTAAAAGACTGGCAAGAACAGCACATGGCATTCTGTGCCATTTCCTGTCTTAGCAGAGCATCTTTTAGCAAGAATTTGTAGACTGATGTTTCTCCCTGGCTAGGTGATATTTCTGGTTACCACAGACAGCTGTTATCTGATATGTTATATTTTGTCACAGTATGCATGTTTATGCCGGTCTCTCTGGCCGAGGGGTTACACCACTTTCTCCGTAATCCCGTTTATCACGCAGTCTCATAGCGGGCGAGTACTGGGAGCGGTTCTATCCTCGCTGGTGACTTGCGGGATAACTGAACCGGCCGCTCAGAAAGCAATGGCAAACTACTGAGCGTAATCTTGCCAAGAAATCAACAGACAGCTGAAAGATGCTGCTGTTGACAGCGATGTCCTGTAAAGGATATGCGAATTAAAAAAACAAAAATGCATGTTTATATATTCCTGTTATTACCACATATACGACCAATACAGTTTTCATGAAACTTGGAAAAAGCTGACCCAAACATTTTATATATAAAAGCTGAAAGAGTATAATCCTAAGCCAAACTGGGAAAATATTAACAGCCTTTAAGAGTTAACAACCAACCACATACAGCCAGTCTCTGTAGTTCAACCAACCACATACAGCTAGTCTCTGTAGTTCAACCAACCACATACAGCCAGTCTCTGTAGTTCAACCAACCACATACAGCCAGTCTCTGTAGTTCAACCAACCACATACAGCTAGTCTCTGTAGTTCAATCAACCACATACAGCCAGTCTCTGTAGTTCAACCAACCACACAAAGCCAGTCTCTGTAGTTCAACCAACCACATACAGCCAGTCTCTGTAGTTCAACCAACCACATACAGCCAGTCTCTGTAGTTCAACCAACCACATACAGCTAGTCTCTGTAGTTCAACCAATCACATACAGCCAGTCTCTGTAGTTCAACCAACCACATACAGCCAGTTTCTGTAGTTCAACCACCACATACAGCCAGTCTCTGTAGTTCAACCAACCACATACAGCCAGTCTCTGTAGTTCAACCAACCACATACAGCCAGTCTCTGTAGTTCAACCAACCACATACAGCCAGTCTCTGTAGTTCAATCAACCACATACAGCTAGTCTCTGTAGTTCAACCAATCACATACAGCTAGTCTCTGTAGTTCAACCAATCACATACAGCCAGTTTCTGTAGTTTAACCAACCACATACAGCCAGTCTATGTAGTTCAACCAACCACATACAGCCAGTCTCTGTAGTTCAACCAACCACATACAGCCAGTCTCTGTAGTTCAACCAACCACATACAGCCAGTCTCTGTAGTTCAACCAACCACATACAGCCAGTCTCTGTAGTTCAACCAACCACATACAGCCAGTCTCTGTAGTTCAACCAACCACATACAGCCAGTCTCTGTAGTTCAATCAACCACATACAGCTAGTCTCTGTAGTTCAACCAATCACATACAGCCAGTCTCTGTAGTTCAACCAACCACATACAGCCAGTCTCTGTAGTTCAACCAACCACATACAGCTGTCCAGGTAGTTCAACCAATCACATACAGCTAGTCTTTGTAGTCTAATGAATCAGTCACATACAATCAGTTTCTATAGCTCAAACAAGCAATCAATCAATCACATACAACCAGTACTTGTAGCTCAAACAATCAATCAATCACATACAAAGTTTCTGTAGCTCAAAAAATCAATCAGTCATTCACATACAACCAGTTTCTGTAGCTCAAACAAACAATCAATCAATCAGACACAATCAGTTTCTGTAGCTCAAACAAACAATAAATCAATCATATACTACCAGTTTCTGTATCTCAAACAATCAACCAATCAATCACATACTGACATAAGCCTGGGTCACTGACATTGAGTTGAGTGACCGGGCAGGAGGAAGAATGGAGATGAGAGTGGGAGACAGTAAAGTGACTGACCTGGCTACGAGGAAAACAATCAACCCTCAGAAATAATGGGGCGGATATGAGTGGAAATCCCCAGGGGGGGGGGGGGGGGGATGGGTCGAGGGAGAGTTGTGTGTTGTGTGAAGTCAGGCGACTGGAAAGGCAGTGAGAGAAGAGACCGACTGCGTGTCAGGTCGTTTAAGAGAGAGCTCCGTGTTGTGTTGTTCTTCTAGTTGGGAAGACAGGCCTGAACCCAGAGTGGGTTCTGTATTGAGTGTAGGCCAAAACCCAGAGTGGGTTCTATAGTTGAGCAGTGGCCCCAACCCAATGTGTGGGTTGTATTGTGAGAGATCCAGCCGAGGATTGTAGCTGGATTACCTGTCTTGTGGATTGAGATTAGAAGCAGGCCGTGAGAAGGAATTGATGTGTGCTGGTTAAATTGTGAGGAGGATATTTATATTCTATGGATTACATTATGTTTTCTGGATGTATAAACATGTTCCGTTTGTCCGTCTTATTTCGGTAATAAAGGATTATGTGCACCAACGGAATCTTGTTTCATGCCTGGTGAATATGCACTGCGGGGGTGAGTTACATTGCAAGACAGATATCTCCATTGACACACCATGAGTATCGTTACCTAGACAACGACCATCACACAATAATATCATGAGCATATCATCGTAAGAACTTCGTGATATTATCATCAAGAAAACGTGTGACATTTCTGGGCGCTCGTCACTTAGTAAGGAGTATCTGAGGGCTACGTCCGATTAAGAACATTATAGACAGTGTTGTCATTCTGAGATGTTGGTGGGCTCTTCGCGGAGAGAGGGTGGACAGCGGAGTGTGTTCACCGTATAAACACTGAGTTTTTCTCCGTGCGGGAACTGGCTACAGCAGTTCACGTCAAGTCCACTACAGGTGAATTGGAACCAACCATATCGCTGAAGCGAGAGGGGGTGATAGAGACACGCCATACAGACTAACCGGGAGAGTCCATTACGGTGAAAGGTAAATTTGATACCAGACAGTAGTGCTCAAGCTAATGAATAACCAGGATTAATCCAGAAGGGAGTGGGAATATCGAGCGTGTGTGTGTGTAAGACGCCACATTGAGGAAAAACTGTCAGCGCGCTACAGATCGACCGGGAGAGTCGAGTGTAGTAGCAGGGGTGTTTGGTCACGGACAGCACAGAGGAAATGTCGCGGGGACAAAACGTGTTTGCAACAAGTACGGTCAGTCCTAGAGTGTGTGTGTTTGACAGGATTGAAGAAAATCAAAGATATTGACAGGTGTGTGTGTGCGAGACAAGCGCACTGTGTGTTCGCAGGTCGACAATTTAAGATTGATCGACGCAGCAAATAGGTCGGGTGGGTACACCAGCGTCCAGGTACTGACTGGAGGTGTCCGGCAAGGTCAAGGCCGTGGACAGTGGAAAGTTACTGAGATGTTCCATAGTGGAACTGGATAAACAAGCTGTTTTTGTGTGAAACAAGACTTTATGTTCGGCTTTGTTAAAAGCCCCTTGTGTTCATTACCTTATAATCAGCAAACATTTTGTCAACGATTGATGACGTGGCATCTCCGCGAACATAGTTGCATACAGTTGCCAAAAAGAACTGACTGTACAGAGTGAAAGCGTTGAACATTTATTGCCATTATTTTGGTCTTTTCTTTTGGTGAATCTATAACATATATGATACAGCAAAGCGCCATCTCCGCAACGAGAGTAACAACATATCGAAAGAACACTTTGGATAATTATTATTACCGTCAACGTTTCCGACAGTTGGAACTTTTGATCACCACGTGAATTCAGGAACCACTCAACAAAACAACAAGTCGCTTTGAAATCTAGCGTCGTAATCATTTCGGAGAATGTAACACAGACATTTCCAGCATATTGTGAAAAACTATTAACAGCAAAATAAGAACTTTTGGCGACGGATTTATGAGCACATGTTTGTCGGCCAACGAGTTGGACATTCTGTTTGCTGCTCATTGTCTTATAAATATTGTTTTCGGTTGTTAAGCTGTACTTGTATGTGGTCCAGTGTTTGTCAAGAGTAGGAGATTTTTGGGGTGTTTCTCGAGAGTCGGGATACAGCACACAAATATATATTCTTTCTGGTGCTTACGATATTTTTGTAAGAAAAACGTTAATGAGTTGACGTATCGTGCAGGGGCATTGAAATAGTCTTAACCAATATCTAGAGCCGAGTTGTCTGACGTCAGATTTGTGTATATGTTGATGCTATAAATTGTTTTTGTTTCTCTTTCTTTTCGTTATATTTACATATAATATTTGTTGTGTTCGGATATATGTTTTTATTGTGATCTTTCGTCATTTCTGCTGTCTAGTGGTCTTGGTCAATTTATATTTATATTTTACGCGCACTGTGGGTGTCTCTACACAAGCTTGTGGTTGTTACTGTGGTTTATTTTCTGTGTGATCATCGTCTCCGTGTACTCAGCTTGTGAAGTCTAGCGTTGGATAGTCATCACTTAGTGTTATCATCCATTTGTTTGTATATGTATTTATATGTATGTTTAACAATATTTCCAGGGACTTTATGAACTTTTGGTCATAGATATATAGATATAAGGGAGTATAGGTGATACTTCCCCCCTCACTACCTAGTGCTTATAGAGTGACTGGGTGAGTACAGAGTGATATTTTAGCACTACGAAGTTACGTACACAAGGATTAGTGGTGTACTTAGGGAGGGCACACAAAGTCTAGTAGCAGAGTCTTTACATTTATAGTTGGCTGACAGACAGCAACGTGTCCACAAGTACAAGATGCCTACTTTAATGGACTATATTGAAGCAGGTGAACGAATAGGCCTGAAAGGTAAAGAGTTACAGGAGTATGCTGAAGCAAAAGAACAAAAGCAGACGGAAAGAGAGGAGAGGCATAATGAACGCGAGGCAAAGCGTCTACAGGAAGAGAAAGAGACACAAGTAAAACTAGCTGAAATGGAAAACAAGCGTCTACAGGAAGAGAAAGAGACACAAGTAAAACTAGCTGAAATGGAAAACAAGCGTCTACAGGAAGAGAAAGAGACACAAGTAAAGTTAGTTGAAATGGAAATTGAGAAAGAGAAGATCAAGTGTCAGATGCAAACTGAAATCGAGTTAAGAAAACTAGAAATATCTTCGAAAGGTCAAAATGAGGAAAGCAGAAGACCATCGCAGTCGTCACAGAGATTAAAACTGCCATATTTTACGGACCGGGATTGCCTTGAATCCTATCTTGGGAGATTCGAATCGTCTGTAAAAACATTAGGCATTCCAGAAGCAGAGTATGCGATGCGACTTGGCGAATTTCTTACGGGCAAGGCACTAGACACCATGTTCAATTTACCGGTAGAAGAAAGAAACAACTACACTATCTTACGTCAACGTTTGCTGACTAAGTTCCAACTCACTGAGCATGGATATAGGACAAAGTTTAGACAGTTAGTGCCAGAGACAAATCAAGATTTCACAGACTTTGTTAACACAGTCAAGAACACATTTAACAAATGGATGGAGCTCGCAGAAGTAGGGAAAGATTTTAATAAATTAGTAGATTTAGTGTTAAGAGACAAAGTATTAGCTTCATGTAACACCAATTTAGTGGCTTTCTTTGAGGAACGTAAGCCAAAGGACATAGACACAATGTCTCAGTTAGGGCAAAACTATATGACTGCACATCCTAACAGTTCTATTGGTAGAGAGATGAGTGAGGAAATAGTCTGTGCAGCGTACACTAAACAGGACCAGAATCCAGTTATTAGACCAAGATCGAAAAGTGTGGACTCGGCACAGAGGTACGATCAACAAGGACCTAAAGACAATGGTCTCCGTGGCACCCATTTTGGCAAAGCAGGACGGTACCCATACAAAAAAGGGAATTTTAAGAGACGTCCAAGTGGTTATGCCGGATGTTGGAATTGTGGGAGCTGGAAGCACAAAATGGCAGATTGCGATGCACAACCATCAAATGGACCAATGAACAACAGTAAAAGGGAGATCACTTGTTTTAAATGTGGGAAAAAAGGCCATTACAGTTTTGATTGTATTAGTGGAAAAACTGAGCACGCAAATGCAGCCCAAGTTATTGAGACGCTTAACAGTGAGAGTTGCGAGGGATGTAAGCCTCTGTTCGATACAACCAGTAAACCTATACTGATATGCGGGCACCCATTCCCAGCAATGTCATCAGTACATGTCGGAGGGAGTCTGAAGCTGCACCGTGGATTTGTAAATGACAGGCCAGCGTTAACCCTCAGGGATTCTGGATGTACGACCATAGGAGTGAGAAAGACGTTGGTAAGCCCCTCGGATTACATTGGCAAAACGGTCAAGTGTATAACATTTAATGGATCAGTGGAATTTTACCCATTGGCCAAGATCAAAGTGACAACACCATTTATCACAGGAAGAATGATAGCATGTGTACTCGACTCACCAGTGGCAGATCTGATTATTGGGAATATACCAACAGTGAAAGAATGTACAGAAGAAGAAATCGAGAGCTGGTATCAAAAATATGAGGTGAGAAGCAATGCGGTGGTTACTAGAAGACAAACAATATTAGATACGATAGCGGAGGAAGAGATGACACGCGAGGTAGACACAGGCACGGAGGACAAGGATAGTACAACTGAGCAGGTGGAAATGGATCTCAAACAGAGCTTTAGCGACTCCCAGAGACAAGATACTACTCTAGACAAATGTTTCCAAGGGTGTAGTAGAGTAGAAAATAGGCAGTCAAAGAAGGGTAGATGGTGCTTCGAAGTGAAGAACAATATTCTCACTCGCAGGTTTTCAGATGACAAATCTACACGTAGGCAAGTAGTAGTACCTTTAGCATACAGGGAGAGGATTATGAGAACGGCGCATGACATTCCATTCGCAGGGCACATGGGAATAGCGCGTACACAACATAGAGTCCTATCCCAGTTTTATTGGCCAGGGTTTAGCAAAGATATAAAAATATATTGTAGATCCTGTACGACGTGTCAGAAAATGTATCCAAAAGGAAAGACGGCTAAAGCACCGGTACAAGCTACAGATCTGAAAGTCAGACCCTTTCAAAAGTGGCCATTGACATCGTTGGGCCATTAGCAGTGATGTCCAACAGGGGTCATAGGTATATTTTGACCATGGTTGATTTCTGCACCAGGTGGCCAGAGGCCGTTCCGCTAAAATACATTACGACAGAAGCCGTTGCGGAAGCAGTTGTTAACGTTATTTTCAAGATTAGGTTTTCCTAACGAAATGTTATCAGACAATGGTCGACAATTTACCTCTCAGATGATGAAAGAAGTGAACAGACTGTTGAATATTACACAAGTTTTCACATCAGTTTATCACCCCATGAGCAACGGAATTTGTGAAAAAATGAACGGGTCTCTTAAGCAGATGTTAGCTAAAGTCACGGCAGAGCAACCAAGTGATTGGGATAAGTACTTACCAGCTATCCTGTTCGCATATAGAGAAGTACCGCAAGAAAGCACAGGATTCTCACCATTTGAGTTGTTATATGGGGCGAACCCAAGAGGCCCCATGACCATATTGAAAGAGTTAATGACAGGGAAAAGTAATGATAGTAATACGATTTCGTCGTATGACTTGGTCGTGAATATTAGAGACAGAATTATTAACGCATGCCAGAATGCACGAGATGCCCTGGAAATGTCAGGGGCTAGATATAGACAGTATGCTAATAGAAAGTCAAAACTGATCTCTTTCCAAGATAATGAGGAGGTATTACTTTTGCTACCAGAAATATCTAATAAGTTGCTAGTAACCTGGCATGGCCCATTCAGAATTATTAGTAAAGTGTCGGATGTGGACTACATGGTGGAGGTGAAAGGAAAACACAAAGTGTATCATGTTAACATGCTAAGACAATTTGTTCCACGACCAGAAGCCTTACAGCCCGTCACAGAAGCAATTATTGACAACGAGGCGGGTCAGACAGCATGTTCGGTGGTTATTGATGAAGAAGCATCAAGCGACAATGACGTGCAGATGCACTTACCAATCGTAGCACTGAGACAGACAGAAACATGGAGAGATGTGTCCATAAATGACAGCCTGGAACGTACTGACAAAGCAAGGCTGGTAAATATATTACAGAAATATTCAGATGTTCTGACGGATATACCAGGGAAGACTGACTTGATGACACATGACATCAAGCTAATAGAGGACCAACCAATTAGAGTAAAACCATACCCTATCCCACATCATTACAGAGCAGCGGTAGACAGCGAGATAACAGAGTTACAAAAAATGGGGATAATTTCTAGATCAGACTCTCCATACTCGTTCCCCATGGTAATCATTAGGAAGAAGGACAATAAATTGCGACTGTGTATAGATTTCAGGAGATTAAACAGCATCACGATTGTAGATCCGGAGCCCATGGTCAGTACTGATGATTTACTGACGCAAATATCTTCGGCAAAATATTTTAGCAAGCTGGATTTGGCGAAAGGGTACTGGCAAATAACACTGAGCGAAACAGCCAAACCACTAACAGCGTTTGCCACCCCACAGGGGCTATTTCAGTGGAATTATATGCCGTTTGGGCTAGTCAACGCACCAGCAACGTTTGTGAGGATGATGAGAAGACTGTTACAGGGACGCAAGGATGTTATCAATTATATAGATGACATCTGCCTGTTCAGTAAAAACATAGAAGATCACGTGGCAGGATTAGAATCCTTGTTTGGGAGTTTGAGGCAACATAACTTGACTGTGAAGCCGTCTAAAGTCCAAATTGGATATGAGGAAATAAGTTTCCTGGGACATATTATTGGCAACGGGCTATTGAAACCAGAAGATACAAATGTGAAAAAGATTCTGGATATCCAAATACCTAAGACGAAGAAGCAAGTTAGGAGCCTACTCGGGTTAGCAAACTTCTATAATAAGTTTATAAAGAATTTTTCTGCCATCACGTCAGTGTTATCCGAGTTGACAAAAAAGGGCAGACCTAACAAAGTTGTATGGACGCAGCAATGCGATGAGGCACTGAGAAGGATTAAGCAGATATTTTCCAGGTGTCCCATTTTAACACTACCTGATCTGGATCAACAATTTACCCTCCGGGTAGACGCGTCATCGACAGGAATCGGAGGATGTTTGATGCAAGAAAAGAACAACCTCATACATCCAGTACTATACGTTAGCAGAAAACTCACACCACCAGAGGAACATTACTCAACCCTAGAACGTGAGGCCCTGGCGATTGTATGGTCGGTACACAAACTTTCCAAGTATTTGTTGGGCAGACAATTCATCCTGCAAACGGATCACAGACCACTTACATTCATCCATTCGGCAGCAATGAAGAATGCACGGGTTCATCGTTGGAGCATATTGTTGCAGGAATATGCATTTCTGCCGATGCCCATACGGGGCGAAGACAACAACTTGGCAGACTTGCTGTCAAGGAATTATCAAGGGCAGGAGGCCACATAAACTAGTAACAGGTGCTTCTATATAGATATACAATATATACTATATGGGGTGGAATAGTATGGTGGGTTATTAATATATTATATGGGGCGATGCAACGCTTCATCATATGTTCGGGGATGAGTGTTAGTTTACGGGACAAAAGTAGTAGTGGGTCCTTAAAGATATTAATAGATCTGTGGGTACATAAGTATAATGCTTTTCTATGATGTATTATTATTATTATGTGATGTATTAGTTCATGCATTGATACACAAGATAGATGGTTGTATTTATGTGTGATGAATATAGGAGTGTAATATGAGCATTTGATGTATTATGTAGTGTGGTAGCTAGAGTAAGGTGCAGCCATACTTAGGGCTACCCAGGCTATATGTCTGGGTCACATGTTTAGTAAGTTTTAGTCTCCCAATATTTGAAAACGAAGTTTTCTTTTAAGAGGGGGGTGATGACATAAGCCTGGGTCACTGACATTGAGGTGAGTGACCGGGCATGAGGAAGAATGGAGATGAGAGTGGGAGACAGTAAAGTGACTGACCTGGCTACGAGGAAAACAATCAACCCTCAGAAATAATGGGGCGGATATGAGTGGAAATCCCCAGGGGGGGATGGGTCGAGGGAGAGTTGTGTGTTGTGTGAAGTCAGGCGACTGGAAAGGCAGTGAGAGAAGAGACCGACTGCGTGTCAGGTCGTTTAAGAGAGAGCTCCGTGTTGTGTTGTTCTTCTAGTTGGGAAGACAGGCCTGAACCCAGAGTGGGTTCTGTATTGAGTGTAGGCCAAAACCCAGAGTGGGTTCTATAGTTGAGCAGTGGCCCCAACCCAATGTGTGGGTTGTATTGTGAGAGATCCAGCCGAGGATTGTAGCTGGATTACCTGTCTTGTGGATTGAGATTAGAAGCAGGCCGTGAGAAGGAATTGATGTGTGCTGGTTAAATTGTGAGGAGGATATTTATTTCTATGGATTACATTATGTTTTCTGGATGTATAAACATGTTCCGTTTGTCCGTCTTATTTCGGTAATAAAGGATTATGTGCGCCAACGGAATCTTGTTTCATGCCTGGTGAATATGCACTGCGGGGGTGAGTTACATTGCAAGACAGATATCTCCATTGACACACCATGAGTATCGTTACCTAGACAACGACCATCACACAATAATATCATGAGCATATCATCGTAAGAACTTCGTGATATTATCATCAAGAAAACGTGTGACACATACAATCAGCTTCTGTAACTTAAACAATCAGCCAATCAATCACATACAATCAGCTTCTGTAGCTCAATCAATCAATCACATACAAGCAGTTTCTGTAGCTCAAACAATCAATCACATACAACCAGTTTCTGTAGTCTAAACAATCAATCACATACAGTGTTTCTGTAGCTCAAACAATCAACCAATCAATCACATACAATCAGCTTCTGCAGCTCAATCAATCAATCACATACAACCAGTTTCTGTAGCTCAAACAATCAACCAATCAATCACACACAACCAGTTTCTGTAGTCTAAACAATCAACCAATCAGTCACTTACAAACAGTTTCTGTAGCTCAAACAAGCCATCAACCAGATGCAGCAAGCCCTTGTAGGTAAATCCATTAGTATTAACAGAAGGTTGGGTGTCACCTAGCAATCAGAACTGGTTGGCCACAAAATGTCATTCACTACCCTCATGCATGTAAAACTACGAGTTCAGGCAGGCAGGTCTAAGGATGCTGGAGGCACAAAATTCTAGCCCCAGCCTCACTTGTATTTGACTGAAGATGCCCATGACATGGCTAAGCAGAGATATGCATTATGCAAGTCACTCCACAAAACCATTGTCTTTGTGTCAGGAAATTCACTAACTTGGAACGCATTCTGAAATTGAGACTACCATTACTGGTGAATAAGGGCATTTCTATCCGGGCTGAGGAATAAAAGGTCACTTACTCAGGCTGTCACCATGTAGTTTACAGACTAGTACATATTTATTTAAAATCCCAAGCTCTACTGAAAATCAAACACACATCCCACAAAATGTGAGGAGAACATTGACCGCTCGGCCACCTGCTTCTATGAAAATGAGACATGGGTATATTTAAATAACAAAGACACAAACAATAGGTTGCACAATTTATGGCCTGGCACACTTTGCTGCATCTCGTCAGGTGCATACTGCAGAAGTTAATTAACATAAAACAAAGCCAACAATGAATGCTTAAAGCTGAATTTAATAGTTCACGTTACCACAATAATTTTAAACTGACTATCATCTTGTGTCATTTTGCCTAACAGATGGATGGTTAGCTATTCAGATGGCAGCTGCTTCAGCAAATCTCAGCTTCGCCAATTTTGTGTGTAGTAAAACACACTGAACACAATACTTTATTAATCATATTCAGTAGATGGTGGTGTTTTAATGTTATGTTGATTGATTTTTGCAGTATACATGTGATAACATTGCAGCGAAATATGCTGAACAATAAATTGATTGTGTCTTCATTATTTAAATTCAAAATGGAAAAACATTATTTTGAACATGGATATATATACATCCACTTTGGAATGGTAAAGAAATGGTTAAACATGTTTTCCAACACTGTCAACTCCATGACTCAGTTGGGGAAGAGGTGGTTGTCACCACCATAACTCAGGTGAAGCAGAAATGTTGCGGTGCAGAGGTAGGAGGTGGGCTGGGGTCTCTGAGGAGGTAAACACTGATGAAAATCAGTTTCATTATTGTGCCAGGCCCCACGGATGTAAGAGAAAATCAACATGATGCTAGGCTGGCAAGACAAGACTGTTGTGGAAAGTGGACAAGCAACGAACTGGGCAGATGAAGTGAATGCCGTCAGATGCAGGGCAATTAAACAAATCAAGTGATGACTGTGAATATGCAACCCTGACCAGACTGCAAGAACATCAAGTCACAAGAGTTAAAGCCAGACAAGCCATGCAGGGAACCAAAGAATAATAGTCAACCAACACAGAACACAAGAATTGGTGCTGACGGCTGCTATATGCTAAAGGAGATACTGAGGGGGGCAATCCAAGTATTTATGGACTGAATGGTTTGATGTACAGTGAGGAAAATCTAACTAACCAGCTAGGAGGTTTGCTGCCATGTTTATTAGAAAGCCTCACATGGTTACTTTCTAGTTAATGATAAAGAAGAATGCAATGAAAATGTCTGCAATACTATACATTAGATGATGTGTATAGCCCAATTGCAAATACCACTACACACTTCTTTATCAAGTATCAATTGTCAACATTCCCAACATTGGTTTTGTAACACCTGTTTGCTTGATGTGAGCAAGGAACACATTGGAGTCATGTCATATATAAGACCACACATGCTGCTTATGATATACACTAGCACTATCAGAGCCTGTCCTCTATATTGAGCTGTTTTTCTTGTGCAGACTGTTTTGCTTTCTCGCTGACTAGAAATTGGCGAATGCACGATGACTGTACATGTGATAAGAAATGATCTGGTGCAACCATGAGCTATATTTCCCAACAAAACTCATTGGCAACGATTAATGACAGAATGTAGTTACATTTTCAAAGACATTTTGAATGCCAAGCAATGCAGTATGAAAAACATACACAGATGATCCAGGTTCAAATGCAGCCAAATAAGGCTCATACTGAAGTTCAGCTGCTCCACTTTCTTGAAATAAGGACAGTTGAATAATTTCATGACCTGCCTTCAACATGATTGCAATCTGTGGTTGAATGCATGCTTCTGCCTGTTCAACACTTTCATGAAAACACAAACCTTATGAACAACATTAAAGAAACAAATAAGTTATGCTTGTCAATTGTACCCTTTACAGGCTGATCACTTTAGACTGCAAATTTTAGTCTGACCTAAGGCTCAAAAATGTATATGAACATGTGTCTTGTGTTTATACATATAATGTGTGTGTGTTATTATCAATTCAGACATATACATATGCACACATATGCACTCTCACACACACACACAAGATGATCAGTGCTAGTTTCATACATCCTGGGTCCAGTTTTATTCCACGGCTGTGTTTGTATATGCTACCTAGCATACTTGGGCACGTCTTGAGTCTTTCTGGAGGTTCTCAAGATGAAACAAGTAACCACACATGAAATACAAGTCTTACCAATCATTAACTCTATTCAAATTATGTGAGGCACAAACAGTCTGCCCACAATGAAAGCAAATGATGTGGCATCAGTGTTTTCAGCTACAATAAACAAAATTAAAATACTGTAAAAGAAACTAATTTCAGCCAAAGAAAAGAGTGTATATTTTAAAATATAGAGCTAACACACACACACATTCAATGTATCATAATCAGCCAAAGTAAATATATTGGAAGTGATGTTCCATATGATGGTATGCAAAAAGATACCAACATTCATCTTGCCTGAAGGAAAACAGCCATTAACAATTCAATGTTGAACAATAAACAACAAATTTACAGAAAAAGAAACTGGAAAAAAGATCAAAAATTGGGCAAATGTGTGACTGATTGTTAGACAATGTATATCCGTTAGTTTAACAATGGTCATAATATAATAGGGTAAACATGTATTAAAGTGAACTTTGTTCAGAACTGCAGATCAAAGGCTGTTTTAAAACAAAAGCAAACAGTTATAACTGGCTTCAAACGAGCACAAAAGAAACATTTTCATCCAAACTTGATCCAATAAAGGCAACAATTATGCCGGATCATCCTTGCGTTCCTACAACAGTTAATTGAAAAGGCTCCTTTAGACTGTACAAAGAAAGGAAGCAGAAGGACGGGGTGGCACACCTAAATTCCAAATGCTTTATAATGAAGAAACATTTTTACAGCACATCGAAACAGAGGTACAACAATAAAGCAGTAACATGAATATTTAAGAGATCCAAATGAAATGTCTGACTGACAGTGGCACTTGACAAAAATCGTGTAGTATTTCTTTAAAGGGTGTCTATAATGTCCATGTCATGCCAGGGTATTCAATTCAAATGCAAAACGAAACAAATAGAATCCTGTGGAAAAATGATAAGCACAGACGCATGCACATACCTTACGTACGTGTCTGTGCTTGTCTTCTTCCAGAGGATTCATACATCCCTATTTGTTTAGTTTTACATTGCATATACTGCTACAGTCGTGATTTATCTTATTCAGTTCTAATTTTTGTAAACACATCAATCCATACATCTAGATTTATGCCTGTTCATAATCTTGTTCTTGGAGAAATTAAAAGTGATCCTTTCCCTTTGCCTTCTAAACCCATACAAGAGATATTAGGGAAAATAAAGTAGTCCTATGGTAGAAGCTTCTAGGTTCCAGCATAATGAAGTCATCCCTCTGCACCCCTTTCCTTCCTAGAAAATTCTGGAAATGATCCATCACTGCTGGGGACTGAATGTGGAACACTATCTAGGTAAGCAAGTACACCAACCATTTCGCTACCACAGCAGTTCTAGTGCTATAAAAATTCAATTGTGGGTAGATTTTTAATGGGTGCCATTTTGCTAGGACAGCAGAGTCTAATCTTTATTAATGAAAGAATAGCTGTAGTACAGTGGGTAGCAGTCTTGTATGCCGTGTGGTTGAATCCCCATCATGGCAGAGATTTGTAAAAATTGACCAGTGCTCCCAGATTAACCCAGCCTACAAGGTGGCCTGTGTGAAACTGATCACATCTCTCCTGCAGTTGTTGATTGGTCTATACAAATATAGGGACAAACCATATGGCCAATACGCTTAAAGCCGTGGACAAGTGTTCTTTATCTTGAATGTCTTTCTTATTGACAAGTGCTGAGAGAAATTTAATGTGTACCACATGTGCTCAGCACAAACAATAGTTTTGCCAATGTCTCAGCAGACTAGGCATCCAATCTGCCAGTCTACTAATTCAGGAGAAAGGGAGAGTGTAGCAATCTACCAGCCTACTACTTCAGGAGGATGATAGAAAGTAGCAGACTAAGCATTCATTCAACCAGTCTACTACTTCAGGAGAACAGGAGAGTGTAGCAATCTACCAGTCTACTACTTCAGGAGGATGAGAGAAAGTAGCAGACTAGGCATCCAATCTACCAGTCTACTACTGCAGGAGAACAGGAGAGTGTAGCAATCTACCAGTCTACTACTTCAGGAGAACAGGAGAGTGTAGCAATCTACCAGTCTACTACTTCAGGAGAACAGGAGAGTGTAGCAATCTACCAGTCTACTACTTCAGGAGGATGAGAGAAAGTAGCAGACTAGGCATCCAATCTACCAGTCTACTACTGCAGGAGGATGGGAGAATGTAGCAATCTACCAGTCTACTACTTCAGGAGAACAGGAGAGTGTAGCAATCTACCAGTCTACTACTTCAGGAGGATGAGAGAAAGTAGCAGACTAGGCATCCAATCTACCAGTCTACTACTTCAGGAGAACAGGAGAGTGTAGCAATCTACCAGTCTACTACTTCAGGAGAACAGGAGAGTGTAGCAATCTACCAGTCTACTACTTCAGGAGGATGATAGAAAGTAGCAGACTAAGCATTCATTCAACCAGTCTACTACTTCAGGAGAACAGGAGAGTGTAGCAATCTACCAGCCTACTACTTCAGGAGGATGAGAGAAAGTAGCAGACTAGGCATCCAATCTACCAGTCTACTACTTCAGGAGAACAGGAGAGTGTAGCAATCTACCAGCCTACTACTTCAGGAGGATGAGAGAAAGTAGCAGACTAGGCATCCAATCTACCAGTCTACTACTTCAGGAGAACAGGAGAGTGTAGCAATCTACCAGTCTACTACTTCAGGAGGATGAGAGAAAGTAGCAGACTAGGCATCCAATCTACCAGTCTACTACTGCAGGAGGATGGGAGAATGTAGCAATCTACCAGTCTACTACTGCAGGAGGATGGGAGAATGTAGCAATCTACCAGTCTACTACTTCAGGAGAACAGGAGAGTGTAGCAATCTACCAGTCTACTACTTCAGGAGGATGAGAGAAAGTAGCAGACTAGGCATCCAATCTACCAGTCTACTACTGCAGGAGGATGGGAGAATGTAGCAATCTACCAGTCTACTACTGCAGGAGGATGGGAGAATGTAGCAATCTACCAGTCTACTACTTCAGGAGAACAGGAGAGTGTAGCAATCTACCAGTCTACTACTTCAGGAGGATGAGAGAAAGTAGCAGACTAGGCATCCAATCTACCAGTCTACTACTTCAGGAGAACAGGAGAGTGTAGCAGACTAGGCATCCAATCTACCAGTCTACTACTTCAGGAGAACAGGAGAGTGTAGCAGACTAGGCATCCAATCTACCAGTCTACTACTGCAGGAGAACAGGAGAGTGTAGCAGACTAGGCATCCAATCTACCAGTCTACTACTGCAGGAGGATGGGAGAATGTAGCAATCTACCAGTCTACTACTTCAGGAGAACAGGAGAGTGTAGCAATCTACCAGTCTACTACTTCAGGAGGATGAGAGAAAGTAGCAGACTAGGCATCCAATCTACCAGTCTACTACTGCAGGAGGATGGGAGAATGTAGCAATCTACCAGTCTACTACTGCAGGAGGATGGGAGAATGTAGCAATCTACCAGTCTACTACTTCAGGAGAACAGGAGAGTGTAGCAATCTACCAGTCTACTACTTCAGGAGGATGAGAGAAAGTAGCAGACTAGGCATCCAATCTACCAGTCTACTACTTCAGGAGAACAGGAGAGTGTAGCAGACTAGGCATCCAATCTACCAGTCTACTACTTCAGGAGAACAGGAGAGTGTAGCAGACTAGGCATCCAATCTACCAGTCTACTACTGCAGGAGAACAGGAGAGTGTAGCAGACTAGGCATCCAATCTACCAGTCTACTACTGCAGGAGGATGGGAGAATGTAGCAATCTACCAGTCTACTACTTCAGGAGAACAGGAGAGTGTAGCAATCTACCAGCCTACTACTTCAGGAGGATGAGAGAAAGTAGCAGACTAGGCATCCAATCTACCAGTCTACTACTTCAGGAGAACAGGAGAGTGTAGCAGACTAGGCATCCAATCTACCAGTCTACTACTGCAGGAGGATGGGAGAATGTAGCAATCTACCAGTCTACTACTTCAGGAGAACAGGAGAGTGTAGCAATCTACCAGCCTACTACTTCAGGAGGATGAGAGAAAGTAGCAGACTAGGCATCCAATCTACCAGTCTACTACTGCAGGAGGATGGGAGAATGTAGCAATCTACCAGTCTACTACTTCAGGAGAACAGGAGAGTGTAGCAATCTACCAGTCTACTACTTCAGGAGAACAGGAGAGTGTAGCAATCTACCAGTCTACTACTTCAGGAGAACAGGAGAGTGTAGCAATCTACCAGTCTACTACTTCAGGAGAACAGGAGAGTGTAGCAATCTACCAGTCTACTACTTCAGGAGGATGAGAGAAAGTAGCAGACTAGGCATCCAATCTACCAGTCTACTACTGCAGGAGGATGGGAGAATGTAGCAATCTACCAGTCTACTACTTCAGGAGAACAGGAGAGTGTAGCAATCTACCAGTCTACTACTTCAGGAGGATGAGAGAAAGTAGCAGACTAGGCATCCAATCTACCAGTCTACTACTGCAGGAGTATGGGAGAGTGTAGCAATCTACCAGTCTACTACTGCAGGAGTATGGGAGAGTGTAGCAATCTACCAGTCTACTACTGCAGGAGTATGGGAGAGTGTAGCAATCTACCAGTCTACTACTGCAGGAGGATGGGAGAGTGTAGCAATCTACCAGTCTACTACTGCAGGAGTATGGGAGAGTGTAGCAATCTACCAGTCTACTACTTCAGGAGTATGGGAGAGTGTAGCAATCTACCAGTCTACTACTGCAGGAGTATGGGAGAGTGTAGCAATCTACCAGTCTACTACTGCAGGAGTATGGGAGAGTGTAGCAATCTACCAGTCTACTACTGCAGGAGGATGGGAGAGTGTAGCAATCTACCAGTCTACTACTGCAGGAGTATGGGAGAGTGTAGCAATCTACCAGTCTACTACTGCAGGAGTATGGGAGAGTGTAGCAATCTACCAGTCTACTACTGCAGGAGGATGGGAGAGTGTAGCAATCTACCAGTCTACTACTGCAGGAGTATGGGAGAGTGTAGCAATCTACCAGTCTACTACTTCAGGAGTATGGGAGAGTGTAGCAATCTACCAGTCTACTACTTCAGGAGTATGGGAGAGTGTAGCAATCTACCAGTCTACTGCTTCAGGAGGATGGGAGAGTGTAGCAATCTACCAGTCTACTACTTCAGGAGGCCGGGAAAGCATAGCAGACTAAAGATCCATTTTATCAGTCTACTACTTCAGGAGGACGGGAGAGTGTAGCAATCTACCAGTCTACTACTTCAGGAGTATGGGAGAGTGTAGCAATCTATCAGTCTACTACTTCAGGAGTATGGGAGAGTGTAGCAATCTACCAGTCTACTACTTCAGGAGGCCGGGAAAGCATAGCAGACTAAAGATCCATTTTATCAGTCTACTACTTCAGGAGGACGGGAGAGTGTAGCAATCTACCAGTCTACTACTTCAGGAGTATGGGAGAGTGTAGCAATCTACCAGTCTACTACTTCAGGAGAATGAGTCAGAGAGAGTAGAGGACTAGGCATTCAATCTACCAGTCTACTACTGCAGGAGGATGGGGGAGTGTAGCAGACTAGGCATCCAATCTACCAGTCTACTACTTCAGGAGTATGGGAGAGTGTAGCAATCTACCAGTCTACTACTTCAGGAGTATGGGAGAGTGTAGCAATCTACCAGTCTACTACTTCAGGAGAATGAGTCAGAGAGAGTAGAGGACTAGGCATTCAATCTACCAGTCTACTACTGCAGGAGGATGGGGGAGTGTAGCAGACTAGGCATCCAATCTACCAGTCTACTACTTCAGGAGTATGGGAGAGTGTAGCAATCTACCAGTCTACTACTTCAGGAGTATGGGAGAGTGTAGCAATCTACCAGTCTACTACTTCAGGAGTATGGGAGAGTGTAGCAATCTACCAGTCTACTACTTCAGGAGGCCGGGAAAGCATAGCAGACTAAAGATCCATTTTATCAGTCTACTACTTCAGGAGTATGGGAGAGTGTAGCAATCTACCAGTCTACTACTTCAGGAGGCCGGGAAAGCATAGCAGACTAAAGATCCATTTTATCAGTCTACTACTTCAGGAGGACGGGAGAGTGTAGCAGACCAGGCATCCCATCTACCAGTCTACTACTTCAGGAGGATGGAAAAATGTAGCAATCTACCAGTCTACTACTTCAGGAGGATGAGAGAAAGTAGCAGACTAGGCATCCCATCTACCAGTCTACTACTTCAGGAGGATGGAAAAATGTAGCAATCTACCAGTCTACTACTTCAGGAGGATGGCAGAGTCTAGCAATCTACAAGTTTACTACTTCAGGAGGATGGCAGAATCTAGCAATCTACCAGTTTACTACTTCAGAAGGATGGGAGAGTGTAGCAGACTAGGCATACAATCTACCAGTTTACTACTTCAGGAGGATGACAGAGTGTAGCAGACTAGGCATCCATTTACAAGCCTACTACTTCAGGAGGGCGGGAGAGTGTAGCAGACTAGGCATACAATCTACAAGTCTACTACTATAGGAGGATGAGAGAGTGTAACTTCCTTGTGTTGCTTACTTTGTAAAAATCACCCACAATCAGATTTTGGCCTGGCAGTTTTCGATGTTAGAGGCGTATGTTATATCTCTTAGCCACTCTGCATCAGCAAAATCTGTGCAGTTTAGAATTTGCCAACTAACACTGACATCACAGTATGCTCATATATGTGATGTTTTCCTCACAAGATGACAAAAAATATATAGTTCCAGTGGCCAGTTGATTATGCAGTTTAATACTTGTACATATATTGTGGCAAACTAACAACAGACATTGCACAACAGGTATTGCTTCAGAGATGAGTCACTGAATTTATTAAAAGATATTTATCAGTTTTATGAATTTGAAAACAATTTCTTCTTTTTTGTTGTTGTTGCTTGGAGCCCTACCCACTGATTGAAAATAAAAACAAAAGAATAAGAAAACTATTCTGTTCTAAGCAAATCAAGTCTTTAGTATTTAGAAAATCAATTTCCAGTACAGGAAGTACATTCTCAGGACATTCCAAGAACACTGCTTTTAAACAATATTGTCAATATCATTGTAATGTGTTATATGACTGGTTAATATAAATTTCTGAGACATGGCTAAGTATGCATTTTGATCATATTTAATGCATATCTAATGCAGTGGGTTCAAGTGGATGATAGACATGGCTAATGATGTCACTTCACAGTTGTGGGTTCAAGGGGATGACAGACCTGGCTAATGATGTCACTTCATAGTTGTGGGTTCAATGGATGACAGACCTGGCTAATGATGTCACTTCATAGTTGTGGGTTCAAGTGGATGACAGACCTGGCTAATGATGTCACTTCACAGTTGTGGGTTCAAGTGGATGACAGACCTGGCTAATGATGTCACTTCATAGTTGTGGGTTCAAGTGAATGACAGACCTGGCTAACGATGTCACTTCATAGTTGTGGGTTCAAGTGAATGACAGACCTGGCAAATGATGTCACTTCATAGCTGTGGGTTCAAGTGAATGACAGATCTGGCTAATGTCACTTTATAGTTGTGGGTTCAAGTGGATGACAGACATGGCTAATGATGTCACTTCATAGTTGTGGGTTCAAGTGAATGACAGACCTGGCTAATGATGTCACTTCATAGTTGTGGGTTCAAGTGAATGACAGACCTGGCTAATGATGTCACTTCATAGTTGTGGGTGCAGGAGGATGATAGACCTGGCTAATGATGTCACTTTATAGTTGTGGGTTCAAGTGGATAATAGACTTGGCTAATGATGTCACTTCATAGTTGTGGGTTCAGGAGGATGACAGACCTGGCTAATGATGTCACTTTATAGTTGTGGGTTCAAGTGAATGACAGACCTGGCTAATGATGTCACTTCATAGTTGTGGGTGCAGGAGGATGATAGACCTGGCTAATGTCACTTCATAGTTGTGGGTTCAGAAGGATGACAGACCTGGCTAATGATGTCACTTTATAGTTGTGGGTTCAAGTGGATAATAGACTTGGCTAATGATGTCACTTCATAGTTGTGGGTTCAGGAGGATGACAGACCTGGCTAATGATGTCACTTTATAGTTGTGGGTTCAGAAGGATGATAGACCTGGCTAATGATGTCACTTCATAGTTGTGGGTTCAGGAGGATGACAGACCTGGCTAATGTCATTTCATAGTTGTGGGTTCAGAAGGATGATAGACCTGGCTAATGATGTCACCGTATAGTTGTGGGTTCAGGAGGATGACAGACCTGGCTAATGATGTCACTTCATAGTTGTAGGTTCAAGTGAATGACAGAACTGGCTAATGTCACTTTATAGTTGTGGGTTCAAGTGGATGACAGACATAATAACACATCTTTTTTGAGGTTGTCTCTGTGGCTGTGTGTTAATTACATTTACTCCTTTAGCTAGACACTGTCATCATTTTCACGTGACAGGTTCAAATCCTGATTCACCATCAAAGTTTGTAAGTAAAGAGACAAACTTTGCTCCTGGGTCATATAATTAGAAGAGAGACAGGGAATGTTTTGTGACTGGAATGATCAGTGGTAGACAACCAGACTAAAAGAAATGATGTAAGATGGTGGCATGGGGCAATGTCAGCAGTTGACTCATCCAAAACACCAATGACTATCTGTGGAGAGAGATGAAAGCCTACAGCATTTAGCAAGGCATGTGATGAATATGATCATATTCTCTTATTTCTACATTTCTCTTGCTTCTAGGAGAGTGGGTCAATACCTATGAATGTATTTCTCAATGATGATGGTATATTTTGACATGTATGCATTGACAGCAGTAGCATAGTAGTTAGTGAGCTTGCTAACCGAAACAGTGGTCTAGGTTTAATCTACAACAGTGGTAAAATTCTTTATCTCCACCTCAGCCTCATACAATAGTTATTGGATCATTTTCAGATTCTGGAATGGACAGGCACGATGAAGGGAACTGGATACCCCATCTCATTATGCTGTGGCTTAGACTATGTCTTAAGACTTGACAACCCAATGGCAGTATCTAACAAGGGATTGCTTTGACCTTTAATATATCAATAGATATTAAGTTTTCAAACTGCATCTGGACTTTACAGATACTCTGTACATCTCATGAAATATGGATCGGAATCTTAACTCATATAAAACTATACCGTACGACTGCTGAATGAAATATAAACATCTTTTGAAACTGAGACAAAAATGGGGAATAAACCAAAAAATAATGAGAAATTTGGAAAGTTTTGTTAGTTCTGTTGAAAATGTTTCATTATATTCACAAGTTTTAGCACAGCAAATGTAGGCGGTTAGTTCACAGATTCTGTCAGTTACTATGCTGCTTCTCTGCTTCAAGTCATTATGCCTGACCACCTTATTGTGGCACAACCACCAAGATTTCATACACTGAAATGAAATATTCCCGTCACAGCCTCCAAGATTCAGTAATTTCATACAATAAAGTGACATCTTTTGTGCCACAGCCTTCTGTACCCTCACAAATAAGTGACTTTGTGGCACTACCCCTGCAAGTGAACACATCCCATGAAAACTGCAGGTCAGTTCTGATCACACCGTCACCAACTCCAATACACACACACACACACCGTGAACACATCAAAAGTCGCAGCACGAATGCTTCTCACAATAAATCCTCATGAGCGGGTCCGAAACACATCATTACAATCTATCCAGCTTAAATGAATCCTCTATGGCAGGATCTGCTACTAGGCTGGCATCTGTTAGCATCTGAATCTCCTCCAAGCCTAAGGGACCAAGGCCATCTTTGAATGCTTCATCATTGGTAAGAAAGTCTGTATCAAAGCTGTCTGACATGATAGCATTGCCAAAATCTTTGGCAAAGTCAAACGGTAGCCGGAACATATCATCAGCACCTGTGAACATCAAACAATTCATAAACATGTCATTTTCCACAATTCACAAACATGTTAATTTCCACAATTCATAAACATGTTAATTTCCACAATTCATAAACATGTTAATTTCCACAATTCATAAGCATGTTCACTTCCACAATTCATAAACATATTACGAGATGAATGAGTATTATCTTCTTCGTTTTCTGCCAGTCATCCCCCAATGGCGCTCTGGCCCTCAACCAACTCATGATGAGTCTTTGTAGACTTGTTCATAATTGAGCGGTTTCCAGACCCTCACATCCGTGGGATTTGAGTTTTCCACAGGACGAGGCAGCCAGTCTGAGTCACCTCTTACAATATGTATGGTGGGCAACAGTGTTACTATTCTTTGCTGCACTTATGGGCCCCCGGTAGCACGCAGGTGGATGGATTAGTGAGTGGCACCTTGCCGTCTTGACGGACGAAAGTATGTGGATTGGAATCTGGCACAATGCCTGGGAATAGCTTCAAAGAACATGTCACTCCCGTTTGTGGTTGACACACAGATATTAATTACACAACAAGGAACACTGGGGACAGAAGATAAATCCTTCAGACAATTTTAATAACAAACACTAAGAGGTTTACATGACTGGTTCATAGATGTTATCTTTTCTTGTATAGTCTAAACAGCGGTAATACAGTATTGGACCCACACTGGTCTGAAATGACTGCAGAGTCAGCGCATTCCCTGCCTATGGAAAATCATGGCCAGTCTTTCCTGATCAACTCCAACTTCGTTGCTTTGTCTCCGTCCCCCACCGCCCCCCTCCAAGTCGTGTTCCAAATTTCTTTTATGAAGCACAGTGAATAGTGGAGTGGATATGTGGCTAGATGTGTGTATGAAGCATAGCTTTCTGAGTATCTGCAAAGACTAACTATGAATCAAGATCTTTTACTGCCTCCATTATAATGCAATCTTCTCTGTAAATATTAGTGATCCAGATGCCATCTGAGTGTTTTTCTTCAGATTTATGCCCGGTATCACCAGCCATGTCACCCTTGAATGAGTTTACACTATGTAACAGCATTCAGACCTAACACCAAATGTATGACCAAACCAGTCTACCTACATTTACAAAGAAGTATGTGAAAGCAGTTATTAATAAATCTTAAAGCATTGCTTAGTAAATAATTTAGTAACAATTTAGTAAAGTTAGTAACAATTTAACTGTTTCATTATAGTCATTATTTGATGAGTAATGTGTAATACAATTAACAATAATTAGTCAACAGCTTCTCCATATGTAAGCCAATAAAGGGGGCGATGTAATGACAACACATATAAACACAACATTTTGTAATGTTACCTGTGAGAATAATGTCTGGAATTTTGCTGCCAGAACTTAGCGAGGACATTGAGTTTTGTTGGTTTATGTGTCGGGCATGAGAAGGTGAAGACATTGTGGGCTGGCTGTTAAACTGACCAAGGGCCATCACATCTATGGCACCCAAAAAGTGAGGCTGAAACAGTTCATCTGAGCTGGTCATAGCCAACATGGCCGCCTGGTTGGGTAGATGATTATACATAACAGTTGTAGGTACATTATGTGAGTATAAGGATGTACATGTTACATTTTAACACTCAAAATGTGCTTCATAAGACCACAACAACAACAGGAACAAATATAAAGGATAGCAGACATAACTGTTTACACATCTATCAACAAGTAAGTTATTAACAGAAAAACAGAAACAGACAGAAAATGAGAAAGAGATAAGAGTTAATTTTTCTTAAACGGGAAAACATGAAAAGAAAGAGGCAATGCCAGCAAAAGAATCATCTAGGGGAAAAACAACAGCAGAATAAAAATGAGAAAGAAGATAGAAAAACACAAAATTATAAAGGGAGAAATTTGTCTTTAGATCTGTTATCTCGAGAATTATAAATAAACCCAAAATTCAAGCAAACATGCCTACTGGTAAACACTGCAAAACAGCTCAAATATCCAATCAGATATGCTGTACACAGACACCCAATACCGGCCCTACCTGGGAGTAATGCAACGCTTGTCCAGGCTGCTGATTCATAGACATGTTACTCATAATACTACTGCCACCATTAGAACTAACTAAACCCATACCATTAGCAGTCATGACGGCTGAACTGACAGGGGTTGAGTTAGCATGAATGGGATTCTGGGGAAGAAACAGCCAGACTATACTGAATTCCAAGGCACCAAGACACCTATTCGTTATATGAACAACAGTAATCCATTTGGCTACTTTGTGAATGTACTATTTATTCTATTATAAAGGAAACTTTGTTCTTTCCAGTTATTTGGACTGCTTGATTTTCTATGTCAGTGGTCTATGCAGCATAGGCTCTTTTTATAACCCAGTAATTCATTATAAAACTCACTGCTTCAGTCAATTATACAGAGATACTTTGGTTAGTTCTGCTACTTTTCTACATGCTTATGTTTTTTTGTCTATTGAAATGTGATTTGTTCAATTCTTTAGTCTATTAAGTTACTTTATTTTGTCTGTTCAGTTACTTGGTCTATCCTGTTCCTATTGTTAAACTTGTTCAGTTATTCGGAATATCTAGTTACTTTATGGTGTGCATTCAGTTGACTAGTCTGTTCAGTTTATTTTGTTTATAAGTCACCTGTCTATCCAATCATTTATGGGGTATATTCAAATACAACACTAACAATTGTAACTGTGGCAGCTTGTTAAAATCTGATCATCATTATAAAGGACCAAGGAGATTATTTTATTTTCTACTTGTTAAGCTGCGCCATATTATTTAACCACTCTTTTCAGTAGTATCATTGTCAAAATTCTGGTTAGTACTGCTGCACACAGTGTCAAATCAAGCTGCTCAGCTATGTAAAGGACCCTTGCACATGCCTTAACCCTACCAGACCTGAGGCCCTAAACCTAACTGTCCCCTATACCTGGGCTTCTGAGCATTAAAAAGAAAAAACAAACATGATATAGAAAAATGTTAACCACATGCAAACATGTGGTTAGAATAAGATGGAACTTGGAGACATTGTAGAAAATAGGTCTACCTTTCATCTAGTGCCAATATTCCACCTTTGTGTGCCAATCCACCCAGCAGTATGAGCCTTGTTTCACACAGAGGTACTTGCAAAGTGAGCACCAGATGTTGCTCTTCACCTTCTTGCATGGATTGTCTCTGTACACCCCCCTTCTCTTACTATCGATCTAGCTCTAGATCTATAAGGTTCAAGATTCTCCTCATCACTCGAGCTCTCACTATCTGTGTCACTTGAACTGAAACATTCTTGATGAAATTCTGACTCCTCAGAGTCTGAATCAACCAAAGTATCGATCACCTGTTGGACTATGAAAGGCCTAGACTTACTTCGCTTTCTTGTTGAAGTGCTTGGTTCACCAGCCATTCGTTTCATTGTGAATTTTCAGAATTTCTTCACATTAAACCACACAAAGTCAATTCAAATACATGGGGGCAGACATTTGCAATGGCTAACCATGAGGTCTGACCACAATTGGTTGGTTATTTATAGTTTGTGATGCACGTTTTTCACATACTAGGCAAAGTACCGAAAATTAGGTACAGCGTTAGATTAGGAAATTACCATACAGCGGTCTGGTAGAGTTAAGACACATTGGGCATACTGTGCTAGACTCTAGTTTTATAGATCAGTCAGCATTTGGTGGGTGAAGTGGTCAGTATCAGACATACCCTCTAGATAAGAGAGCTATTAATTTTACACTACTAGCATATGGAAACAATGAGACAATACTTGGGGTAATAAGTCAATATGTGTACGTTATAAATAAAAGGTGCGCTGATGCAGGTTACCAAAAAGCAAGAATGGTAAGTTAGAATATCAACTACGTAATTACAAAATATGCTATGGCAGAATTAATTTGAATTTTCCAAACAGAGCAGATTAGGCCAAGCAAAATCAGCATTTCAGAAGATGAAATGTATTTGACGTAATATGTCACTCTCATTAAATGTATTTGATGTAATATGTCACTCTCATTAAATGTATTTGACGTAATATGTCACACTCATTAAATGTATTTGACGTAATATGTCACTCTCATTAAATGTATTTGACATAATATATCACTCTCATTAAATGTATTTGACGTAATATGTCACTCTCATTAAATGTATTTGACGTAATATATCACTCTCATTAAATGTATTTGACATAATATATCACTCTCATTAAATGTATTTGACGAAATATGTCACTCTCATTAAATGTATTTGACGTAATATGTCACTCTCATTAAATGTATTTGACGTAATATGTCACTCTCATTAAATGTCAGAAAGAGAACACTGAAATGCTGTATAGAACTTGTTCTGCTGTGTGGCAGTGAATCTTGAAATATGAATTAGCAAATTAGGAAGAGCCTGAAGACAATGTGAATACCCTAGACTGCCAGGGTAACTAACACAGATCACCTGGAAGAGGTTAATGAAAGTAGAAAATTATGTACAACTATAAGAAGGAGACAATGTTCTTTGGTCACATAATGAGAAGAGAGGCATTAGAAAACATCCGAAGAACACCAGCAGTAAAACAAGTAAAGCCCAAGTGAGAGATGATGCTGGATGACCTAAGACAGTGGCATGGAGGAATATAATCAACAGAACTGATCCAGGACACCAAGGACTGAGATCTGGGGAGATACATAATGCATACGAAATTTGGCATGGCACATGATGACAATGAAATGAAGTGTCTGTAGTTTAGCTGTAGTTTGTCATTTTCTAGCACATTTTGTTCTAGAGATATCTGAGAAATGTGAATGAAATACTGGTTGTTTTTAAATCAGTAGCTAAAAACATGAAGTTTGATGCTACAAGTTGTTTAAGGTGGTTTTATATTTGAATGCTGGTTTATAATGGTGACAAGACACAACAAAGGAATTTTCACCATATTTAGAGCACTGATTTACCAATGTTATGGTTTTAGGTCAATTGTCAGTAGTAGGGAATACATCACAGGCCAATGTGGCAGTTTGGGGAAACCCAGAGTCATAAAATGACCATCTGAAGCCACCTATCTCTGTATGCCTTATTACAGCCAGCAAAGATAAAGTAAGTCCAGTCGCATGTTATTAAGGCATATTAAATATTAGGTCTACAGTATTCATGACCAACTGTACGCAAGGGGTAATACAGTCAATATTACGCCAGTCACATACAGTTTCTCAGACACGTTTCAGGAACTCATTTTAAGAAACTGGGTCAACCCTACAGCAACTAGGGATTAAAACCAGACCACTGTATTGGCAAGCAAGCTCACTAACCATGATGCTGTCACAGATTTCCCCAATTATTTGTACTCCACATTTGAACAGTATCACTGAATATGTGTGTTATGTATTTCAGTCAAAGTATGATTCCTCTATGTTCTTCATATGATATACAACTCTGCAGTACCCACATGATAGGATGCAGTAAATTATGCCATGTAGATGAGGGGGCTTCAAATGAAAACCTTACAAGTGATAGAAATTCCAATAACCATGCCACTCTTTTGTAACCTGTCAATATTGTTGTTAAGGATGTCAAGAGGGTTAAGCAGGTGACATCATGGTGCAGACACACACACTGATGTCACATGACAGTTTAAAAATGGCCGCCCAACTTTTGACATGCACCAAAGAGCAGCAGCATTCTGTTATCTGTTATTTAATCAGTGAAGGGGTGAACTTATAGAAATTTATTGGCAAATTAAGGTCCAGTATGGTGATGCATGCCTGTCAGTCCAACAAGTGTATGAGTGGTGTAGGAAGTTTCAAAACGGCGTGACTTCTATGAAAAGGTACAGCAGCTGGTGCATGAGTGGTTACACACGCAACCAAGATAATTGTTTCCTACAGGAATCCAAGCTTTATCGGTGCTGGATGAATTCCATTGAATGCAGTGATGACTACATAGAAAAATGATACATTTGTTCTTTACTTTTCCAGAATATATTCACACACACACACACAAAAACATTTAAAGTTTTTAATTGAATCCCCCTCGTATAAATGCATTGATGTTTATTGTTAAATTCAGACTTCCATATCATCTGCACCAGCATACACCCCACAGTGCACTGCCGAATACTGAACCTCACATCACAGCATATCTGTAAGGCAATGCACTAACCACAGACTAACTCGGCTTCTGTAAAGTGTATGCTCACTAACCACAGACTACCTGTACAGTGTATGCTCACTAACCACAGACTACCTGTACAGTGTATGCTCCCTAACCACAGACTACCTGTACAGTGTATGCTCACTAACCACAGACTACCTGTACAGTGTATGCTCACTAACCACAGACTACCTGTACAATGTATGCTCACTAACCACAGACTACCTGTACAATGTATGCTCACTAACCACAGACTACCTATACAGTGTATGCTCACTAACCACAGACTACCTGTACAGTGTATGCTCACTAACCACAGACGACCTGTACAGTGTATGCTCACTAACCACAGACCACCTGTACAGTGTATGCTCACTAACCACAGACTACCTGTACAGTGTATGCTCACTAACCACAGACCACATGTACAGTGTATGCTCACTAACCACGGACTACCTGTACAGTGTACGCTCACTAACCACAGACCACCTGTACAGTGTATGCTCACTAACCACAGACTACCTGTACAGTGTACGCTCACTAACCACAGACCATCTGTACAGTGTATGCTCACTAACCACAGACTACCTGTACAGTGTACGTTCACTAACCACAGACCATCTGTACAGTGTATGCTCACTAACCACAGACTACCTGTACAGTGTACGCTCACTAACCACAGACCATCTGTACAGTGTATGCTCACTAACCACAGACTACCTGTACAGTGTACGCTCACTAAACACAGACCACCTGTACAGTGTATGCTCACTAACCACAGACTACCTGTACAGTGTATGCTCACTAACCACAGACTACCTGTACAGTGCATGCTCACTAACCACAGACTACCTGTACAGTGTATGCTCACTAACCACAGACTACCTGTACAGTGTATGCTCACTAACCACAGACTACCTGTACATTGTATGCTCACTAACCACAGACTACCTGTACAGTGTATGCTCACCATATTAAAATTTTCAAACTGATGCTGCAGGGCATTGGCCTGTTGTTGCTGCTGCTGTTGAATGTAGTATGCGTCACTCATGGTGGAGTTGACGGCCTGGTTGTTGGGTGTTGCCCCTGGTGACTGTACAGGACTATAGGAAGTGGCTGAATGGGGCGAGGTTGGGGACTGGCAGTTCGGGTCAGAAACACTATTTCGGTACTGCGTCATAGACACCTGCATTAAAATACAAAATTAATTAAATGTAATAAATACCAATGAGTTAGTAAATTGTCATAAAATTTATTCTCTTTCTCTCTGTCACACACACATTCTCACTCTCCATAAAGTGATAAGAAGAGGTCAATATTTCATGTGTTTAGCTCATGTTGGTTACATAAGTCAACTCACAACTTCTGAACTCAGAAACCAAACCCAGATAAACAGAAGCCTGAGAAAATATGATTTAGATGAGAATATAAGGAAGCTATGGTTGGTTGGTTATGAATCCTCTGTAAATATTATTTAGATGAGAGTAAAGGAAGCTATGGTTGGTTGGTTGTGAATTCTCTGAAAGACTAAGTTTTAACTCTTAAGTCTGATGCATTGGCAAGGTCATCTGAGATCTGAGAAGGGCTTGCGTCTTTCAAAGTGAGGCTTGTGTAGAGACTTTCCTCCTGACCCAGTACCAAAGTATCAACTCCATGGGGATAGCTCTCCTTCCTATCTTCAAGCTTAGACACCAGTGGGGTGAGGAAGACTGATACTGACACTTCACATCTGCAGAGAGGCATATATTCATTCACAAAGAAGACACTACTGAGGGTGAAGTAGATTGGGTAATAATCACCAAAGTATCCAACAACCACATGAAATACCTTTTCATAAATATTAATATTTGAAAACTGTATGTTAACATTTTAAAACTGTTTTAAAATAAAGACCAGAGTTCTCATATAAAAAATACATCATATATGATATCTTCCAATAATTCTGTTTCTTTTTAAACCTGATATATAAGACAGCCACTAAAGTCAGGTGTTCTGGTTTTATACCTGATGTATAAGATGGGAAAGACCTTAGACTTGTAAACAACAGATATTGGCAACAACAAGCTGCCATCAGAATTGATAATGAAGTAGCTCAATATCAGCCTACTAAGAGAGGTGTGAAACAGGGATGTGTAATGTCTCCAGATGTTTTCCCTGTATAGTGAAAATATTTTCAGAAATGTACAAGATATGAAAGGAATCATCATTGGAGGAAGAAACATCAATAACATTAGATATGCAGATGATACAGTATTGATTGCAGACAATGAGCAGGGTCTGCAACATTTAGTAGATGTGGTTGTTGCACACAGTGAACAACTAGGGTTAGAATTAAATTGTAAAAGACACATATTATGGTCGTCACTAGGAAGAACGAAATACCACAATGTAATATACAGGTAAATGTGAATATTCTTAAACAAGTGAATCGGCACAATTATCTCGAAACAGTCATAACATCTGATGGGAGATGCCTTGAAGTGATTAGAACAAGAATCGCCATGGCGAAGGCAGCCTTTTGCAAGATGAAAAACATACTGACCAATAAAAAGATTTTAATTGCTACGAGAAAAAGAGTGTTGAGGTGCTACATAGAGTCTGTACTTTTGTATGGATATGAAGCGTGGACAATGAGCAATCAATCTGAAAAACATTTGATGGCTGTGGAAATGTGGTTTCTGAGGAGAATGCAAAGAATGCCATGGACAGGCAGAAAAACCGACGATATAAGTCCTACAAGAAACAAATAAAAATCGTAAACTGATTAGAGAAATTCTTTGACATGTTATGAGAAGAAATAAATTGGAGAACTTAGTGACAACTGGCAAGATCGAGTGGAATAGAACAAATGGAAGACAGAGAAGTGAATACCTGGATGGCTTGACCACGTGGCATGGTCGAGACAAGAACACAGAGCTGATCCACAACTCTGGTGATCGAGTGAAATGGCGAATCATGACGTCCACGCTTACCAGCATGGCACCTGATGGATGGATAAGACAGCCACTAACGTAAGGTGTTCTGGCTTTTGACCTGATGTATAAGACAGCCACTAACGTAAGGTGTTCTGGTTTTTGACCTAATGTATAAGACAGCCGTTGAAGTAAGGTGTTCTGGTTTTTTATCTGATGTATAAGGCAGCCGCTGAAGTCAGGTGTTCTGATTTTTGACCTGATGTATAAGACAGCTACTAAAGTAAGGTGTTCTCATTTTTGATCTAATGTATAAGAGAGCCTTTGAAGCAAGATGTTCTAGTTTTTTTACTTGATGTATAAGACAGCCACTGAAGTAAGATGTTCTGGTTTTTTAAAACATGTTTTATAATGGTGTATTTTATTTTTTTTTCAACTGATATGGATGTTTGGTTGACCCAGCTTCAGGAAATGGGTACCAGAGAGCTGGGAAACTATAGCAGGCTGATGTATTGCTGGTCATATCACCCCTCATGTGCCATTTGATCTCTCTCTCACCCCCCACCCCAATCACCCACCCACCCACACACACACTTTTAATATACAAGGGTAGGTCTGTAAGTTAGTCACAAGATAGTATGTAAAAAAAAACTTATGTGAGATATGAACTTGAAAACCATATATTACTCTACTTACATCTCTCCTTATTTCTCAACATAATCTCTGCGAACAGTGATGTATCTAAACCATCGTTTCATCAGTTCTCTCTCTCTCTGTGTGTGTGTCAAGCACACACACATACATACATATGTATATATATAAACAGCAAACCGTGACAAAAATGAAACAGTTTAAAATGTTGTCATTGTTGCATTGCTGGTGATTGACTGGGAGCATTTAAGTTCAGAATTTATTAGAAATTACACCAATTATACATACATACTGGAATGACAAAATTTCTTTTTTACAAATATCACTGAAATATACAGACAGCTATGTGCTATAATTTGGATAGTACATTATTGTTCATTAAAGTATGGTGCACACATATGGCTCTCTGGTTGGTGTCTCGACTTCGGATAACAAATGCAATTTCACAAATCCTTACACACTGGGTTCAAAGTTAGCTGCAGGCAATTTAGGAGCAGATTGCTTTGTACTGATTTTCATATTAGTATGAGCGTCAACCGCTCAGAAGGCAATTGCAAACAAGTGAATATAAAATTGTCTAGAAAAAGAAAATCACAAACAGCCAATAAATGCTGGAGTCGATTGTGATATCCTGATAAGGACATGCAACTTTTATAACATGACCCTTTCATACCGCCTTGCTTGACAAACATTGGGTTGTAGGTTCTCAACAGCTCTACAGGTATGAGCCTCTACTTTTAATGCAACTAAGACAGGTTGAAATCACTTTGGAACTTCTTATACACAGTAATAAAATAGCCGCCTGACTTCACTAGGGTTAGTAACAGAAATAGACAGTGAGAATGGGAACTGGTCAGCCTACCTTTCACAATCCCATGATTTGTATGTTTGTTGGTCTTAGCAATTAACATCCCCATAACAGTATATGCTACAGAATGACTATTACCTGTTTATTTTTAAAATTAACAATGGTATTAATGAAGAAGAGGAACAGAGTAAAAATGAAAATATTGGAATTAATAAGAGGCCATGCTCTAGTTATGTCAATATAGAGGGGGCTGCGTGGTCTCGAGGTATGGTGTCCGCCTCAAGTGCTGGAGGTCCCGGGTTCAGGCCCCGGCGATGACAGGGATTTTTTCACGTGGACTTCCAGTAATAAAATTTCCCCTGGTCTCTGGGTATTTGGATAATTGGATGCCCACGTGTATTGTTGCACACGTAAAAAATCCCTTGGCAGTTGGAAATCGAAAAAGAGTAGCCTAACGGCGCTGCCCGGGCAAAACTTTGAGTTAAAAATCTACCCAAAGTATTTCAGGATCCTCGCCGGTGCTACAGAGTTCGTGCACTGAGCTGAGTTTCTCCAAACTCAGGTTTGAGTTAGGAGGAGAACGGAGCACTTATGGGTTACACCCGTGTGCAGTGATGTTGATCCATCGACTAAACTAAACTGTCAATATAGAGCATTTTGATACAGCTAGGTCTGATACACTTACGGATGTGAGTCATAGGCCATTTTGCAATCATTAAACAGAAAAGAAAATTAGGGCTTGTGAATTTAAATATTACAGCAAAATTCTTGCAATACCATGGAACAAGAAGAAGAAAACATTGACATTCCACTAGATTTAACACTGATGATAACTGGCTCATAAGCAGCATTATATCTAAGAACCTGAAATACTTTGGCCACATAAAACACCACATTATTTTGGAAAGAACAGTGACGGAAGGCACGGTTCCTGGAACTCGAGACAGGTGTTGACAAGCATGAAGATGGACACAGGACAATGAAGACATTTTGAGCAGGACAATGAAGACACATTGAGCAGGAAAATGCATGAGGCAGGGGAATTGACAAAGATTGAAAAATCTCTTCAGCCGGCCACAAAAAGAATGATTTTCTGCATGCATTCTGCTAAATGATAATTATGTTTGACACAACGTATTAAAGAAAATGAAACAAAAACAGCAGAACAAGGCAACTTCAAATAAGATATAATTATGCAAGAATTGAGATTCTAATCAACAAATGTCATTGTGTAAACAAATTCAGCTATTGTTCTGACTAGCTATGTCAATTTATTTACTGTTATCTCACATGCATTTTCAATGGGATTATTCCATTGAATACAATTTACATAAAGGTGATGACGTTTAAGTGTATGTTGATAAGTCATCATCATCATTATGTGCCATGGTGATGAGCGTGGACAGTCACTGTTTGCCATTTCACATGATCACCAAAGTATTGTATAAGGTCTATGTTACTGTCCCGATCATGCCATGTTGTCAAGCCATTTAGGTATTGATATCACTGTGTTCCCCTTACTGTTTTCCATTCAACTTTGCCAGTGACAATAAGTTCTCCACTGCCCAAACAAGACAAGGACTTCTGGAAGCCTAACGACAAATAAAAATGTGCCAATTGCCTAGGCAAATACAGTGCCAGATACCTTTGCTTCTTGTACCTCCAAAGATGCAGAGATGCCATAAAATTCACAATAACGACAAATACACCATTCAAGGAAGCACAGCAAAGATGCAGGACAGCTGCAGGCATGTCATATGATGAAAAGAACAAGTTTCAAGGCCAGATAGCAGAACTGAAGCCAAAAATTAACAAGATCCTACAGTCAGAGAAGTCAACCAAAGAAATCCAAGAACAAGACACTGCAGCAATGCCATATTTCTGGAAGAAATGTAAGAAATACAGTGCAGCATCCAGTAAGAGGTGGCACACATGGCTCAAATAAATAAAGAGAACAAAGAAATAATGCAATACAAACTGAAAGAGAACAGTAAAAATGAGAGGGGGCTGACCAAATATCAGCCAGCAGAAGCCATGCCAAGACCACCTATAAACCTCATGCTGAAGCCAGCAATCCATTTTTATTGACCAACGAGTTCAAAGAAAAGAAACCCAGAAAGAGAAATCTGATGAAGGAAAATCGATGGTAGCGCTGTTGGAAAACATGCTTTGAGACTTGGTAGCAAAGAAAAAATGCACAAAAGGAAAACAGCAACTAAACCAATGGATGAATCCTTCTAAGGAAAACAGACGAGCAATGAGCTTTCACTGATAGATGGAAAAGCAAGAAAAGACAAACATAAAGGAAACCATAACGGCCAAACCCCAGCTGACATCACAGGCATGAAATCTGTTGCCCAGAAAAGTCAACAAATTGATACAGAAGAAAAAAGAAACTTAGACAGTGCTATGAACCACCACAATTATAACCAAGGCGGAGAAAGCACAATTATAACCAAGGCTGAGGAAGCACGTTGAACGAGGTGGACAGTTTTTTTTTTCCTTCTTTCTACATATCAGATCAGGTCGGCAAGCTCAAAGCAGAGTTTGTTCCTGTGCTATAAATGTAGTTGCTGCTACATATCTGCAACTTACACACCAGCAACAAGCTCACTAGGCTCATTATTATCAATAATGCATTGCCAATTTAAGCCAAACCAGAACAAATTCTGCTTTAATTATGGTAAGTTGTCATGAGTGACTAATGCTCTTCTCTTGAGTGGATGTCTAGGGAGGATCATCTCATGCATTAACAACACTAGGAAACAACGACGACCAGACAGGATGTGCTTCACAAAGTACATTTACTTGATACTCATGATAAAGAAGTGTGTAAGCATGGGTATACCGGTGAGGATTAGGCAGCAAAGAATCACCATCACACATATGACTTACAGGACATCGCTACATCGTCAGTCAGTCTTACATTACTTACAAAGATACAAACAGGTCTTGAACGTGTCTAGAGACATCAAAGTATGTAAGCTCCATATCCCCTGGTGGGTTTAAATATTCTATGAGTAAGCACTTTCTTAAGTTTTATGTTTGCATGCATGGTGGCTGATGATGCATTTATGGCACGTGTTCACTGACTTCGTTACTTACTGGATATACTTTAGCGCATCCCGTCTGGTAAACACATGAATGATATTCCCCCCATCTTGGCGTGAGGCTTGATCATAGCCTGTCTTTCAGAGATCATGTCGATTATGTCATAACGAAAGCTCGAAAAGGTTTGTCAGCAATGAGAGTCATGGCGACTGCCAATATCGAGCAAAGACTGCTAATACTTCTGCTCCAAGGACTGGTGCTTTCACCCGAGTATGCACTGGCCATCCTCACTGTCAGCCCTACACAGATTGGAAGACTTGAAAAGGTACAAAACGAAGCCATGCGCATCATTTTAGGCTGCACGAAAGACACCAGCGGTGTAGCAATGAGATACCTCCTTGACTTCCCGACAATGGAACACAGGATCAAGATCTGGAGAGCTCGTGCATACTTAAAAATAGGTGCAGATGACCGGCACCCTCTGCAAGAAGCTATATTCAGAGAAAAGGGTGACAGGCTAAAAAGGGGCAAATCATGGATGGGTCGGGCGGAAAATGTCGTCAGACAGGGCTGCAGTCTTACCAGTATCAACCCCGGCAAGGAATGGGTGCCAGTGCCTCCAGCTTTTAAGTGCACTTTCTCCTGCATTGTCACACTCGACAGAAGGCGCAAAGAGAAGAACACTGCCGCTGTCAATGCAGAGGTCAACGCACTCATCTATGAACACCCAGACAACCCCTAAGTGCTCATCTATACAGATGGATCTATTGTCAAGCAGCAGAGAAGTGCGTGGGCATTTACAGCCCGTTCAGCGGGCCGAACCGTTCAAGAATCCAGTGGTGCCCACTCTATGACCATGAACAGCATGGCGATGGATGTGATGGCAATAACACAGGCTTTCATATGGCTGGAATCACAGCATTATACCAACGTGTGTGCACTAAGTGATTCAATGAGCATGATTCGGAAGGTCGAAGCTGGATCTTAAGTAGACAGTGGACTGAGTCACTGCAGAAGTCTGTTGTCTGTAAAGTCATCTTCATCTTCGTCCCCGGACATGCAGGAATCGAGGGAAATGAACGAGATGATACACTGGCTGGCTCTGCACCACCTGCAGATGGCCAGCCCATGGATCATGCCGATGTTATTAATGCCCTTAAAGATATGTCGAGAACAGAGGACTTTGATGTCAGTGAATCCACATTGCTGTCCAGGATGAGAGACTTGGGAGTAAGAATTGGCACGGCCAAACACGAGAGGTACATCGGGAAAATGAGGTGCCTCGTCAACCAGCACAGAACTGGCACTATTAGCCACCAAATGCTGATGCATATGCTGGGGGGAGGATCTGAGCACCTATGGACCTGTCCGGAGTGCAAAGAAGATACCCCAACTGATAACTGATGATATTCCCCCCCCCCCCCCCCCCCCCCCCCTCCCCATCTCTCACTCAGTTGATGACTTGTCAACCCACTGGTTAACTCTTGAAGTGATCTGGTATTATCTCACTTCACATATATACATGTTTACTACAACCTACTCAGTGGGCCTGCAGTCAGTAAGCTGGTATAGCTTTTTGGTCAGTCCTGCCGGCATAGCTTGAAAGCTCGTTGGTAGGTGTCCAGCGGTTTCGCACATATCACCGGGTACCAGGAGGGTGCACTTTAGCGATGCTACTCTTGGCCTGCATGTGCGTGAATAGTCGATCTGTCTGATAGATATCTGGTTGATCCTGCCAGTAGTCATGCTTGTTTCAAGCTCTCGGAGGTTGATGCTAAGCCGCCAGCATCTGCAGCTTACCTTGTTCCATACATACTGGTTATCCTTTCCTCTAGAGTTAACAAGGCAAGGCCGAGAGAGGGAACATGCTGTGTGGGCCACACATGTTCTCTCAAGCTGTGCCCAGGCATTGTGCAATGGAATTTTGGCCAAATTCCAATCCACATACTTTCGTCTGTCAAAACGGCAAGGTGCCACTCACTCAGGCAATAACAACAATTAATCTAACAAAGTTTTTTTTTAAAATATAGGTCAGCATGCCTGAAAGGTTTAACACACTCACGCTTAAACTTCCTGTGCTGACAGTGGGGTAGTGGGTTCATTCCATACACAGGTCAAGTTTAAATGTTGATTTCTCATTTTGAAAGTAATGTCAAATTAATGAACACATGCAATTTAAATATTCAATTTCAACACAGCACATTGAAAACATTGCCATAAATGGGACACCAATTCATTGTTGCAAACTACTGAAGTATATCTTCAGTAAAGCTTCCCAAATGTGTACAAACAGTGCTCAAGTGTGATACCACATTGTCAATCTCCACACATTATGAGCAATCCCATACACTTTTATGTGTTGTTAAAAATCATGGGCACAACTACATATTTGAGGACAACCAGCATGTCTTGTGTCACCATGACATATTCTTGAGCACTGTATGCTATCACCAACTTGTAATGATATCTAACACAGCAATGAACAGGGCTGATAAAGTGAATGCCCTCAGAGAGGCTAGGTTATTAAATTATTTCAGTGATGACTGTAAATCTGTAACTTTGATCAGACTGCTAAAACATCAGGACAAAAGTGGTGAAGCCAGACAAGAGCGATACGTAAAGGGCTAAAGAAGTATTTTTCAACCAACACAGTACATGTGTTATTGGCTGCTACACGATGAGGGAGATGCCGAGGAGGGGATCCAAGCACTTAAGGACTGAATGGTTCTATTTACAGTGAGAATAATCTGTCAACTAACAGCCTACCTGCTTAGAGCCCTTTGCCCTTCAGACATCACTCTAGTTGTCTAATGTTATGATCACATATGTATGAGTGTCAAATGCTGTCACTGGCTTAGCATTGTCAATTAATTAAATCTACCTGGAAATCAGACACCAAATCTGCTGTCCTGTGTCATGATCACATAACTATGAGCACTATATTCTGTATTGTGTCATAATCACATACCCATATGTGCTTTATGCTGTCTTGTGTCATAATCACATATCTATGAGTGCTATACGCTGTCTTGTGTCATAATCACATATCTATGAGTGTTATATGCTGTCTTGTGTCATAATCACATATCTATGAGTGCTATACGCTGTCTTGTGTCATAATCACATATCTATGAATGCTATACGCTGTCTTGTGTCATAATCACATATCTATGAGTGCTATATGCTGTCTTGTGTCATGATCACATATTCAGGGGTTACGAACGCAATTCACAATCTTGCATTCAAAACACAGCTGCTGGCGATTTGGAAGCAGACTGCCATATGCTGGTTTTCATACAAATGTTTAAGTGCCGGTCATTCAGAAAGCAATGGCAAACTAATGAACGTAAACTTGCCAAGTAATCACAAACAACCAAAAAATGCTGGCATTGACTGCGACGTTCTGTAAAGGATATGCAACTAACTAACCTACAACCCTTAGTCAAACCAGACACCAGACCTTGCCATCTTAGGGATGCCTTTTTGCCCTGAACAATAACCTAATCAATTTCCCACCTACAGATTCATTCTTCATTCTTACAATCAATACTGATGACATCAATGTGAGATTTATAACTCCCAAATGTGAAACTCCTCTTATACTGTCAATCTATTGAATATGGCTTCTGCAATCTTATGGGCACAATACAAGCAACTTTTGTTTTATGGCAAACAGTTTGTGTTGAGTCAGTACAGTATCAAATATTACAAACAGTATCATAGTGTTATTCCAGCATAATCACGTCTATCATTTCTGTAAACCATTCATTTCTCTATTTACTACTGTTGATAAACCAATGGTGTTTCATGCAAGTTGACAGTGCATCACAAAACCAACTAACAGCAGGGAATCGCACACACACACAACATGGGAGTTGGGTAGTTACCCACCTGAGAATTGATGTCATCACAGCTGGTAATATGAACTTGAGGCACCGGTGGCGACAGTGGAGACTGATGCTGCTGTTGCTGTGTGGATTGTGTTAGGGGCGACTGGTGTAAGTTAGGATGACTGGATGAGAGGGAGCTGTGAGTGGGTGATCCTGTGGGGGATGATATATGCTGATGGACACTGGGGATTTGGGGTTTTGTTGCTTGGCGGTGATGGTTAAGTGAGCGCTGATGAGTGGGGGAATACAATGGGGATATTGGAGAAGGGTATGGCTGACTCATTGGGGAGTTTGTGCCCCGGTGCCTCATTTGCTGTAACTGCAGTTGTTGCTGCTGTTGCTGCTGTTGCTGCTGCTGTAAAAACATGTACTGCTGTTGCATGCACGGTTCCATATCTGTCATTCCAGCCTAAAAAACCAAACAAACAAACTGACAGAAAGCCACACCAGCAAGACGTGCTAGAAAAGCTTTACAATAATCAACTATCAAGTGTTCACTGAAACTGAAACAAGTCTAAATAAAAATCATATCTACAATAACTGAATGCATAACTCCATACATGAAGAAACAAAAATCACAAGTAAATGTACAAAACAAACATAGGATTCGAAAACCTCAGAAACACTGGTTTCTCAAGGTGTACATAAATGTATTCAAATATTTTTAAAAAGCCGGCTTGGCATGTGGTGATAGATCCATATTTGTACAGACCTTTCAGCACTCGGTGGTCAGCGTCATGACAGCTGCCTTGCTGAAGACTTGTTATGTTAAACTCCCTACAGCTATTTAATTCTCAATGCTGTTTTTTCTATCTTTAACATTAACCATCAGTATTCCTAGATGGCTCACAATGTGTCCACAAAATAAAGAACTCTTTTTCAGGCCATGAGACACACTGGGTATGTGTGTATCAATCAATCCCTAAAAGTATCCATTATGTCAAGTTTCTCTTATGGACGATAGATTCTGGACTATAGCATTCGATTCACATATTTGGTATTTAGAGTTAAGCCTATAATATTTGGTCCGATCAGCACTTGATCAATGATTCAGTCTATTTCAATCTGGCAGTGTGCCCTTGCCAAGAAATTTCATGGTTTCCATTTTAGACAGTCGATCTGGAAGACCAGGTCAGTGGAAAATATTGCCGCCTTGATAGGGATTCAAACACATAACGGGGCTAGCAGACAAGCATGCAAGCCACTGCACTACTGTGGTTTCCCTCTCTACAAATATAAGTCACTCTTAATGCCATTTTAGACAGTCTTAGACTGTTAATTTTTGATGCAGATTCTAACTTTTGCTGTCAACTTTTCTATTTATGAGCGTAAGTCATTAAGTAACAAGAATTTTACAAACAACTTTTTAACAATAGCGTGAACCAGAAATTGTGTGTGTTATTTCTAAACACACTTGGTCCACCTGTCCATTTGCACTGCCTCCATCACCTCATTGTCATCTGCAAACCTCTGATACCACAAATGTTCTCTGAAGAGCTCAAACAAGTGAAAGTCTGATGGTGCCATATAGTGTATTCACGGTATGAGCATCCATTTGAGGGCGGGCATTGTTGTGCAACAGCTGCTTTGATCATATTGCAGGCTTCAATTTTTTTCAATAGCAAGCCATCGTTTCGAGCACCAGTCACCATTTTTACTGGAAATGCACCAATATAGAGCCCTTGATATCTCAAAAGATATCATGACTTTCCCAACAAATTCCTACGTCTGGAATTTTTTCTTAACTGGTGACAACAGGTGCTTCCAATGCATAAACGACCTCTTACTCTCTGGTTCATAATTATGCACCCAGGATTCATCTCCTGTAACTATTTGACGAAGAAACGCATCTTCATCTTGAGCATGACGGTCCAAATGTTCCTGAAAAATCGTCTGCCATGCCCGTTTGTGTTCATCGGAAAGCTGTATTGGAGGAACTCATATCTAACACTTTCCTATAACTGAGGTCATCATAGACAATTTTGTATGTGACTCATGTTGAAATCCATGGCTATTACATCAATAGTGAGTTGCTTGTTGTCATGGTTGTATGTGACATGTTGAAATCCATGGCTATTACATCAATAGTGAGTTGCTTGTTGTCATGGACCAGCTGGTTGATTTAACGTTTTACTGTCCATTGCCACACTTGCAGGTGTCCACTACAGAGGTTCCTTTACTTAATGAGTCCAACAACATCACCAGGCACCCAGTGACTACAAATATCCTCACTATATAGGTCATCAAGCTTTGTTTTTTGGGTAGTCTCTTAGAATTTTATTCTCCACTTATTGACAACACTAAGAGCAGCCTTTGAATTTAAATTGATAATACAGTTTGATAATACCATCTCACGTGCATCTCTGCCTATATCTTGCTCGCATGCATCCAACTTCCCTCCAGGATGGTTTTTATGAGTGTCATATCTTTTAATGTGGCAAATATACTTGAATTTCCTCCTTTTATTTCCTACATAAGCTCTCTTTTCATTTCATATCTGATTGTTGTCAATTGTTCCCAGTACAGTTTACTAATGAACCTAAAGCAATTAAAATGCCTAGTATTTTCCCACATAAAACTTATTTTTATCGTTTCATCTCTTCTGCTTCGCTGTTTAAAGGGATCTAGGGCTTATAAGATTTTGTCAGTGACCGTTCCCTGGTATTATCTGTAACCTCGCGCTAGTAGTCATGTTTCTAAATACTAAATAGTCATTTCATTTGTCAACTTTGATAACGCATGCTGAATGGCTTGTAAAAAAAAAAGTGTGCTTATTACTGATCTAACTGAAAAATGTTTATATCCTAAAAATATCTGCTGAATGGCTTGTAAGAAAATGCCTGCTTATTACTGATTAAATGAAAACTGTTTTGATCCTAAAATTAACAAAACAAAACCACAGTACTAACTTCTCTTCTTCTGCCTTTACTAATGCAACATAGGCCATCAAGCAACTCACACCCAGCCCTGCTGTAGACTTTCAAGATTGGTTGGATTGTGCAGCTAAAGCTGTCTACTGGTTGAGGTAGCCAGCCTCATATAAAGACATCTTAGCTGCCTCTTACCGTAAGGCATGCAAGATTACAGTGTTACTTTTTGCTGCTTCCCTTAAAGGCCCTGGTAAAACATGGGCAACTAACTTCTCTACCCAAGAGTAAAATTAGATGTAACTAAATTCTCTGTGCATTACTGTATGATTATAGTATTTACTTCTCTGTGTATTATATGTATTCTTACATTACTAACTTCTCTGTGTGTTACACAATGATTGCAGTACTAAATTCTCTGTGTGTTACTGTATGATTGCAGTTTTTACTTCTCTGTGTGTTACTGTATACTTACATTACTAACTTCTCTGTGTGTTACACAATAATTGCAGTACTAAATTCTCTGTGCATTACTGTATGATTATAGTATTTACTTCTCTGTGTGTTATTGTATGCTTACATTACTAACTTTTCTGTGTGTTACACAATGATTGCAGTACTAAATTCTCTGTGCATTACTGTATGATTATAGTATTTACTTCTCTGTGTGTTACTGTTTACTTACATTACTAACTTCCCTGTGTGTTACAGTATGATTACAGTACTAAATTCTTTGTGTGTTACTGTATGATTACATTACTAACTTCCCTGTGTGTTACAGTATGATTACAGTACTAAATTCTTTGTGTGTTACTGTGTGATTACAGTATTTACTTCTGTGTGTGTTATTGTATGATTAATTCATTCAGTAGCATGTCCTTTGCAGAACCTCACTCCCATAACCCTCTGGAAAAACCTCTCGATCATTAGCAAGATGTCCTGCGTCTGATACACCCATCTGGAGATCATCCGCCACATCCTGCACCCATCTTCTCTTTGGCCTTCCTCTTCCTCTCTTCCCAGGCATATACCCCTCCATTATTGTTTTCTGCAAACTTTTGTGACGTTTCAAGTGACCAAATTTTTCAATTTTCTTTGTTTTATCGTCTTTAATAGCCAACCTTCTTCAATATTCAGCTCTTGAAGTATGGATGCATTTGTTCTTTTCTTTACCCAAGATATTCTTAGAACTCGTCTATAACATTTATATTCAAAGGCATTTATGCGCTGTTCAGCTTGTTTAGTAAGTGTCCAGGTCTCACAGGCGTATGTTGCAATGGGAAAGATGCATGCTCTTAAAAATCTAATTTTTGTAGTTCTGTCTGTCCCACTCCATAATTTATTCAGTTGTTTTAGTCTCTGAAGAGCAATTGATAGTCGTCGTTTAATTTCTTTCATTGTGTCACCATTGTTGGTAATCAATGACCCAAGATATTCAAAATTGTCCACCACCTCCAATTTTTCCTCATTAACATATATTTCTTTCTCCATAGTAGTTTTATCTGTATGCATTATCTTTGTTTTGCTATGTTAAGATATAAGTTGTGATTTTCACTATTCAATTGGGTTGAGGCTATTAGGTTTTCTATACCATTCTGTGTTGTGGATAGCAATACTGTATCATCAGCATACCGAATCTCTGGTATGTCATGACCACCAATATTTAGGGCATCATATAGCTCCGTTTATATCATCTCTTACATTTCTCATTATATTTTCGGCGTACAGGTTAAACAAATAGGGGACAGCACACATCCCTGACGGACTCCTTGCTTGATGTCAAACCAATCTGATGTCTCGCCATCTATTCTAACCGCTGCTTGTTGGTCTAGATAGAGCATTCTTATGAGTTGTATTACATGTGATGGAAAGCCCATATTCCTCATGATTTCCCAAAGTTTCTGATGTTGTACACAGTCAAATGCCTTTGAATAATCCACAAAACATGAGAATAGGTTTACATTAAATTCTCTGCACTTCTCTATTATTAAACGCATGTTGAGAATGTGATCTCTTGTTCCTCTTCCTTATCTAAATACAGCTTGAACCACGTTAATTTCTTCTTCCATTTTCTTACAAGTCTTCCCATTATGATTTTTAGTAGAATTTGACTTGCATGACTGATCAGGGCAACAGTTCTATAGTTGGTGCATAATTTCAGGTTGCCCTTTTTTGGTATTGGAATGAAGATAGTTCTCTTCCAATCTTTTGGCCATATACCATATTTCCATATCTTTTTACATAATGCGTGATAGATTTGTATGCTTTCTTCTCCTCCTGCTTTAATTAGTTCAGCTGGTATCTCATCACATCCAGGTGATTTACCATTCTTCAGGTTCTTTATTGCCCATGCAATTTCATCTAATGAGGGTTCAGGTTCTGTTTCTGCTGTCATTGGCTCATGTATCTCATTCATATCCTCACTGTCACACACATATCATACATTTCACTGCAGTACTACTGCCATCTTTCTAGAATTTGTCTAGATTCTGTTAAGGTATTTCCCATCTTGTCACAGATAACATTCAATTGAGGTTGAACATTTCTTGTCAATAACTTCATTTCTTATTGTATGATTACAGTACTAAATTCTCTGTGAGTTACTGTATGATTACAGTACTAAATTCTCTGTATGTTACAGTATGATTACAGAACAAAATTATCTGTGTTTTACTGTATGATTACATTATTAACTTCTCTGTGTGTTACTGTATGATTACATTACTAACTTCTCTGTGTGTTACAGTATGATTACAGTAATAACTTCTCTGTGTGTTACTGTATTATTACTGTACTAACTTCTCTGTGTGTTACTGTATGATTACAGCAATAACTTGTGTGTGTGTTACAGTGTGATTACAGTACTAACTTCTCTGTGTGTTACTGTATGAATACAGTACTATATGAATACGGTACTAACTTCTCTGTGTGTTACTGTATGAATACAGTACTAACTTCTCTGTGTGTTATTGAATGATTACAGTACTAACTTCTCTGTGTGTTATTGTATGATTACAGTACTAACTTCTCTGTGTTACGGTATGACTACAGTACTAACTTCTCTGTTTGTTACTACATGATTACAGTACCAACGTCTCTGTGTGTTATGGCATGTTATATTTTAAAAATAAAACCTAGGTTAATTAATGTTTTAAATAAAAAAGTAGATGGAAAATGTAATTACTAAACTCAAACAAGTGATTCTATGCTACACAATCATACTGACAACAACCAGTCATGTAACAAATTACTGCAACTGTTACTGTAAAACTGAAATAAATTATTACATCTAGAAGCAAAGCATTGGGCAAGCTAAAACCTCAAGCATGTGTTTCTGTAACATATTTTACAACTGCATGCAGCAGAGATTTATTTTCAAAACTGAAAGTAACGTGTTTGGATAGAAACATATATTGTTACATGGTACAACATCACCATATAACATATATTGTTATATGGTACAACAGCACCATAAAACATATGTTTTTACATGGCATAACAGCACCATATGTTGTAAGGATGAAAGCTAGATACTAGTAATAGTCTTGGTCTAGCCAGCTACAGACCAACAAGGATATTTTATGAATAATGAAATGATTTTTAAATGAATTATCCTTTAAGAATGACTTATGTTGACTTAACACAAAATATGGTTGTAAAAACGCACAATAATTTTACAGTCCACTATTTTGAAGTATGCAAATTAAATTAAACGTGTGCCAATTTAAAAACTAACAGCCGAGCGTAATCTTCATGAACAATATCATTAACCCTTTTGGGCTCTTCGCAAAACCTCATAAATAAATCATGCAGTAGGTTACACTGCACATGAAGCATCAAACCAGACAGTGAATTAAAGAGATATTTTTTGGCCACATGAAAAGATAAACTGGAACATATTGCAACAACTGGAAAGATTTATGGAAAAAAAGATAAAAGAAGACAACAAAAGAAGATTCTGGACAGTCTTTCATCATGACATGAAAAGGTATCAGCGCACAAAACATATATTCTGCTGGAGATCACGAGATGCTGAGAAGCATGTCTATGCCAGTTGGTAAGGCATCAGATGATGAGGATGATGATCAACGAGACTTAATCTTCGGACATAAACTATATAATAGACAAAAATGAAAACAAAATTCAAGCTCCATCTTGAATATCTGACATTTCAAGATGAACATCAGCAGAGGTGTGCACAAGACACCCAATTGGCTAACACAGTATTCAAAGAAGGAATCAGAGAAAGTGTCAGGCATTGTTTTAATTAAGGGGCCTGCTCAATGGACTTTTGAAGAAGACCATGGGTGAAGACACTATAGAAAACAAACATGAGGATTTAAGTCAATAATGAGGAATGTATACCATTAAAATGAACAAGTCATCATATAAGGAACAGAGACATTACCAACAAATCATCCAACAAGATCAAAGACAGCCCAAATATTTGGCATGAAGATAAGTGCAAGTAAAACCAAACAAGTCCAAAGAATAAAACATAGCAAAGAAAGAAAGATCATCAAACAAGTGCAGAGGCTTCTATATCTGGGATAAATTATTACAGAGAATATCTAGTGGTGAGCTGAAATCATTTCAAGGATCACTGTAGCTGAAAGAAGCATTCAGAGAGGAACAAACAACACCAGTTAAGATCAATTTGAGCTGTGGACAATTATTCCCACCACAGGCATCTAGCCTGTGACAATGTACTAACCCTTACAAATGTACAGTATTAGTTTTGTTTGTTAGTTTATTTAGTTTCTGTACGTTAAGAGTGTCAATATAAATGGTTTATTACTTAGGACTGCAGAGTTGTTTGTGAACTGCTACTGGTAGCATACAATCCTTGTCCAGGTTGTATAATTTTGAGCACTGTTTCTAGAGACTTGGCAACGCACATTTTCCATGACATGTTCAACAGCTCTAACAAACTGTATATTTTGTTCCGTTCTCAGAGTTAGAAACTCATCCAGACACTTCTAAGAAAGAGGACATAACTACCGTGACATTATGCAACCTGACATGCATCTCAAGGCTATGTCTGAGGTGTAGCCAGTTAACCTGTTTCTGAAGAACTGACACTGCATAATTACTATGTTAATTTTGTCATTGTAAATCAATGGAAAATCCTTGAGATTATTGATATAATATGATCACAAGGTAGGACTGGCTTCATAAAGCCACAGAAAGGAAGTAGAAATCAGAGGACACACCAGAATAGACTAACCCAAAGCTATGTGCACACCAGGATTTCAACCTGCCATCTCCAAAACATTGATTTAATGTGTGTGTTATTTGATCAAATTCTTGGCTAATGACAATTTTTGCGACCTAAGATGCCATACTTCTTAGCTCAACTCTGTACGTCAAAACTTTTATTTTCACAGAACAGAATGAGTGAATCTTACTGGTTTATTAAATTGAAAATTAATGGTATTTATGTTTACGTAGCTTCATCTTTCATACTTTCTTGTATGCTAAAAGTAACTTGCTAAATACATTTTCATACAATCATACACTAGATATGAACGTCAGGTAACATACATCTTCAGTTACAAAGTGACTAGATTATTAAGTGGGCATTGTCTAGATTTCCAAATGAAAGAAATTTGCACTCTGACAGAAATTCACCCAATTTAAAATATTTCATTCTGATGAAATTAAAGAAAAGTAAAGCACAATATTTTATTTGGAAAATGCTGAAAACAATATTTACTGTACATTATATTCTGACTTCACTGTGTGACATGGGAAGAACTGCTCTGTAGATGACAGTTACTCTGCAGTCAACTAACAATATTTTATTGTGAAATGTAAAGTGCTATATTATCCTTACAAAATATTGAGAAAAGTATTAACTGTATTTTATATTCTGACTTTACAGAGCGGCATGGTGAGAAAAAGACTGCATTGTACATGGTCGTTGTTCTGCACTCTACTATGGCATCACTACAACACTAAGCAAACTAGCACGTTCAAGAACACAACAGATAACTCCTACATACTAACATCTGCTATTAAGTGTGATCTCCCTTACCTGATTGAGAACCAAAGGGCTAGGCAATGCCATGTTTGAGCCATGCCGCCGGCGCTGGCCAGGACTCTGCTGACTCTGATGGCCAATGGGCATATGATGTGGACTAGTTGGACTAAGACTGACAGGTGTGCCTCCTGCGTTTGCAGAGTTGTATGGGTCTTCCTGGTCAAGAGGCGTAGCCAGGGGTGATGGAAATTGCAGCACAGAGAGGTCAGGCAATGACCCTGTGTTGTTTGCTGTCACAGACATGACTTGTGTTGGAGAGTTGTTGCTGTCATGTTCTTGGCTTGGGTAGATGCTGGATACAAGGAGAGAATACAAGAAAAGGCAATTATTCTAGAAAGAAACAAAACTGATCACCATGGAATATATATATATATGCGAAACGTCACTCATTCAGCGAGTCATTTTTTTACAATTTATTTTGCTCGTTATGCGAATTACTAGTTATGTGAGGTGCTCGTTAACCCTTTAACAGGCATAGCGCCTGATAGCGTTCGATGCGTTAAACGGGCATAGCGCCCAATCGCGTCTTTGACGACTAGTCATTTTAAAAATGCGATCTCTCGGTTTTCCGACACTTCCGATGGCTACTTTCACTTTCGCCGATAGCTTGACAACGTGGCCGCCATTTGTAAATGCGCTACAATGACTTTGAACAGACTTTAACGGACTTTTTTTGATAGTTTTCGGGATTTTTACGCTGTTTTTCAAAATGGATTTCGGCGATTCTTCAAGTGATAGCCGAGATTTCGCTCTGTTCAATTTAAATGACATTAAAGGGCATGAAATTGATTATTAATCAGAGCTAGATATCAGTGCAAAGCGTTACTTTGCATTAGCAGTCGTGAGTCGGACTTTAAAGAAAGTGATTATGATTCTGAAAATGTGTTTGTAAATTGCCGTATAGATGACGGAAAATCACAAACATGCCGTATTTCGTAAATATCTGTGTTCATATATGGATTACCGGCAACAATCACGTGAGTAACATATTCTGCATGCTTTTCCCTTCATTGTGTTGTTTATTTAACTAAAATCGGTTGACTAACACCTTATTTGTGATGTTTTTACTAATGCGACCCGAAATTTTACAGAACCTGAAAAAATCTTGCCCGTTCAGGGCTACAAAACGGACAAGCGTCTGCCCTGTAAAGGGTTAAGCGAGGTTCCACTATATATATATATATATATATATATATATATATATATATATATATATATATATATATATATAGTGGAACCTCGCTTAACGAGCACCTCACATAACTAGTAATTCGCATAACGAGCAAAATAAATTGTAAAAAAAATGACTCGCTGAACGAGTGACGTTTCGCATAACGAGTGACGAGGGGAGGGGAAGTCCCGGATTGTGCGCCTGCAACAGCGAGGGTCGGAATCTTGCTTGTTATGGACAACACTCCTGCCCATCCTCCAGGGCTACAAGATGACCTTCTTGAAGAATTTAAATTCATCAAGATCCAGTTTCTGCCTCCCAACACTACTCCGTTACTCCAGCCTATGGACAAGCATGTTATTTCTAACTTTAAGAAGCTCTACACTAAAGCGCTCTTCGAGCGTTGTTTTGAGGTGACTGAAGGGACCAATCTCACTCTCAGAGAGTTTTAGAAATATCACTTCCACATCGTTGCCTGCCTCAAGATGATCGAAAAGGCGTGGGAAGGGGTTACCAAGAGAACCCTCACTTCTGCTTGGAAGAAGCTTTGGCCGGAGAGCGTTGTCGAATGTGACTTTGAGGGGTTTGAGACAGTACCTGTGGAGCCTGTAGTCAACGAGATTGTGTCTTTGGCCAAGATCATGGGACTGGAGGTGGATAACAAAGATATCGATGAGCTTTTGGAAGAGCATAGCCAAGAGCTGACCACCGAAGAGCTTATGGAATTACATTGTGTTTCACAGCAAGAAGTTGTGGAGGAGAGTTTGTCCGAGGAGGAGGAGAAGGTAACAGCAAACCAACAATCTTCTGGTGCAATAAGAGAAATGCTGAAAGCATGGGAAACTGTTGCATCGTACATTGAGAACCATCACCCTAATAAGGCAGTGGCTATGAGAGCTACTAATTTATTTAATGATAATGCTGTGTCGCATTTCCACCAAATTCTGAAGCGTCGGCAAAAACAAATTTCTCTAGACAGCTTTCTAGTAAAAAAGAATTAGTATGTATTATAAATTGTAAATTAATTATTTCTATTTTTTTTTTCTACAAATCAAATTCTCATTCCAGGTTTGCTCATTCCGCGATAGAAGAGAAAGATGAATCACGCTCCTTAACAATGTATATATAATTTTCTTTGAATAAACGTTATACAAAATATTTTGAGTATTTTTTCGGCATGGAACGCATTATCGTATTTTACATTAATTTGTATGGGAAAAACTGTTTCGCTTAACGAGTGTTTCGCTTTACGAGTAAGGTTCTGGAACGAATTATGCTCGTTAAGCGAGGTTCCACTGTATATATAAAATATTTTTTAAAAAAATTAAACAATACCTACATTGTTACAATATTTTGTACCATTGCTTGCGTATTGCTGGGAGTTTTTTGTTATGTGTTGAGGAAAAAGAAGGTCACTTGTTCAGGTAATTTCCATGCAGTGTGCAGGTTTAGGACTTTATTCTTACCTTTTATAGATAAAAGTATAATCCCTTTTGGGGGTTCCATGGTCATGAGATAGATATTCTAACCCCTTTCCCATAATCCTTGCTGATATAGCTCAATATGCACAATATCCTTGCATCCACTCTTTTTTGTCAGTCATCTCCTATCCTACAATATACCTTTCATTCCTGTATGTGTTTCTGGTATATTCAGACCAAAACTGATTTCATTTCCTGGACCAAAAATAATATTGCGCCTACTAAGAGTTTCCAAATTTCTGTAGTAAAAGACATGCTGCTTTCCAAGAAAATACCAACAATGCCATTCCAATGGCTCATACAACTTATGCAGGTCAGAAGAAACTGGCAAAATTGACTTGTAGAAAATAAAACCTTACAAGCATGTTTCACATCATATATTCAGTATGGTACTTTATTATTTCATGACAGGTTGCTGAATGATCAAAGGATTTCTGGTTCTGTTGAGTCCCCCCAAAGACTCTTTGTTCTGGATTGTTTTTACTGAAAGGTTAACATCTTTGTTTCTTTGCCTTCAATGTTCTCTCAAAGTTTAATCTCTCACTATTCTTTTTTAAAAGTTGTCCTCATGTTAAATATGTTATTGCCACGTGTACCTCTATTTCATCAAAAGCCAGCTTCTACAATGTTTATGTTTTCTTTTACTTTCTTATAGTAAGTCTTCTCATGATTATTTTTAATTATTTTCATATATTTTGTTGCAGTATTCTTTCCATCTATTAATAATTTTCTTATGATCTGTTAAGGTCACATCCTTTACAGCGTCTATGTTCTATAGTTTCTGTTTATTACTTTTAGTTTGTAAACATTTCACTCTTCCCTCTGGTGTTCTTCCATCACTGCACACTCGTCTTGTAGGAATTGCAACTTGTCTTCTCTTAACTTCTTTCTTATTTCTCATTAGCTTTTTACAGGCTGACCTCTTCTCGTCATTTGATATTCCTTTTGCTTTTCACTCTCTTCTCTAAATTATAAATTCTAACATATCATCAGGGAAACAAATCTCGCTTACACTCAGGAAATAAATGACAGTAGACCCCGAGGTAGACCAAGAAGATGGTGGAGAGATAATATATATACAGACCTACAAGAACTTGGAATCAGCGACTGGCAAGAGAAGGTCAACCAGAGAGACGAATAGAGATGGATTGTATCTGCAGCAAAGAACCTCAATGGCTCGGAACGCTGAAGAAGAAGAAGAAGAAGAAGAAGAAGAAGAAGAAGAAGAAGAAGAAGAAGAAGAAGAAGAAGAAGAAGAAGAAGAAGAAGAAGAAATCATTTGCTATCCAGATGTTCTTTATAGACCTTTCAACTTTGACTACTGATAACAGGATATCTCTAGCTGCTAATTTATCCAAGGTCATCTCTCCAAGGATTGACATCTATATGTCAAACCGGTACGTTACGTCCAGTGAATATTCTTCTGGTATTTTGCTGATATAATAGCAGACTGGGTTTGATTCTTTAATAAATGGTATTAATGCCTCATGGTCACTATCACAATCAACACTTGGTAGGGTGTTGATAGTTGTTACGCTTGTTCTCCATCACTATTGTTGTATTATATTCTAAATAGCAATTTCTTCTTCCGCCATTCTTTTTTGGTGTGTATACTTGTAGCTATGTGATATTTCTTGGTTTTCTTTGTCTTACACTAAAATTATATTAGTTATGGTATTATAACAAAGAACTGTGTGTGAAGTAATTTTATTGAAGTTTACATCTACCGTTTCCTCCACTTTTTTTTTTTTTTTTTACACCAGAAAACAAGCACGCCTCCATTCTGTGCATTAAGATGCCCTTGCCCTCAATGCTGATTCTCAGTATTTCACTTTTAACAGGTTCTATTTCATTCATAGTTATATGTAGTTCTTCATTCATAGTTCTCACATTCCATGCCCCTATCATACGAGGGCGAGTCAATAAGTAGTGTTTTCTATAGGTGTCATTAGGTGACAGCAACATCGAACTTTATATTCCCATTCGTCACGTGGTGCTAGGTGTCTCATGTGCATGCACAGCGCATAAACAAAATGGCGACTGTACTTACGGAGTGTACAACCAAAGAGCAACGTGCTGTTGTGCGTTTTCTGTGGGGAAAAAGGACTGCCTGCAAAGGACATTCATAAGGAAATGTTTCCTGTTTATGCTGACAAATGTTTGTCCCGTAAAGTGGTGCATAGCTGGGTAGAAAAATTTTCTCAAAGACGCTCTACAATTGTTGATGAAATCCGATCTAGTCGTCCTGTTGAGACAGCAACAGAAGCAGAAGTGACAGATGAATAACGATAGACTCTGTAGCATCCGCAATAGGGCGCTCACATGGTTCAGCATACAGCATAATGCATGATCAATTGAAATTTAAGAAAGTGTGCTCAAGGTGGGTACCCAGACAAATGAAGGAGGAACACAAAATGAACCGATTTGGCCTGTCGTTGCATCATCTTTGTCGATACTTAGATGAAGGAGAAGACATGCTGAACAGGATTGTTACTGGGGACAAATCATGGGGGAATCACTACCAGCCCGAATCAAAGCATGCTTCAATGCAATGGAAACATCCTTCTTCGCCTTGTGTCCAAAACTTCAAGGTTACGCCATCAGCAGGGAAGGTTATGCTGACAGTGTTCTGGGATTGTCAAGGAGTGCTTTTAACCAATTTCAAGAAGAAAGGTGACAATGTGAATTCTGAATCATGCTGTGAAGTTCTATTGATGCTTCAGGATGCAATTCGAAGAAAACGTTCAGGACTGCCGACTAGAGGAGTGTTGCTTCTTCATGACAATGCCAGACTACATACGGCTCAATTAACTCAGGAGAAAATTAACCAACTAAGGTGGAAAGTTCTGGAACATCCAACTTATAGCCCCGACTTAGTCCCTAGCGATTTCCACCTTTGTGGTCCACTGAATATCTACCTTGGCGGGAGACATTTCGTGAATGCCACCGAAGTTGAATGTGAAGTGAAAATGTGGTTTAGAAAACAGAGTATGCATTTCTATGCAGCCAGTTTGGGAGGACTGATAAAACGATGGGATAAGTGCATCAATATTGGTGGAAATTATAAAAATAAACTGGTTTCAGGTTGTTATCATAATTAGTTATGTCTCTACAGCCATTTGTGACTTACTTATTGACTTCCCCTAGTACATTTTCTGTTAAATTTGATGACACAGTATCTTCCCTTGACAAGACAGTAAGGAACCACTGTCATCACAACTGCTAGTATCAATCCCTGTGGCACACACTTCCCCAGTGTGTACATAAGATCCTCTTGGTCTGGATGTCTCACTAATGAATCTTGTTTCTATTTCAATGTTCTCCATTTTCTTTGATTGCTACTATTTTCTAGGCATCCTTAAAGAAGGCAGTGTCTGCCACTGCTCTCCTTCTTGGTAGTGACCATTCTGGTAACTGATTGTAGTGATTGTCTCTATAAAGAGATCGTCTGCATACTGTTGCGAACTCGAGACCATAAGCAACAACTATCTATCAGATGCTCTCAAGCCCAATCAGCCACTTGCTTGTATGATATCATGTTATCATTGTTGGGTTGTTGGGAGCTCAATGGGTACTCCACCCTGCCCAAAGTTGTCCCTTGGGCTAGCAGAGGGAAGGAGATGCCTTACTTCTACTGCTTCTGTACGAGGGGCTGGTCATGTCTGTTTTGGAGTATGCAATGGCAATCCTGGCTCTCAGCCATAAGCAGATAGAAAGGATGGAAAGGATACAGAATGAAGCTATGCGCATTATTCTTGGATGTACAAGAGATACAGCATGCAGGGCGATGCGCTACCTTCTTGATTTTCCAACCATTGAAGAGAGAATACAAGTTTGCAGGGCACGCGCCTACCTCAGAATTAACGCAAACACACAACATCCACAGCATAGTGAAATTAGGAAGGTGAATGGCAGCAGGTTAAAAAGAGGACGGTCGTGGATGGGTCAAGCCGAAGACATTCTTCAACAGGTGTGTTCACTTGAGGACTTAGAACCTGGCGAGGAGTGGGTGCAAGTGCCAACAGACTTCTGCACATCCTTTTCAGTTTGCATCCAACTAGATAGAAAATGCAGACAAGAAAATCCGGCTGCTGTTGAGGCTGAAGCACAAGCGTTGATTTTCGAGAATTCGCTAGACGGTGACGCGGTCATCTACACAGATGGGTCGGTCGTCCGACATGTGAGAAGCTCATGGGCCTTTACAGCTCGGGCCGGAGGGAGAATTGTGAAGGAGGACTCTGGTGCTTTCACTGAAACCACAAGTAGTCTGACCATGGAAGTCATGGCAGTAAGTAAAGCAATAACATGGCTCGAGACACAGACATTCACTAGGGCTTGTTTCCTTAGCGACTCAATGAACATGATCAAGAGGATAGAGGAGGGGTCGATCCGAAGAGAATGGTTGCTGCCTCTGAAGCGGTCTCGGCTGGCAAAGATTAGTTTCATCTTCGTGCCAGGTCATGCGGGAGTACAAGGAAATGAGCGGGCTGACAAGCTCGCAGGTGAGGCTACTGTGGAGGGCGGACGCGCCATGGACCAGGCTGACATTCTGAATGCTCTACGAGAAGTGAGACTTTTGCAAGAACCAAGTGATGACTGTGAATCTACAACAATGGCCAGACTGCGGGAGCAGCAAATTAAAAGAGGGGTGGCCAAACAAGAACACTACACAGGAAGCCAAAGAAGATTGATAAACCAACACAGAACTGGCGTCGTTAGCCGCTACACGCTGCGGGATTTGCTGAGGAGGGGATCCGAGCACTTATGGACTGAATGGTTCGATGTGCAACGAGGATGATCTTTCGACTAACTAACTAACTAACTAACTTGATAGGGGATACCCCTACCGAGCTACCAACTGACAACATCAACAACAAAAGTAAAAGACAACTTACTTTATATTTGGAACTTCACATGATTTTGGCCGAGATGAACTATTCATTTTCTTTGAATCCCAGTAGTTCATTTGCAGACCATCACCCACATTTTCACCAACCATCTCAACAACTGAAAGAAGAAACAGCCATGTTTCGAAAGTAAGTAAGGTTTATTTCAATAATCGGAAAATTATTTGTTTATACTTTGATGTCTTCTGATTCTGCATAACTTCAACTTTTCCAGTCATCACTGGCACTGAGACTGCAGTCAGGCACTCATGTGCTTGAATCTCCTTTCAAGGCAGGAATATTTAATTAATTGAGCTCGCAATATCACAGCCTTGTATTCTGAGATAGGTAGCACGTTCTTTTTCTTCAAGTTTTCATTTTCTCTTCATTGTTCTTATTTTTTCATTCTTCTCATTGCGTTCTTATGTCTTAATTTGGTCACCGTAGTATCTTTCCCGTGATTATATGTTGTGTTTTATGTATGTATTTGTAGTATCTTTCCCATGATTATATGTTGTGTTTTGTGTATGTATTTGTAGTATCTTTCCCATGATTATATGTTGTGTTTTGTGTATGTATTTGTAGTATCTTTCCCATGATTATATGTTGTGTTTTATGTATGTATTTGTAGTATCTTTCCCGTGATTATATGTTGTGTTTTGTGTATGTATTTGTAGTATCTTTCCCGTGATTATATGTTGTGTTTTGTGTATGTATTTGTAGTATCTTTCCCGTGATTATATGTTGTGTTTTGTGTATGTATTTGTTTACTGATGAAAGCTACTCGCTACGACGTCCTGTTTTTTTTGTTGTTGTCATAATTGTGTTCTGTAAATCTGCAATGCTTTGTGTTATTGTATACTGTTTATATTTCCACAGATTTACCGAAGTTCCAATAATTTTATTCTGGCTAAGTAGTATGTTGACAATGACAATTAGACTTAGAAGATGAAGGGCTGAAGTGAAAAAACAAAAAATGATGATGGTCACATTCTAAATAGAGCACATAAAAACACAGCATAATGTTTTAAAAACTGAATTATAGCGGTGACTGTAAAAATAAAATTTTTTACAATAGCAAACTTTCTCAATGTCACTTATGTAAATTTCTTTTAAGAGCAGTGGACTGCAATTTCATATCTGACAAGAATGCAACTTTGCAAAATGCACATATATTTATTTTCTCTCTCTCTCTCTCTCTCTCTCTCTCTCTCTCTCTCTCTCTCTCTCTCTCTCTCTCTCTCTCTCTCTCTCTCTCCCCACCCCATGTCCAACATGTATAAATGTGTTTGTAGTTTTATTTTGATGGCAAAATCCCCAAGACTAGTAACATAATAAAGCATCACAAAGATGTCCTTATACATGCTTAAACTCTTACCTCCGCCTGTCCAAAATATGTCTGACTACTGGTTTCCAAGAACATTTTTAATTACCTGAGAATTTATATTCCTTTTTTTTTTCTGAAACAATGTAGCTATATTACTTGCAATGACAACTGTGCAACACCCCCCCCCCCCCCCCCCACACACATACACACACAGAGTTAATCCAGACCCTACTCCACCTTCAAGTAGTGGTCCTGGAAGCAGGCTGCATCACCGCAGTCAGGCAGTTATAGTATGCAGCACACTCATTAACATCTTTGCGTGTCCTGCCCTGTGGTGTAGAATTCATATATCTCCACAAACTTTGGTCCTCGATGATCTGGATCAAATGCACTGATGATATTCTTCCATGCTAACATCTTTAACCTTCAGGCATAATTTCTGTCTGCCTGTGCTACTTCTGAGTTTTCCATTCATCATATTTTCTAATGCCTCTCTTCTCATTACATGACCAAAGAACATTGTCTTTTTCCTATAGTTTTGTGTGTATAATGTTCCAAGTTTTAGTTTTATATAATATTCCAAGTTTATAGTTTTGTGCAATGTTCCAGGTTTATAATTTTATATAACGTTCTGTCATTAGTCTTTCCAGGCAATCGCTGTTAGTTATTCTGGCAGTCCCAGGTATTCATAACATTCATGTCAGAAACCACATCACTGTTGCCTCAAAGTTCTTCCTAAATTGTTCCTTCAAATCCTAGATTCCCTAGATTCCCTGCCATACAGCAGAACAGGTTCTACATAACATTTCTTGCTGAAGTCAAATGTGTAAGCTGAAAGCTGAAGACATCACCACACCCTGGCTGTAAACAGACACAATGCAACCAACCTGTTTTTCAGAACGCAAGAAGGAAAAAAAAGAAGTCTACTTACTCCGTCGATGGGATGGTGGTGTCATGGGCGGATGTATGTAATTGTTGCTACTGGCATTTCCCATAGCATTCATATGTAAAGATGGATCAGAGTGAACCCTGTTGAGGAAAAGAGAAGGAAATCATGATGTGAAACAAGCATGAATTTATCCAATGCCTGTGTTCAATCAAACTCCAGTGACATTAAATCTAAGCATCTGAGTTGTGCATCGTAGCTGCATTTCAGGTACAGGGGTTAGCGTACACATTTAAAGACCATAACAAACTGTTAATATCGTGGTCATGCAGTTGCATGCTATAGTACAGCTGATTTTCTGCAAGACTGAGGAAATGATGTCACAAACATCTTTTTAACTGATACATGTCAACATTATGTTCATGGTTCAGAAGTGTGCTAAAATACCATCTTTCTGGCTGATGTTATGTTCAAGGTTACGAAACTAACTATAATGCAATGTTTATATCTAAGATCTACAATGCAACTGTTCTGGTTAAGAAATATTTTATCATATATTGTTCAAGGTTTTTAAATATAAAATATAATATTGATATTTAATAATCTATAATGCAATGTTTATGATTTAGAATTTTAGAAAAATATAATATTTATAGTTTAGAAATATCTCTACAATGCAAAGTGCAAACTTTAGAAACAATAATATCACCCTGAAATGAAACATTTATTATAGCCTCAACTCTGTATTATACCCTGTATGTAATATTCTGCAATTCGTGAAAAATAATTACATAGTGGGGAAATTAATTACAAATTATATCAACATAAGTTAACGATACAGTGACAATAACCCACTGTAAAATCTACAGACAATCAATCAATCAATCAGGTGCCGTCTCCACAATGAAGGTTGGCTGCAATGGATCTCCAACACTGTCTGTCTCTTGCCTTGACTGTACATTTTGTCAGGCTGATGTTCGTCCATCTCTTGATGTTATCTTCCCACTTGAACTGTTGTCTACCTCTTGCTTGTTTGCGCTCAACCTTGCCTTTCAGTATAGTTTTTATAAGAGTATCATGTCTTTTAACGTGGCCAAAATATTTCACTTGCCTCCTCTTTATTTCTTTCATCAACTCTCTCTTCATTCCCAGTTTTTCTAGAACCTCTGCATTTGATTGTTTTTGTTTCCATGAAATATGACATATTCTTCTGTATATCCACATTTCCAGAACTTCAATGTGACTTTCTAGTTGTTTGTTCAATGTCCAGGCTTCTGCGCCATACAGTAGCGTCGAATATACGTAGCATTTGACAAACATCATTTTTAATGCGTTATTAATCTCTCTAGATGTTAATACTGATTTCATGCTGTTGAAAGCATTTTTGGCCATTCCTATTCTCTTTTTGATTCATATTTCACTTCTGCCATCATCTGTTATTATATGTCCAAGATAGGAGAAACTTATTACTTGTTCTAGTATCTCCCCATTGACTGATGTTCATTGATGACCTTTCCTTTTCACTGCTAATTATCATAGTTTTTTTATTTTTTTGGATGTTAATATCTAAGCCACATTCTACATTGTGCCTGTGTTTACTTGTTCCACTAGGTCTTGTAACTCTTGCTCACTTTCTGCTAGTAACACGCTATCGTCAGCACACCTAAGATTGTTTATGATTCTTCCATTGATGTTAAGTCCAGGCATTTCAACTTGTTTAAAAATTATTTCTACTGACAATAACCTATGGTAAAATCCATTTTTAATTTTAACAATAATACAAAAATGTATAAATGCAGTTATAGTATAAGTACTAAAAACAGTCTCCAACTGGTGAGATGATTAGATTCACATTTAAAAGTTAAAAAAAAAAAACCCTCTTATTCACAAATGCTTTTTACAAATTCTGATACATAAGTATTGTTTCTAAAATTCTGGCAACTGTTCAAACATAAGCAAGATTGGGAGAATACCCATTATGATGTTCCAATATAACACATTTCTGCCACCACAGAATATAATTTTAGCTAATCAAGCAGATATTATGATCTTCAAACAGCAAAAACAACAAAACATATATACTTTAAAAACTATTACTGAATGAAAGAATATATGTGATATATACTATGTAAGTGTGTAGATAAAGTTTAATTAAATGAAACATACTGTATATGTACATGTACTCTTTTCCCCCCACTGAATAAGTAATTTCTTAAGGATGTTTTCAAACCTCCACATACCTAACATAAATCTGTATATATGTGTGCATGCGTATCTGTGGTTTAAAATCAGTCTCTCTCTCTCTCTCTCTCTCTCTCTCTCTCTCTCTCTCTCTATATATATATATATATATATATATATATATATATATATATATATATATATATATATATATATATATATATATAATCATTGGCACCTTTTCGTCTTGACAGATGATAGTTTGTTACATTGTGCTTCAAAAGGCACAATAACTACAGCCCATGAAGGTAGCGAATGTGACTGATCAGACCAGACCAGTAAATGTTAGTCCACAATGGATGCATGTGAACAAATGGTCATTTCCACCATCACACACTATCTTATGTCTCACACGCTCAGTGTGTGACCTATATGCAATCATTTTCTCCTTTGTCTTTATTCCATTTCTGATACTTACCCCCAATGCAGCATGTTCGGTGGAAACTTGCTCCCAATGTGCATTAACAATGCCTGTATCAATCATGTCCCGCCTACACACATCTTTGTATAGTAGTAGATGCTACCTCTCGCTTTGATTCCGAGACCAGTTTAGACCAGTGTTGGAGTTATACCTCTTCATATCACAAAGCTTGGGCTGAAATATAGAGACCATGTGTTGCTCATGCAGCATGATCCCTCTCTCTGCCTGCGTAGTTTACTCCAGAGGAAAGTTAACACCAATACATCTGGAACAAGACAAGCTGCATAAGCTGCCGGATCAGCAACTATCAACAACAAACTATCCGCCTGTCAGAGCTTCGATCCTAGACCAGCTGCCAGCCAAGGCTTAGGGCCTGGTCCGCCCTGCCATGACACGTTGTCTTTAGGTTGCATTTCCTCGCACTGGGATAAGATTTGTACCCTCCCAATCGCGTTTCTCCACCCGAAGCCGTTGAAACAATGTGGGGTGTCATGTTTGGTAAGTGCCGCCCAACATTCGACACTAACAGAAAGCAGGTAGCACCGTCTACTGTCATACAGTAGCTCAGTCATAGTTGACTAAGACCTTACTGGATATATATATATATATATATATATATATATATATATATATATATATATATATATATATATATATATATATATATATCCATATCCATCCCATATTTTAAAAGATGATCTGAACCTGCACTCGATGGGTTGTGACATACACATAAGCATCATATAGCAGGTACTTTTCAGAATGTTGCGATCATCAGAGCCCACCTAAAAGTTTCTCGATACCTTGCTAGTTCTCCTGCCTCATGCACCATCATGACCAAGGTGTCTGCAATGGCTGGTGTCCATCTTTGTGTTGCTTGACAATTGCCTCTTCTTCATGGAACTATCCTTTCCATCAATTTTCTTTGTTGTTTATAGGCTAGTTTTTTTTTCTTCTTTAAATGTATAAATCAAGAATCTCAATATTTTTTTTAAATTCTTGGTCTGCTTCCATGTGGCATATTAAGGATTCAATATACTTTGTTGATCAAATGACACTCAATGTGCAATATGATCAGTTAATGCCGGCTACCTTAACACCCACAAAATGTTTTGGTACACATTTTATGAGGTTAGAGATGACCCCTGAGCTATGCACTCATGGTAAAACAATCCCATCTCAGAGGGGATTTAACACAGGTCGATTGGTAAAGCAGGCAATTACACTAGTCACTATGCTACTCCAGACCTGTCTCCAACAGATTCACAGACACGTGTGTATGTGTGTGTTTATGGTGTGTATGCATGTTAAAAAACACTATTTTAACATGCTCAAGTATGAGTTTTAAAAAAAAAGACGTTTTAAAACATTACATAAAAATTTAACCTGGGGAAAAAAATAACTTTTTTGGGGTATCTTGTTAAAATCTAACAACATAGTACAGGTGAGGTAGCACTTTCTCAATGATTCATTTTCTCTTCTGAGCACCCCATTTAATTTCCTAGCTTATTCAGTTACCAAATAAAAATTCAATTGGTAATCATATACCCATGAATAAATTAAAGAAATGTTTAATAACACACATAACGAGATACATGTGAGGTATGTGTATCAATCAATATGCATGAATATATTATACATAAGTAAAATAACAATGACTGGCATATATAAGGGTAATTCAGCGGGCATGTTATATCAGCAAAGAAAAACATACAAGCAGAAGACATGTTCTTGCTGAACTTCTGGCTTGACCTTAGAAGTAAGAAAATAACCAAATGACTGTATGTTTATGTACAACTGTGGTAAAAGACAGACTACACTGAGAAATTAGGAAAGAAACCGACACTCGCCAGACTACATTACGAAGAAGACTGTGTTGATGTGGTGCGGACTACATTAGAAACAAGACAACATTGACACTGTCCAGGTCATATGAGAAACAAGACAATGTTGACAAAGAAGACTGTGCTGACATGGTGCGGACTACATTAGAAACAAGACAACATTGACACTGTCCAGGTCATAATGATAAATAAAACAATGTTGGCACTCTCCAGACTACATTACAAAGAAGAGAATTTTGGCACTCTCCAGACTACATCAGAAACAAGAGAATGTTGACACTCTCCAGACTACATTACAAAGAATAGTGTTGACATGGTGTAGACTACATCAGAAACAAGAGAATGTTGGCAATCTCCAGACTACATTACAAAGAATACTGTATTGACACAATGCGGAATACATTAGAAACAAGGCAACACTGACACTGTCCAGGTCATATGAGAAACAAGACAATGTCGACACTTCCCAGAATATATTAGAAACAAGACAATGATGATGCTGTCCAGGATATATTAGAAACATGACAGATTTGAAACTGTGTAGATCTTATTGTAAACACGAAGTTTAAGGTAGCTTTACAAAATACAATTACGGAAAACAGAGGGCTTTGCAAAGACAGCCATCATCAGCAAATAACAAAAGAAAACACAATAACATACAAACCGCGGAGATTACACTACTGTGACTTCATTAAAACATAATAAGCAAAATAAAAAGAAGAAAAATATTAATGTGTGATTCTTATTTCAGAGGCTCTGATTAAGAAGATACAGTGATAGACCAAGTATGAACCTAAGGAAGAGTATCCTAGTGGATACAGATGGGTTTATATCAGTGCTGGTTGTGCATGGAGAGGTTGAGATCAACAAGTAATGATGTGCATACATAATGGGTTGAATAAAAAAAAAAGTGTACTGCAACACATTCTTACAATTTGGTAAATGAAATGTGGAACGGATGGGTCTTAAGATGTGTGACTTCACTCATCCACATAAGATGATGAGTAAGGATGGTTGTTATACCACGTATAGTCTGTTCAAAGACACCAATGCATTATGTAATTGGAACTGTGCAAGATCCACCTGCACAAGTGCACAGCAAGGATAATTATTATACCATGTACTGATATTACCCCACAGCTTGTCTCTTGCCATGTTTAAGTACATTTACAGTATGGAAATCATAAACAGGCAAGAGATAGACAGTGTGGATGATGGATAGTGTGGAATGTTGATTTACCTAAATTTGCTCACTGCTTTTTATCTATCTCTTAAATTAGTATGAAAGAAATAATGAGCTGTATATGTACAGAGTACAACAGTCGTGCTGCTCTCCTGTTGGAAGATCTGTATGGGTAGGCAGGAATAGTAATATCCTTATACATGAACAATACATAATCCACACTGACTCTGCCTCACCAAGACAAACCAACATACCAAAGATGATATCCAGTCTACATAAAACAATGTTAACACTGTGCAGACTGCATTAGGAACAAGATAACTGACATGTCCAGACTTTGAGAAACAAGGCAGCAATGACATTGCACAGACTATATTAAAAACAAGACAATGTGGAGACTGAGTGGATTACATTAGAAACACAAAACTGTTGAAACTGTCCAGAACCTATTGGAAACAAGACAATGTTGACATTGTCTAGACTACAAAAGAAACAAGACAAATGACACTGCCCAGATCAAAATAGAAACAAGGCAATGTTGAGATTGTGCATACTATATTAAAAACAAGATATATTGTTGATACTGTTGAGACTACATTAAAAACATGACAATGCTGACAATGCCCAGACTACATTAGAAATAAGACAATGTTGACACTGTCCAGAAACTAGATTAAATGTTTCAACTGCAACATGCTGTGTGTATTGTGCATGTGTATGCAAACAAGTTGCAATATTTTAATACAGGGCTTAAAACTGTGTGGCCAAAAGAGAAGCATCAGTCCTAAAACAGACGCACAAAATATATGACCTTCATCATTTTATTCAGTTTGGGAAGAGTCTGCGTAGACTACTTCCATTTGGATGCGTGTAAGGACAGAAATTACCACGGAAAGGCTATTTTACTGTTAAGTTGAACGTTACTTGAAGGAGGGTCACAAGCTTGTGAATAGAATTTGAACTCTCTAACAATTATGGAATTTATATCAATGTTGATATTGCGAAGAGGATTTTGAAAGAATAGAGGATTAAGGGTCCTGCTCTTACAGTATATAAGCTAAGGTTTTATTTCACACCAGATAAAATCCCATTACCCTACCCTTACTGAGTAAAATAATCTACATGCATTTTCCATCATTTTATTTTTTATTTAACTAAAATCTGTTGACTAACACCTCAAATGTGATGTTTTTACTAACGTAACCAAAATTTTAGCCAACCTGGTACCCAGGTCTTCTGGTTGACAGACCAATATTCTAACTGTTCAGCCACTGCTCTAGAGTTTGAATATGAGCTATAAATCATTAATTGTTTATAAATGTTGATTAGATTAGATTCGTAAATAAAAACTAGATCTTGTTCAACCAGTTTCTGTAGCACTAGTTTGAATATTTTTCCATACATTGTCTTGTCATTCCTCGAAGTCAGTCCTCAAAGAACTAGTCATTTAAAGGATGAACCACAGGTTTCCAATTGCCCACTTGCTGCTGCATGCTTTCTGTGACTGTTGTATCTTTTTCTTGTGCCATGCAGATGTAGTCCTGAGAATGGTTATGATGTGATGAACTATTTATTTGAACCTTGGTGGCATAGCAGTTAAAGGACATGCTGACAAACAGTGCTCTAGGGTTATTTCTAGTAGCAGCTATGTTGGATTTATTGTCTGCCCAGCCTGACTGTGAGATTGATTTTCTTTATAAAATAAGATATCAATGATTTTTCTTGTTTTTCTACAAAGCTGGTTCTGTTGTGAAGGGGTAACGGACGCAGTTCATAATACTGCATACTGCGTTCGAAACACAACTGTGGGCGATTTTGCAGCAGACTGCCTTGCGTTGGTTTTTTATAAAATAGTATGAGCGCCAGTCATTCAGAAAGTAATGGCAAACTACTGAACATAAACGTGCCAAGAAATCACAATCATCAAAAACATGCTGTGGCTGACTGTGACATCCTGTACAGGATATGCAACTAACTTTTTAAATGCTACAAAGGAAAGGTGAAGAGGAGGGAACCTGGTGACCCCCACCTCAATATCCTGTGACCTGGTATACGTGGAGACCTAATAATTCACACACATATAGCAGTATCTATCATGAGGATACAGTGGACCAAAGAGACACAAATCTGACTTCCTACAAGATCTAAACATCGAAGAAAACTGACTCACAAACAGTGTCATGTCTCAAAAACTGAAATACTTTGGCCATATAAAACATTACGAAGGTTTGGAAAGAGCGGCGATGGAAGGCTTGGGTTCTGGAAGAAGCAGGGAACGGCCAGCATGAGCGTGGACACAAGACATTGCAGACACCGTGGGAATGAGGCATTAGAACTGATATAGGATAGAGACACTTTTTGGCGGGCCGTGATGAGGCGGGCCGTGATGAGGTGGGCCGTGGTGAGACCGACGGCCTACAAGGACCTGCTACATGATGATCATCATGGGCTCTCTTTACCATAATGTGTCTTCTTTTCCTTCATTTTCTTCTCCTCCTACTCCTTCTTCCCCTTCATGTGCCTGACCTGGTGTAGATATTGGTAATCATGACTCCCCATTCCTCTGTTCTCTGATATTATGATAAAGTTGGAATAGCTTATACTATATTTATTGCCCAACTGTTTCAGTATTCCACATTCAGCTGTCTCTGCCTATCCTGCCTAGTACGCTCCTAGATAAGGTTGTTTCTCAATTCCACCTCTTCTGTTGATATGTTCAAATAATGTCCGGCTTTTTTCCTTGTGGTTTTGATGAGTGATTGTATAATACCTCCAGCTCTCAATACCTCAATTTTTGTTTTCTTTTCTGTTCACATTCTCAATATTCCTCTCAAAAACCATGTCACCACTGCTTTGAGCTTCTTCACTATAACAATACTTATGTCCAGCATTTGCATCTATACAGAAGAACATAATTAATTACTGTAAACAATTTTGCATACTAAACATACCGCTGTGCTGCATATAACTTCTGAGTTGACTTGATGGACATGCGTGTTTTGTAGTAACAAGTTGCTTGTAAATAACTAGTTGCTTCCCTTGACAAGCGACATTGGGTATAATTTCATACTATACAAGTCTCAGACAATTTATAAAGTATTTTAAATATGACTTGATAACAACAGAAACCATGCTATATAGGACCTCAAATCAGACCAAATTCATACAGGACATTTATTGTAAAGAATTAGTGCAGGCGATCAAGACCCCATGACAGCTATTTGAAAACTATTATACCTGGATAATAAACACTGAGTATATCCATAATTTTACCACATATTTAAGGCCCCACCAGAGCTAAAGCAGATTACTTCTTGAACCATAGGCAGACTTCTGTTCTAGACTATTAAATATTTACAGATAATTATAACCAACCCATCTTGCAAAATCAGGCATCATACATAGCATATAAAAGCAGCAGCAAAAATAAATACCAAAAACTGCCAATGCTGATTGTATTCCCTCTTTTTCACTCTCTACCACGACAGGTACCAATTGGTATAAAATGACAAGGATTTACATATACCAAGTCACAACTTTATGAGATCCCCTTTGTGTCCACCTTTATTTTCTATGACTTGCAATAAAGTCAGGTAGTCATTTTGTGATTGGATATGGTGCTCCTTCAATCCTGTCTATTATCAAGGGTTTGAATGAAATTGATGTAGCTTATATTTTTTCTTGCTCCTCTGTCTACTTTCCAGATGCATCTTTCTCTGCCTAGTATGTCCCCATATAAATTATCTATTCTGCCTCTCCTATAGACACAGCGCATACATTTCATTAACATTTTCTTTAGTTTTTATGAGTTATCTTGCAACATCTGTAGCTGTCTATACATCAAGGGGTTTGTGATTTTGCATTTTTTCTATATCTGATTTTCTCAGCATCCTTCTTAAAAACCACATCTCCTCAGATAGATTGTCCAGGGTACATGGACTGGCTGGAAATAATAATAGGGTGGTAATGTTTCAGCACGGGTTTAAAGTATTTCATTGTCAACAGCTTCAAACCCTGAGATCTGATGTGGTTAGACTAAAATATTTTACATTGTTGTTTATGGCCTACTCTTTACAATTTTTATCTGATGAAGGATTGTTAACGTATTGTGCACACAGGGCCTTTCTTTAGCTGGACGCCACATCCCTAAGTCCTCCTGATCCCCCTCCCTCAATGCTACCAAGGTTCAAATGTTTGTTAGTGTTACATATTAAATGCATACCACTACACCTAGTCATTTCATTCAATATGTACACAGACAAGTTGTTTACTCTACTCATGCTTTTAAATGGAAATAAATCACAATTTAATTTTTTTTTAAAGGAGCTTAAAAGTGACAATTTAATAGAATCGTTCAATAGAAAATGTTTTTTCTCCCTACAGCATGGATTACAGATAGCAGAATTATCAACAAGCAAATGATAAACTGGGGATGCTAGTGGCCTGGCAACAATGCAGGATACATTTACTTATGTTTGTTTATTGTCTGCAAGTGAGAAGTGCTTATAATAACTGGTTGCATAAAGAAATACGCTACTGATGTGTTCTGGTAAAATATAATATTGCAGCAATAGTGAAGTCCTGCATCCCGAACAACTGGTGAAAAAAGATACATATACACACATATACATTTGCTGCAGGCTACAAATCTCAAATGCAATAGCTGGATAATGATGACACAATCAGGATATTGCCACAGTACACATATATGTTTGAAAACACAAAAATATTCCACAGCCAACACCTTTGGTAATAATGCATAAAGGTCCATTTAATGCAGGGGTGCAGCCAGCCATACAGGACAATTGGGTTACAAAAGAGGGGAGGGTATACACTCACCGAGACAACGATAAGCCATTAAACAGATAGCGATGCATCTTGGGTAGCCCAAAACTGGCAAATGAAAAATCAAAACAGCAAACTAAACAGATAAACGATAACAAAGAAGAAGTAAACTAAAGAACAATGACTATTTTATCCTGCACATTTAGCAAAAACACAAAACATATACATCAGATGCTAGTAAAAACTTTCTGATAATTTAGCTAAAGCAACATTATTTTATTGCTAATGAAAGACAAAACAGGTTACGATTTTCATCACAAAATTTCAAATCTGGAAGAGGGAGATAAATCTGGTTAACTGTTTACAATAAACATTCATTAGATCAACTTAATGCATCTACATTTTAATGTGACGATGTGTCTGAAGCTATTTTATTATTATTAAAAACATAATACAATAATAAATGATTACATGTGAAAATGTGCCTACATGCCGAATCTGAAAAAAAAAATCTGACATCAATCCTTCATATAACATCATTTCTGATTGCTTTAGGTTTAGATTTCTTATATTTCTTTCTTCTTGAAAATTACCACAATTTCTGCTTTCTGACAATTTAATTCTAACCCTAGTTGCTCACTGTGTACAATAACAGCATCCACAAAATGCTGCAGATCCTGTTCATTGTCTGAAATCAATACTGTATTACTTGTATATCTTGTACTGTTGATACCATGTCATCTGAGGTGGTGATTTCTCTATTGTTTTAAATGTTTAATATTTTCACTAAATAGAGGGAAAATGTCTGGAGACATTACACATCCTTGTTGCACATCAGTCTTCACTCGCTGATACTGACCTACTTCATTATTAAATTGTATTGCAGCATGATGTTTCCAATATGTTTTATTTTTACAAGTCTAATGTCTTTCCTGTCAATTTGAAAATCTACAATTTACTCTAGCAAAAGCCTTTGTATAGTCAACAAAACAACGATGTAGATCTTTGTTTACTACTATCAAATGCTCAATTAATGTTCTCAGAAAATACATAGAATTTGTTGAATCCTTTCTACAAATCCACATTGATTATCCTCTATGGTTGTATTTTCTTCCTAACCCTTTGCATGATGATTCTTGGCAAAATCATTGTCATATGGCTCATTATACTGTTCAATTACTATCACATTCTGAAGCTCTTGATGTCCTCGGGATTGCAATAAATATACATTTACATAAGTCAGGAGGTACATCTCCAGTATCTTATAACCTGCTCTATATAGTACAAATTAAAAGCCAACAACACAGACTGGAAATAACAATAAAACAAAGATAAGATTTTCACTAAGAGGAAAGAAAATCCAACAGTTGACATTTATATAAATAATGAACACATCTACCTTACCCATAAAATTACACAAGAAGGTTTATATGACACAGAAGTCAGGAAACGTTTTGACACAAGAATATTCAACAATATGAAACATACTTTCCTCCAAACAAACATAACAGAAGCTTAAATTGAGACTCGTCAAAAGCTACATGTATTCTTTACTACTGTATGGAATGGAAGCACAAGCCTGACTAAAAGGATGGAGAATAAAACTGAGACTTTTTCAAATGTCAGTCTTCAGAAGATTGGGGCTGAGTTTCCTGGATGGGAAAACTGGGCTGTACTAAATAGGAGGTGCAACAACTGATTCAAGACAGTTCATGACCACATTACGTAATCATCTACAGAAATGGCTCTGTGCTAAGAGGTGAATGTAGTGCCTGGAGGTTTGTGGCAAAAGTTGGTGGACAGTGTTTGGTGCAGGAGAGTCTGGAATATGACCAAAACATCTAGTCTGAGAATGGAGGTAGAGATAGTCACTGCGACGTTCCGCTAACTGGAGGACAAACAGCACACACATGTCGTGATTGTAACAGACTCACAAAGTATGATGAGAAAGGTGAAGACAGGCATGCTTCGCGCAGAGTCACAGGCTTCAATTCAACAATCAAAAATAGGAAGCATCTGTTGGATTTTTCCCCCAGGACATGCTGGTGTGGTAGGAAACAAGCAGGTGGACAGATTGGCTGGGTCTGAACCGCTGGGTGGTGTGTGATAAGGCAGACATGGTCAAGGCCCTTTGGGATTGTGTATAGTGTGGAAAAACAGATAGATCATCATGGCCTGGAGAAAACAGTGCTGCAAGGAGTGACCAGAGGATCTGGTCGATACTAGGACTCCAAGAAAAGGCCAGACAGACAAGTAATCACTTTCACGTTTGCACAAACTCAATCCTCACGACCCCTGCATTGGGAAAAGAGCCAGTTTATGTCCTGAAATAATATTTTTCATTGTTCATACTCTTCCATGCAATTTTTAATAAAATTCCTGTTACTTAATTACTTTCCTTCGTATATACATCTTTGCCTGCCTCTCTTGTGTAGTATTTTTCTACATATGGTTAATTTCTCTATTCCACCTGTTCTACTGACATGCAGAATAAATGTGTCTTCTCCTTCTGGTTTTGGTGAGTGATCTTTAACACCTGCAACTGTCAATACCCCCATCAACAAAAAAAACAATACTAAGATGAACTACAGCAAAAGCTGAAAACCAAGAATAAAGTGCCAAAATAAGGAAACATTAATGCACAAGTAAAACTTGAAGAGTTGCATAAGCAACAAATAACCAACTGTACAGCATTACTACACAAAGTAAAATATGGTAACAACAAACTATAAGATTAAAAATAAAATGTTTGCATATCCTTTACAGGACATCGCTGTCAACATCAGCATCTTTCAGCTGATTATGATTTCTTGGCAAGATTACGCTAAGTAGTTTGTCATTGCTTTCTGAGCAACCGGCTCACATACCCCTAAGTTACCAATGTGGCTAGAACCGCTACCAATTCTCGCTGCCGTCACGTTACTCACGAGAGTAACAGGATTACGGAGAAAGTCGCTAACCCCTAGACCGGGGAGGCCAGCATTATAAGATTACTAATGAAATATATTCATTGGAAAATATGTAACAGTCAAAATACTGTCAAGAAGGAGTATAACATGAAGTGAACTAACCATCAATGTATAAAATGAAAAGACAAAAGTATGCTAGAAAAGACCAAAACAGTTAAAAGTCAGCACAACAGAACATTCTGTGGACAGGGTTGTAGCAAAACTAGGAAAGCTTTTTCAGGCTTACTCAAAGGTTTTCAAGGTCTACTCCGCCACATGTCAATGGCACAAACATGACATTCTCAGTTAATTAAAAAAAACAAGGAAGTGAAAAAGTTAACTCAAACTTTAATACCTATGGTAATAATTCCTGTAACAAGATAAGATGCAAAATAAACTAAAGACACTTGATTGAGAGGTGACCATTCTTCCTATGCCCTGCATCCTCCATTGGGACATAAGCCCTCAACCAACTCACTTCAAGCCCCCCCATCCCCAGCTATCCCATGCAGCCCTGTTCCATTTCTTTCACATATTAATCATTTGTTTCTACTTTTCTCCATGAGTTTTTAGCTCTTGCTCTATTTCTTTTGATCTGTATGTTATACTAATCTCAGGTTTCCTCAATGTATGATCTCTGAGCGTTGGAGTTTTTCTTCCACCGCTTGGTTCATTGGTATTTATCTAGTTCTCTCCATGAGCTCCACACTGGTGATTTTGTCGTATCATTTTATGTCTTCTATTTTGTGCAGGCACCAATTAGTGAATGTTTGTAGTTAATTTGTAATCATGTTCATTGTTCTTCATGTTTCTAATCCATGCAGCAGTACTCATGTAATGTTAGAATTGAATATTCTCAGTTTTGTGCTAAGTTTAATTTCTTCTGACTTCCACAAACATCTTAGTGTTATAAAAGCTCCTCTAGCCTACTGTATTCTGATATCTTTATCTGGTCCACCCCCTTAGTCTATATGACTCAGACTTCCGGTCCCCAACATGGTGAATAGGCATTTGACCCGTTAAGACTCTGGAGTGTTTATGCTTTTGGCTACGGTTTGCAGTCACATTTTCCTCATGTTAGATTGGTAATGCATGGTTCTGTGACCTTGCTACTGAGTTAAGTGCGTGGTGCGACACTGTGAGTTGTGAATTTTGTTTGGAATGTTTTTACATCTGTCCGCGGTTGTTGTAGCATGAACTGCATGTTCGGAACGATGGCGGTCGGCCTGTCGCTTGGTATTGACTGGATTGCCTTTTCGCTTCACAAGTGCATTTTTCTGTGAGACTCCTGGTGGTTGTCGCTGGAGCTACAGTGTCCGTGTTCTGTGCAATGCTTTCAGCGGGCCGCCTGCCAAAAAGGACCAAGCCATATGGGATAAATCCAGGGGCAATGAAGTCGATCCTCTCGGACTTTTAATGCAGTAATGTGTGGCTGCTGGTTTTCTAGTGACTGCTGCTTCCATCGACGATGAACTATTTTCCATGGAGGACTTTTGAATTGGCATTCTGACGGCGGCATTATGCACAGTGTACCTGTGCGGGATGTTGGCTTGTCGAAACTCCTGTCTATTCCACTTTTCACATGGGGCAGTTAGGAGCATTTTGTGTGATATTCACTGGCACAGGAACGGAGCATAATAGGGACAACCTGTTGCCGTGAAGTTGGAACTAACTAATTACTAACTAACTAACTAAGTCTATATGACTGCTTAAGTAGGTAAGATTGTCTCTTCAAGAAGGTTTCCCAAGAGAGATCAAATTATTGTTTGCTTGAGTTATTCTCATTGTGTATCTTTCCTCTATGAACTGTTAAACCTAGCTGTTGTGATCTCCTATCTAGTGTTATTAATGTATCCTGCATCTGACTTCATGTGTGGCAAGGTGGAAATGTTGTCAGGAAAGTCCAGATCATCGAGTTCATTGAATTCTATTTCTGGCAGTGCTTGTTGTTGTCTTCATAATCCAGTCTATAATCAGTAAGAATGGTAAAGATGACAAGAGGCATCCCTGCCTCACTCTTGTCCTTATCTCAAATTCCCCCATTAGTTGCCCTTCATGGAGGACCCTGCCTTTCATGTCATTATATGTTGTCTTTACCAAGTTTATTTTCTGTGGTATTCCATAATTCTCGTCACTTTCCAAATAGATTCCCCATCAATGCTATCAAAGACCTTTTTGAAGGCCTTTTTATAGTCGACAAATACAATATAAAGTGGTGAGTTCAGTATGATCCTTTGTTCTGTTATTATGTGCAGTGTAACTATATGATCAGGGTTGGATCTATTTATTCTAGGAACAATTAGGTGACCAAAAATTCACAGGGGAAAAGATAAAGATAATTATATTAAACCAAACAAATAAACTAACCTTCCTCTGTGAAACTTCACTTTAAGAGGTAGAATAAAACACCTATTTAATGTAGATAACAATTAGGGAACAGATAGAGATATTAAAATAAGAATACAAAAGGCAAGAGAAGCTTTCATAGCACTAGGAAATGTGGACATAAAAAGAAATTGAACTTAGCGCCAAACAGAATATGTAACCCCAATGTTAAATCAGTACTGCCAGGTGGATCAGAAAAATGGGAGAACAAATACAAGTTACAAATAAACTACAAATATTCATTAACTGATGCCTGCGCAAAATAGTGACAATAAATTGTATGACAAAAATCACCAATGTGGAGGTCGATGGAGAGAACTAAACACATTTTAGTGAATCAAGAGGTTAGGAAAATACACTGATGCAAGAGGGGACACACATTGAGAAAATGTGAGGATAGTATAACCAGACGATACCATGTCAATACCACAGCAATACCATGTCAATACCATGACAATACCATGTCAATACCACATGGTCCACCTTTATTTCCCAGAACATGTTCTGGTATATTTTAGGCAAAGGTTATTTTTTAAAATCCAAACCCCAAAAGTGATTCAGCCAATGACTACTGGGCTGGCAGGCATGAATGTTAGCAACTTCACTTCTGCCACTCTCAATTTTAGATCGTAGTTTTTAGAGAATTTCCCCCAAGAATTTGAGAGATCTATAAATAATGTTTAGGAATAGTGAAAATGTGGTGATGCACTGCAAAAAATAAGAGACATCTGCTGGTGATAAATAACGTTATAATTGACCATGACAGAAAGTATATTGCTTTAAATAGATCGGCCATCCAATTAAGGATGCCTTAACTAGATGTTTGAATTAAACAATTTCCTGTATGCATGTATATTTAAATTCAACATTCACCTTGCTATTTTTAAAATAGATGTTATCCTTGGTGAAGGCAGCTTTTAAATAAAATCAATACTAACAGTGAACTTCTCTAGCAAACGGCAGCAGTGGTTCTGCAGCCCAGAACTCCATCTGTGATCCTGGCAAGGTTCTTTGGATTACAACTTTAAGGCACTTTGTGTAACATCTAATTTACCTGACATTCACCAAAAATTCATTCACTGAATTTGTCAGCTTACAAAAGGTATAAAGAGTTGAATGAGACACTGTTGAATTATATTTTCTAAGCCCTTTCTAACAGTCCTAGTATCAAAACGACAAGATCATGTAGAGGGTAAACGTTATTAAGTTACTGTCCACCACTTGTCAATGTTTATTATTTGTTCTTGACATAACTTCCAAGAGACATAAAAACTGTAATAATTAGATTTATTATTTACTTATGTTGAAACTGACAACCAGGCTTAATTGTGAGCCTGACATACTTTGTTGCATATACTATATGGTCATGAAATCAACCAGCCTTGTCACATGCGTGAATAATTACAGTGTGATCAATCATGCACTCAAATTATATTTCACATTATCTACAATCCTCAGAAGTTATAGAGACAAGCAATGTCTATGACACCTACCAGAAACACATTTCAGTTGGACATGGTGGTCAAAAATATAACAAATAACCAAAACAATGTGATGCTTATAAAATGTCTTTAAAAATGCTTGTAAAAATGCTTTTTGCCTTTTCCTTGGTTTCGCATTGTTCTTCCTTGAAACTTCTCACTGTTATCCAAGTGTTTTTAAGAGTCACTACAACCAATGCTATGAACCTGTCCTTTGGGAAACAAAAATGCATTGGGTATGCAAGACAACATGAATAACAAAGCAGTAAACCATGACATAAAAGCATTTAATAGTAAAACAAGCAACATAACGATTTTGCAAATACTTTAGAGCATCAAACAAAAAAGAAACATAATTACACCTCAAACAAACAAACAATTCAAAAACATAAGCTTAACAATATTAACTTCCTGGAAATATAAAAAATGTCAATCTCAGAGGTGACTAGGTGACTAAGAGAAGATTCTTGTTTAACAAGAATATATATATATATATATATATATATATATATATATATATATATATATATATATATATATATATATATATATATATCCACAATTCTGCCAAATTGCAGAATAGTATGTAACAATTTTAATGTGTAGCAAGAACAAGGATGGTCATTGATAATTACATCCCCAAGAATAGGTTTTGGTGGTGTTTGTTTTCTTTCACGCTGAGAAGTTAAAAATATGCATCACAGGTTTGTTCTTTTTTTTATCTGGTAGTTTAAACTTCCAATTAACAATTTCTTTTAGTGATAGATGTGCAAACATCGGTGACCTGATATCTTCAGTATTCAGTTAAAGAGACAGGATTACAGAGTGAATGAGCAAGAAATAATGAGAAAATGACAGTTTAAACAAATTGTGAAATGCGTCTATGCAAGATTAAATAATTATTGATACAAGTAACTTAATTTTTCAAAATCTAATTTAAATTTAAAAACTGTTATTTTAAAGTTCACATTATACTTTGCTCTGATTTGTTTCATAAATAATTACTGTTATAATTTAATTTTTCAAAATTTAGACTCAACTCACAAACTTATTTCAAAATTCTCTTTATTTTGTTCTGACCTACTGTTTCATAAACAAACTTACTGCAGTGATTACTACCAAACATTGATAATTATACATAAATATGTGTGATACTGATAATTATTACTGTCAATGTTTTTTATTCCGATATCCCCAACTATTACGACCGTTTCCATCCTCTTGTCACATGATATTTCTGTTTCCTTCAGTCCCAGGAAGTGGTATGTCATTGTGGGTTTATTTACGTCCCCATGATGACCTGGCAGCTAAACGGTTAGGATATTCCCTCTCAAAACTGTTACAGATTCTCAACAACAATACAAAGGTTTTTATCTACCAGGTGTAAAATTTAAAACCTAGCTTGAGTGATGGATATACCACAGCAAATGACCTCTACTTCTCAGCCCCCCAACAGGTATGTGATGTTAAGGTGTAGTGTTGATTCCTGGAAGGCAGGTTGACTGATGTCTTCTCTACAATTTGGCTAAGAAGTATCTGCGTAAGAAGCTCCTGCTAATTACTAACAGAGCCATGGTAGGACGGTGGCTTGCATGCTGGCCCGGCAGTCATGGGTTTGAATCTCCATCAAGTCAAGGCATTTTTTTTACTGACCTGGGCACCCAGGTTAACCCAACCAAAGCAGGTCAGCATGGCCGAGTGGATAAGAACACTTGTTCTTAAACATCCAGTGTGCTGATGCTGAGGTAGCGGGTTCAACGCCTATACCGGTCAGTTGGACTAAAATGTTGACTTCTCATCCTTGACTTGGGGACGTAAATTACTAGTGGCTCTGAAATCTGAGCGGGTTCACCTGCTGGCAAGGGACACTAGTAATAGGGAAAGCTAACCCACACGCAAATATCAGTCCAGTGCACTAGAAGTAGTAGCACATGAATGGACTATGCTTGAGTACAAAGAAAGCGAACGAAAATAAAACCCCAAACTTCTTCTTCTGCTGCGTTCATCCGGAGAGTTTTTTCAGACGTGATTGCTTTGTGCCTGTTTACAGCAGAGGTGTGATACTGTGCCTTTAGGCTGACACATCTGACTTGAGCGGGCATTTGTTGACCGGGTTAACCTTCCTGGGTAAACCCCAAACTAAAATGAAAATGTGCAAATTTCCTGAAAGTAATGGTGCCCTACAAGACACTGACCACATCACCCATCAAGTGCTGGTCGGTTTAAAAATATAGGGCTAGCACCATATAGGCAATATGCCTCATGGCGTGAAAAGGGGTCCCTTTTTTGGTTTACTAGCAAATCAGCAGACCATCTGCTGCTAGTTGTTACAAATCATGCAGTTGAGTTGAGTTGAGCTAAGAACTAGGGTGACCGGTTAGTTCCTGCCTTCAAATCATGCAGTTATACTTCTGAAATCAGAGGATTGTATAGATTTGGCATATCTCCCATTACTACTAGCTTTCTCACACTTCTGTTACCTCATTAGCCTGTTATAAACTGCAGACACTTGTGGACATCATTTAATATCATTAGTCTAAGGGTTTTTGGTTCTGGAAATGTAGTTTTTATCTGCTCTAATTACAAACAGGTAGTTTGGAAGGTAAAATGTATGTTTGCTCTAACATGAAATGTATATTAAGTTTCATGTTTTTCCTTTAAGTTTACTTCTAAGTATATGAATACAGTAAGTCAGGAACAAAGCTTATAAAAATGCAAACCTAGGCGTAAGTGTGTAAAAATCTTTCAATAGAGCCGACTATTTTCAATTGAATAGTTTCTGCTTATGACTAAGTTGGCTGAATGGATGCTAAATATAGCATACAGCTCAGACAATGATAGGAATTAAGAAGGAATTAAGGTGCTTTGTGTAAATGTGTCACCCGATCTCTCAGATTAAATCAAGTTTTACTGATAGCTGCTACCTGTTTATCAAAGCTATTTTTAAAACGCAATAGGTCCTTGCAAGTAACAGAAAAAGATATCACTGTAACTAGATTTTCTAAGTTAAGATTCTCTATTTGCGCTTTTTAATTCTAAATACTATGCGATGGGATGAATGAATGTTGGTTCACGAACAGTCACCATTGTCAGCTTACACAGTGTGTTCATGTCTGTCAGTGTTGGAGAAGAGAAATATGAGGGCTTAATAACTGTTTAGAAAAGATCTGTGCTTGTTCCATTACTATGTAAAGGTGATATCGGCCTTAGTTCAATGAAAACAGTAAATATAGCAATGTTTTCATAATCTTCCTGTTCTCATCTACAAGCTCCAACATGAAATAGTCATGATCTCATCATCAGCACCAGTCCCAATTTGCCTGACATCATGGTACAGCATACTAAAGATATGTGAGGCATAACAATCAACTTCAGAAAGATTTCAGACAAAACAAGAACTGAAAAATTGAATTAATACATGTAAAAAGTGGCCACAACACCAAGAAACAAATTACATAAGAAAACAGCAATCACCTGATGCCTGAGCCAATAAAAGATGTTAGCCACTTACCTACGCCAGCTAGTGTCCGGTGGAGGTGACAGGTGATACGAAGATCCATATGGTGATGAATCAATCTGAAAATGTTTGGTAGGTTAATATTTTCTGTGCGTGTGCAAACATACATTATTTAGTTGGTGAGTTTCTGACTGACTACACACTAGCAATATGAGACTAGTGATAAAACACAAACTGCTGTCAGGAGTATGTAAAGGCATTTCAAATATTATGGCACAAGTTTTCTTAAAGGAATCATGTGTAGAGATGACCACCATGCTTGTGGTAGAGCCATAAGGAAAGTGATCATGATGAAGTGACAATATATATTCCAATCATTTTTTACACATTACCAATAATTTTATAACAGTTAATTTTTCCTATGTATCCTATGCAACATACTACTTATTCTTCATATGTATCAATCAATATATCATGCACAATTGTAATTCTTACATTTAGTCAGTGCATGCAAAATAAATCTCAGCATGGATTTGTTTTTCAAAAGATGTATATATTTGACCTTTGTAAATGTATATGCTTATGATTTGGTTGTTGCCATTATTACTACTCTCCCCCTACTTTGGTAACTACTGGTGTCTTTTCATGCTGAAAGAAATTAAGAATAAAATGCTCCAATAAAACAAATTATTATTGTAGTTGTTACTAATAACCTGCATTAAGTTTCAAATTGAAGATCTACATTTCTCATGCAGTCTCTAAGCATAGTGACATGCAAATGGTCAGGACATGGTAATGATGATGATAATAATATCCCTTTAGCTGTCAGCAGGGAGCCCTTGTTAGTCGATTGTGTCTTAACAGTCCCTTGTCTTTATAGTAAAGACACTAGTCTTTCTATGTTGTGGAAATGATGTGCTGAGTGGCAAAAGTTTGTGTCAAAGGACACACTTTCGCAACAAAAAAGAACAGGTGTTTGACAGATTCCTAATGCTTCAAATGTTGTGTCCAATATTTGTCAGTAAATATTCACGCAGCAAAGAAAAAAACGGTAATTTGAAAACAACCAACAGGGCAAGGGTTAAAGGTGAGAGGCTCAATTTCATTGCACCAAGTGTACCCCATTTGGTTGGATGTCTCTTTGGAGAATGGCAAGCTGCCTGCTGAGAACAATGTGCATCAAAGAAACTTCATCCAGCAATGACCCCAAAAGGTCAGAAAAAAACTGCACACCTAGTCTGAATGACACAGTCCAAACACAAACCCATGACCTTTGATATGTCCATCCATTAAAACAAACCACAAAAACAGGCTTTTATCATGAACACTAACTTAGCATTCAGCACATTGAACATTCTTCATGAAAATAGATGAACACAATATGAATAACAAAGGTCACATTTTAAAGTAAACTTAATTACAGCTAAAATTTCACATGCTGAAGGTTAATATAACATCTGTTTCAACTAAATTTAACGAGAAACCTGAATTAATAAGTTAAGCACACTACACACAGTGGCAATAACAAATGACACTTTAATTCCATGAACTAACATACCCTCTTATCTGCTGGGAAATTCCTTCGGTGTGGTCCAATCGGCTGCCTTTGACGGTCATGTCTTGAATGCATCATGGGTGATTTGCCTTGTTTTAGGTCATCTATCTGCTGCAGTGTGGCCTTAACAGAAATGTGTAAACATGTCTTCTTTTTTCTACACACCAAACCAGCAAGAAAAACATTACTTTTAATAATAGGCAAATGTATTTATTCTACAGTTCACTGTTGAGAGATGGCAATTTTTCATCAGGAATCTCTGTGGTATATCTTGTAAATTTGGGGTTGCAGGCTTCTAAATAAAATATCTTAAAAGCTAACATCCCAGCTGAGGCGCCACACAGGTCTGGGTCATAAAATAGAGGCAATGTCCATGTTTATGCTTTTTATACCAATCTGCAAGGTATTACTTTTATCTGAACCCTACATAGGCCAGAAGTGGAATATCAAAGAAAGATACTTTAGCATCTCTCTCTCTCTCTCTCTCTCTCTCTCTCTCTCTCTCTCTCTCTCTCTCTCTCTCTCTCTCTCTCTCTCTCTCTCTCTCTCTCTCTCAGTATTCAACTATTATATTCTGATATATTTCCCTTAGCCTTATTGACATTCTTTTCTTCTTCCGTCTGTTATCTTCCAATGGAGCCCAGACACTCAAAACCACATGCCAAGCCCTCTTTTCATTTGTCTCCTGCAGCTTCTTGAACATTATTATCACTACTTTAATAATAATTAGTATTATTTACTCATACAGTTAATGGCTTTTTGAACATCTCCCTTGCTATACACATGCCTCACTCAGGTGTAAGTGAGATGCTTCACCTCAGGGAGTTGGGTTCTTGTTTCAAAACACAGAAACCATGATGCTTGTTTTACAACTTAGAAATGTAGACAAATGTGTTTGTTACATTTTGGCCAACACTGGCTCCATTCGAAGATTTGGAGACAAAATATATGGAAATGTCAACAAGCTGAAGTTGAGTGTTTTCTTGGATATTGATGGTTGAAGGTGTATGAAGAAGAATCATCCTGAAAGTTGAACCGTTTGGGGCTATACTAATATTGAACTTAGAAAATGGTCAGACACTAAACTATAGCCTTTATCATCATCTTCCACTTCTGCCGTCAAGCATCGTGGGGAGGAATAATTTGCGTTCCAGTGCCCGGTGGGCGGCACTGGATAGTGTCATTCCGTGTGGTTGTACAATGATGTCGTCAATCCATTTTCTTCTTGGACATCCTCGTGGTCTCGTCGCAGATAATCTTTGATGTAAGGCCAGTGATGGTAGTTGCTGGTGTTGCATTCTAACGACATGGCCAAACCACTTGATCTTCTGTCTTTCAATAAATGTGGCACAAGGTGTTGATCCCACAGCCTTTATATTACATATAAATGCAACTGCTTATGTATCACTGGCACCTTCCCGCCTTGACAGATGATAGTTCCTTACATTGTGCTTAAATAAAAGGCATAATAACTGCAACCCATGGTGGTAGCAAATATGACTGAAGAGACCAATTTGTGCAGTAAATTTTCATCCACAATGCATGCATGTGATCACATCATCATTTCAACCACCACACACCATCTGATATCTGACACGCTCAGTGTCTTATCTATTTTCAATCATTTTCTCCTTTGTCTTTATTCCATTCCTGATCTTTTCCCACTATGCAACATGATCAGTGGTGACTTGCTCCCAAAGTGCAATATCCATACCTGTATCATACAAGTCCTGGTCACATACATCTTTGTAACATATTAAAGGCCAACCCTGAGATCTTTAATTCAACTAAAAAGATGTCCTTTAGTATTCTACCATCGTCCATCCTCCTAATGTGTCCAATACATCTAAGTCTATGAAGACCGAGCATGGAACACCCGATATTTCACAAACTCGTACTTCTGTATTGATGATCTTATCTTGCCCCTTAATACCAAGTATTCTTTGCAGACATTGCATATGAAAGATGTTTAAATTTTCTCTTGTAACTTGACCAGGTTTCACTGCCTAACAAAGAGTACTAAGGACAAAAGCTTGATAGACCAGGACTTCTGTGTTGGTAGTAAGCTTCCTGTTCTCCCAGACTTTCTTTGTTAACCTGTTCTTGTTGTTTCTGTCTTACCATTCCTGATATTGACTTCCTGATCTAGGGTTAATTTATTCTTGACTTCCGATCCTAGATATGTGAAATGGTCAACTATCTCCAGCTCTGTGTCATAAAATGATTGATGGTTCCCCATTTGCGCCTTGCGTCATAATCTGTGACTTGTTTTTACTATTTGTTAAACCAAATCATAACAAGGCATTGGAAAATGCAGATAGGCATAGTATTTCTTCCTCAGAATGAGTCGTAATTGCAGCATCATCTGAAAAAGCAACTTTCTGATCAGCAGCACCCTCCTAAGTTTGGTCTTGGCCTTCAAACTCTCAGCATTGTAGAGGCTGCCATCTCAGCATGAGTGAATGTATATACCACCATCCTGATCATGAAAGGCATATTTCAATAGAAGTTAAAAGTATATTCCAAAGAGGGTGGTGGAAAGTACACAACCTTGCTTAACTCCACTATTGATTGCAAACTATTTTGAAGATGCACCATCAAACTTGATTATGCCCTTTATGCCTGTATGGAATGATTCCACGATGAACAGTGGCAGGCAGCCGATCTTCTTTAGAGCTTTTAAAACCTTTAGCGGGCAAAGCGTCCGGGAACGTTTTTACCCCCGAATGGGCAAACCGTTTGAAAGCGCCCGTGACTATTATGCATTGTAAAAACGCAATCTCTTGGCTTTCTGAGACTTCCGATTGTCTACTTTCGGTTTCATCGATAGCTTGACAACGTGGCCGCCATTTGCAAGCAAGTACTTTGAATTTGAACGGATTTTTTAACTAGTTTTTGTGGTTTTTACGATTTGTATTTCAAAATGGATTTTGACGATTCTTCAAGTGCTAGCGGAGATGTCGCTGGGTTCAATTTAAGTGACACTGAAAGGCACAAAATTGACTATTAATTGGAGCTAGATATCAGTGATCAGCGTTACTTAGCCTTAGCAGTCACTGAAGTCGTGAGTCGGACGTTAAAGAAAGTGATGATTCTGAAAATGTGTTTGTAAATTGCTGAATAGATGACTGACAATCACAAACAATATGTTGTATTTTATAAATATGTGTGTTCATGTGTGGATTAGCAGCATTATTTACATTAGTAAATTATTCTGAATGCTTTTCCCTTCCTTTTGCTGTTTATTTGACTAAAATCTGTTGACTGACAACTTATATGTGAAACTTTTACTAACGTAACCCAAAATGTTACCGCACCTCAAAGTTCTTCTTGCCCGTTCAGGGCTACAAAACACCGGCAAAGGGTTAACAGACCATCACAACTGACAGCATTCAATGTCTTTGTGAGATCAATGAAAGCAATGAAGAGTGGTTGATTTTGTTCATGGCATTTTTCTTACAGCTGTTGCAATAATAATATCATATAATGGTAGACTGGTTTGTCAAAAGCCACACTGTGATTCAGGGTAGATTTCCAAGAACCTGAAGTCTGCACAGAACAATTCTGGCAAAATATTTTCACAAGTGAGACACCTCTATAGTTGTTACAGTCACTCAATCTAATGCCCCTTGTTCTTGTACAGTGTTATGGTGCTTGAATCTTTGATCCAATAGTGGTTTTCACACTGCCTGGCTGCCTTTTGCACATCCTTCCGAGCTTGTTTCAGCTCACTGAGTGTTTCGTGTTGGTTTTTCCTTGTTTCTGAAGAGTATCTTCTATCAGTCAACGGCTGCAGTGTCTGGCTGTTTGCCGCAAACCATTCCTGCCTCTTATGATCCACAGTGCCATAAACTCCTGCCGCTGTTTTACAAAGTTTCCTTAAGTATACCACACTTTTCACTTGCTGTACAATTTTCTGATGTATCAGTGAGAGTGTTTTCAAGTTGCTATTAGAACTCAAAACATTTCTCAGGATCATTGGTGTTATAATATTAATCCTGAGGATAGGTTTGTATTTAACCCTTTACAAGGCGTAGCGTCCGTTACCGGCCGATCTCTAAATACGAGCGTAACGTCTGATTCCGGCCTGATATTATGCATTGTAAAAACGCGATCTCTCTGCTTTCCGACACTTCCGACTGTTACTTTCACTTTCGGCGATAGCTTGACAACGTGGCCGCCATTTGTAAACGCGCTACAATGACTTTGAACAGACTTTTACGGACTTGTTTTGATAGTTTTTGGGAGTTTTACGCTGTTTTTCAAAATGGATTTCGGCGATTCTTCAAGTGATAGCCGAGATTTCGCTCTGTTCAATTTAAATGACATTAAAGGGCACTAAGTTGATTATTAATCGGAGCTAGATATCAGTGCAAAGCGTTACTTTGCATTAGCAGTCGTGAGTCGGACTTTAAAGAAAGTGATTATGATTCTGAAAATGTGTTTGTAAATTGCCGTATAGATGACGGAAAATCACAAACAACATGCCGTATTTCGTAAATATTTGTGTTCATATATGGATTACCGGACACAATCACGTGAGTTTCATATTCTGCATGCTTTTCCCTTCATTGTGTTGTTTATTTAACTAAAATTGGTTGACTAACACCTTATTTGTGATGTTTTTACTAACGCGACCCAAAATTTTTACAGAACCTGAAAAAATCTTGCCCGTTCAGGGCTACAAAACGGACAAGCGTCTGCCCTGTAAAGGGTTAACTGTGCAGATTCTCTTTGGTCTCAATCTAACCCTTGCACCAATTAAAGAATGATCAGTATCACAATCAGCACTGTGGTAACTATGAGTTAATGATGCTTGGTTCAGATGCTGTCTCTGTGTAATTATGAGATCCAGTTGTTGCCAATGGTTGGGTTTTGGATGTTTCCATGTGACCTTAAGCAGGTCTTTTGTTTTAAAATATGAGTTTATGATATACAGGTCATTTCTGGTGCAATGCTCCAGCAGCCTTTGTCCATTTTCTTTCAAACGAACAGTATTATATTTTCCAAAACACACTGGCCAATAACTTGAGACCTGCCCCATATGAGCACTGAAATCACCAAGCATATTAAATGTAGTTGGATTGTGGAATTGCCTTGATCACAAAGTCTAAATCCTCATAGAAGTAATCCCTCACTTCATCAGAGGAAGTGAGTTTCAGTGCATATGCAGTGATAATGGTGGCTAAACCACAAGAGATTGCCAAAAACACAGAGATAACAGTCTTTCATTGCCTCCAGCTGGAAATTCAGTCATTCTCAGTAGTGAATTCTTCACTGCAAAGCCCACTCCATGTTGTCTTTTTTCTTATTGCCCTCTACCCTTCCAAAACAATGGTGTAATTGGTTACCCTGACTGACCTGTCCTCAGAGAGGTGAATCTCCTGCAGGCCAGCAATATCAATGTTAAGACGGTTGAGTTTGGCATCAATCACAGCTGTTTTTCTCACATCATCAATATTCATCAGATCAGTGGAAAGTCCTGAACAAATGGTTCTTATGGTCCAGGTTGCAAGCTGTAGCTTCATGTTTCTATTTCTCATTTTAGTGCAATGCTTTTAAAGCTCGTGATTTTGATTTTATTCTAGCTCCAAGCATCCATTGAAGCTGACAGGCAGAGGCAAATCAGCACCCAATTGGTTGAGGGATGACCTGCCTGAGAGGGAGCTAGCTGATCAGTGATACCTGTAGTCATTTCCCACCAACAAAGGCAAACCCGTGGCGTCTGTCTATGCCAAATGACAAGGACTTAAAACATGCAACCTCTCTTGGCCAGCCTAGTCTACTCCAGAGGAAAGATAACACTATATATCTGAAACAAGACAAGCTGCAGAAGCTGCCTGATCAGCAAAGCAATGTTCTAACTGTCCGCCTGTTAGAGCTTTGATCTTAGACCTGTTGCCAACCAAGGCTTAGGGCCTGGTCTGCCCTGCCATGGTTTTAATCTTTAGGTTACATTTCCTCGCACTAGGATAAGTATTGTGTATATTATAAAGTATATATCACAGTAAAAAAGGCACTGATATTTATAAACTAATTATATTTCTCACCAACAACTTTGAAATTCAACTGAATGAACACTGAAAACACAGAAAAAACTAACTTTCACAGAACTTCCAAATCACATGGTTGCACTCATTGGTTGAGGTTACTTACTGAAACTAATCAGTATTGCAAGTGGTTAGACACTGATTGTCAGATTTTAGTGGTCTAATATACCTGAATTTTTTTTAAGCTGTTGAACAACTACTTCACTTACTAAGCTGTAAAATAGGTGCCCTTACTTTGTGAGCTGTAAAACAGGCAATTCATTTTGTGGGCTTTAAAACATGCACTACATTTTGTCAGTTGTAAAACACACCTCAGTTTGTGAGCTCTAAAACAGGCACCACATTTTGTGAGTTTGTAAAATAGGTGCCTCAATGCCTAAGCCACTGAACAAGAGAACAACACTTACATCTAAATGAAGAAAAGGGATGGCAAAGAAAGGTAAATATAACCTCAACTCAGAATACCATAACCTAGCATATGCAATATTCTTTGCACTTCACATTTCTCTAAGTATCTACTATGGGGTAAAATTTATGGTGGGTGATGAGGTAGCTTATAGCATGGAGGCCACATGAAGTTCATAAAGACCACATAGGAATCTGGCTGTTGATTTTTACCATCTAAGCTCTATGGTCACTCAGCATCTGAGCTTACCATCTAGGCTCTGTGGTCACTCAGCATCTGAGCTTACCATCTAGGCTCTGTGGTCACTCAGCATCTGAGCTTACCATCCAGGCTCTGTGGTCACTCAGCATCTGAGCTTACCATCCAGCTCTGTGGTCACTCAGCATCTGAGCGTACCATCCAGGCTCTGTGGTCACTCAGCATCTGAGCTTACCATCCAGCTCTGTGGTCACTCAGCATCTGAGCTTACCATCCAGGCTCTGTGGTCACTCAGCATCTGAGCTTACCATCCAGGCTCTATGGTCACTCAGCATCTGAGCTTACCATCCAGCTCTGTGGTCACTCAGCATCTGAGCTTACCATCCAGGCTCTGTGGTCACTCAGCATCTGAGCTTACCATCCAGGCTCTGTGGTCACTCAGCATCTGAGCTTACCATCCAGGCTCTGTGGTCACTCAGCATCTGAGCTTACCATCCAGGCTCTGTGGTCACTCAGCATCTGAGCTTACCATCCAGCTCTGTGGTCACTCAGCATCTGAGCTTACCATCCAGGCTCTGTGGTCACTCAGCATCTGAGCTTACCATCCAGCTCTGTGGTCACTCAGCATCTGAGCTTACCATCTAGGCTCTGTGGTCACTCAGCATCTGAGCTTACCATCCAGGCTCTGTGGTCACTCAGCATCTGAGCTTACCATCCAGGCTCTATGGTCACTCAGCATCTGAGCTTACCATCCAGGCTCTGTGGTCACTCAGCATCTGAGCTTACCATCCAGCTCTGTGGTCACTCAGCATCTGAGCTTACCATCCAGGCTCTGTGGTCACTCAGCATCTGAGCTTACCATCCAGGCTCTGTGGTCACTCAGCATCTGAGCTTACCATCCAGGCTCTGTGGTCACTCAGCATCTGAGCTTACCATCCAGGCTCTGTGGTCACTCAGCATCTGAGCTTACCATCCAGGCTCTGTGGTCACTCAGCATCTGAGCTTACCATCCAGCTCTGTGGTCACTCAGTATTTGAGCTAACCATCAAGGCTGTGTGGTCACTCAGCATCTGAGCTTACCATCCAGGCTCTGTGGTCACTCAGCATCTGAGCTTACCATCCAGCTCTGTGGTCACTCAGCATCTGAGCTTACCATCCAGGCTCTGTGGTCACTCAGCATCTGAGCTTACCATCCAGGCTCTGTGGTCACTCAGCATCTGAGCTTACCATCCAGCTCTGTGGTCACTCAACATCTGAGCTTACCATCCAGGCTCTGTGGTCACTCAGTATTTGAGCTAACCATCAAGGCTCTGTGGTCACTCAGTATCTGAGCTTACCAGCCAGGCTCTGTGGTCAATGCACCATCATAGCCTACAATCCAGGCTGTGTGGTCAATGTAACATGATAGCCTATGATCCAGGCTCTGTGGTTAATGCATCATCAGAGTTTATAATATCAGGCTCTGTGGTCATTTAGTATTTCATATTACCATCCGGGCTCTGTGGTCAATGCACCAGAATAGTCTGTGATCCAGTATCTAAGCTGATAGCCTATGATCAGCATCTGAGCTTACCACTTTTGCTATGTTGTCAATCAGCATCTAAACTTACCATCTAGGCTCTGTGGTCAATGCACCAAGCTTACCATCCAGGCTCTGAGATATCCAGACTCTGAGTAAGAGATATCATAATAAGTCACTACTTTCAGTGATGCCTGCTTTCATGTCGGGTTCTAACAATTAAGCAGCAGGGGGTCCAGGAACAACAGTCACCTCAAAAGGACCTACCTGTAGGTCAATTCCTTGTTTAGCTGACATCTGGTTAACATTAGGAAGTGATCCAGCTCTGTATGTGCCAAGACTGGGAGCAATGTGTTGCTGCTGTTTTTGAAACCTCATTGGATCCTAAAAAAATTTAATGTTTTCATTAAATATAAAATCAGTGTACATCAACTTAAAGGGCAACTTAAATACTATTGAAAACAGACTGAAAAATATCCTCAATTTAACAAATGTGTGGGTAATTGAAGCATTTATCTTCAGCAATACAACAAAAAAATGACAGATTATTCAGTCAAAAGACTGGTAAGAAGTAGTTGATGTTCTTAGCATGATCTACATTCAGGTAGTTTGCCATTGCTTTCTGAGCTGACATGGCTCACAAATCCTTAAGTAACCAATGTGACGCTGATCCGCTTCTGAATCTCACGCAGCTGTATTCCTCAGATGGATATATGGGATTACGGAGAAAGTTGTTAACTCCTTCGCCAGGGAGACAGGCTCATTAACACATTACCCTAAACATATTACTCAACCATAAATCTACCTTGATGACTGACCATAAACTTATTCTTCATGCTCATGTGATGGTTTTCCCTTCTCTTCCACATCTAAATAAGAGATTGACATTCTATCAATATTCCGATGAGGCTAGCATTACTAAATTTTTTATTTTAACTTTTGACAGTGCAGTGACCAATTAAGGCCTAGTCTTTATGATTTTCAACTACCAGGGGATTTTTTAATGACATCTAGTTTTTGTCCTTATTAAAGAAGACTGAGCAATATAATCCACTTTCCTGAATTGCATGTACATCATCCTCAAGTTCTTTTTTTTTGTGTGTGTGGAATTTTCCCACAACAGGAATGAAGATGATGATAACTTACTTTTAGCAAACATTAAATTATATATTACAAAAGCTATAATTTGTTTTTAGGACAAATACTTAAGACAGGCATGCCTGCCAACAGTTGTCCATGCTCAATCCCAGCAGTAGCCAGGACTATTTTAACAGTCAGGCTCTGGGGTCCACCTCTTCTCCTTCTACCTTTCATCACCCAATGGAGCAAAAGCTTTCAAACAAAATATGCCTGGTGTGCTGAATCTGAGGTAAGGGGTTCAATCCCCTACACCGGACAGCTGGACTAAAATGTTGACCTGTCATCCTTGACTTGGGGACGTTAATTACAAGTATATCTGAAGTCAGAGTGGGTTCACCTGATGGCGAGGGACACTGTTAATAGGTAAAAGCTAAACCACACGCAAAATTCAGTTCAGCACTAGACCTTTGTAGACTTGTTCATAGTTGGTCAGATTTTGCAGCTCAAGTTGTCTCAAGGATGAGCTAGCCAAACCCATGCCAACCAAACTTAGTCGCCTTACAACATGCACCGTTGTTGACAGTGTTGTTATTCTTTGCTTTCGTTATCAGCCCTGGTAGCACAAAGGGCAGGGGTGGACGTAGCCCCATAAAATGGCTACCAGCTTATGATTTGAGAAGAAAAAGTGGTGAGTAAGGAAACCAGCTATCTCATCTCATTAGTTATGGCCTAGAATATGTGAAGTTTTACTATTTCACTGTGCAGATCCACATGGCAGAATGGATAATAATGCGTGTTCTTAAACATCCGGTGTGTTGATGCCGAGGTTAGGGTTTCAACCCCTACACTGGGCAGCTTGACTTGGGGACGTTAATTTCAAATACCTCTGAAGTCGGAGTAGGTTCGCCTGATTGCGAGGGGCACTGTTAATAGAGAAAGCTAACCAACACACAAAATTCAGTCCATCTCTACTATAAATAGTGTGTTTGGACTACGCTGTAGTTCAAAGCAAGCGAGCATGCCACCAGCAGTGTTTGTCATGAAGCTACCTTTACTTTTTACATTGACACGAGACAGGCTAATTCCAATATTAACCCTAGAATAGATGTTTAAACTTGTATGAACATAGCATACAACATTCAGCAAATATGGAATCAGAAACAGCAAATACAAACAGAATTATAAGACTGAACATCACCCATGATAAATTACAAAGCATAAGACAAAGGTGTCCACTGCAGATAAAACACACATTCCGTGTGAAGGAATATACAACTCAAAGAAGCATTAATAAATGCATCTCTGAACATATATGTAAGAAAACTCTGCAATCACACGACACTGTGTCTTCCCTAACAAATGACGATTACGTTCAACAAGCCGGTTTGATTTACACCAAGTGAAACTTAACACTTTTCCTGTCTAACCAGTAAGTTCTTGGGTCACATCTGAACTAATCAATAGAATGTCAGGAGTCAATGGGAGAACTTTTGTTTAGTTTTTATTTCAGCATTTTGTGTGTTAGGTATTAGGAATGACAACTGACGAATAACACAGAGAGTACTATGTTCAACTATAGTGTGCTTGTATCAAATACTAAACAAAACACAGCAATATGAGGTTTAGAAGTTTCAAGCTCCTCTCTGGTATCTTCCACCTGATTGTGAAAGTGGAGTTTGCATGTTTCAATGACACAAAGACCTATGCCACAGGTAGGATACCTACTGGCAGGGTCTCCCATGTCAGATAGGTTCATAGACAGGTATTAAGTCAGCCCTGGTTGGCACACTAGATGAATTTCCAAAGGCTATAAATGATAGACTTATGATCATTAGGTTACCCCTGCTGAAAGGAAAGAACCATGAAACCATCGTGAGTGTCTATGCACCAGCCATGACCAATGAAGGTGACATCAAATACAAGTTCTATGAGGACCTGCACAACGTATTAACATCTGTTCCCAAAGGAGACAAACTTATACTTCATGGGGACTTCAGTGCCAGAGTAGGCAAGGACACCGCCTCTTGGAGTGGCATCATTGGAAAGTACGGAGTCGGAAATTGTAACAGCAATGGACTCCTCCTCCTTCAGACCTGTGCCGAACATGATCTCCTGATTACCAACACAATTTTCCGTCTTTCCGAGAGAAATAGGACATCATGGATGCACCCTTGCTCAAAACACTGGCACCTCATTGACTATGTCATCGTCAGGAGGAGCGACAGAAAAAGACGTTCGGATGACAAAATCCATGTGTGGTGCTGAATGTTGGACAGGTCATCGTCTCATTATCTCAAAAATAAACATATACATCAAACTACCACGGCGTCCTCAAGGGGCAAAATTGAAAAATAAACAACAACTAAATATCACCCGCTTAAACATAAACAGCAAGACAATGCAGCTGTCATTTGAAAACATGCTGGAAGACCGCCTCAAGCCCAAGGTTGCAGCTAAACAGGATGCGGAAACAGAGTGGAGAGCCCTAAAGGAAATAAATTACAACACTGCTTTAGAAATCCTGGGTCCAGCCCTCCGAAAGCATTAAGACTGATTTGATGAAAATTCCGAAGACATCAACCAATTGCTGGCCGAGAAACATCTTCTCCTTAAGGAATATTTGAATGACCCGAAGTCAACATAAAAAAAGATGCCTTCAATAACATTTGGAGAGTAGTGCAGCAGAAACTTCTGCACACGTGGGACTCCTGGCTGAGCAACAATGCTGATGAAATTCAAGGCTTTGTTGACAGACATGATATGAAAAACTTCTACGACTCACTGAAAGCAGTCTACGGTCCTACATCATCATGCATAGTTCCCCTCCTCAGTGCAGATGGGGGAACATTGATCACCGATAAGAAAGAAATCCTTCAACGCTGGGCAGAGGATTTCAGCAACATCTTAAATGCAACTTCCTTCTCTGATAATGAAACCATCAACTGCCTTCCTCAAGTTCCCACTCTTGATACACTTGATGACCTGCCAACCATAGTGGAAGTAAACAAAGCCAGCCAGCAACTTTCCAGCGGTAAGGCGCCTGGTCCTGACTCCATCCCAGCAGAGATATACAAGCCAGGTGGGCCCGTCCTAATAGAACAGCTTCACCAAGTCTTTACAAACATATGGGTGAACGAGACCATGCCACAAGATTTCAAGGATGCGTCAATAGTCCACCTTTACAAATGTAAAGAAAACCGCCAATCCTGCGACAACCACCGAGGCATCTCCTTGCTCTCAATTGCAGGGAAGATACTCACCAGAATTCTTCTCAATCGCCTCACGGCCCATCTCGATTAAGATCTTCTTCCTGAGAGTAAATGTGGCTTCAGAAAAGCACAAGGAACTGTTGATATGATTTTCGCTGCAAGAGAAATGTCAGGAACAGAATTCCGAAGTGTTCTCCACTTTATTGACCTTACCAAGGCTTTTTATACAGTCAGCAGAGAAGGACTGTGGAAGATTATGGTGAAATATGGCTGTCCACGAAAGTTTGTCCAAATAGTGCGGCTATTTCATGATGGTATGCAGGCAAGAGAACAGAAAAATGGTGAACTGACTGAGCTCTTTCCTGACACCAATGGAAGCAAGGATGTGTCCTGGCACCAACACTGTTCAGCCTCATGTTTTCAGCTGCGCTGATGAATGCCTTCGAGAACGACATTGGAATAGACATCAACTACCACATGGATGGAAAGTTGTTCAGAAGGTTGAAAGCTAAAACGAAAACTAACAGCGACACTGTCAGAGAGCTGCTGTTTGCTGATGACTGTGCTCTATATGCCAACTCAGAGGCAGACATGCAACACAATGTTTCAGCTTTCTCATATGACTATGCCAACTTTGGGCTCAATATCAACTTGGAGAAGACTGTAGTTATGTACCAGCCAGCTCCAGGGAATAATCACACTGTGCCGAATATCGAGGTGAATGGTCATAGACTAAGTGTTGTGGACAAATTCACCTATCTTGGCAGCACTGTGTCACAAGCTGCCAAAATTGATGACGAAGTGAATGCAAGAATCTCCAAGGCCAGCGCGGCCTTTGGCAGACTGTACAAGAAATTATGGGACAGAAATGGAATAAGCCTGCAAACAAAGCTGAAAGTCTACAAAGCAGTTGTATAATCCACACTGCTATATGCTTGTGAATCCTAGACTGTTTATCAGCAACACCCTAGGAAATTAAACAACTTCCACAGTCTGCCTTAGGACGCTATTGAAGATTAAATGGCATGACAAGATCCCAGACACTGAAGTTCTAGAAAGAGCGTCCATGCCCAGTATCCATACTCTACTAATGAAGAATCAGATTCGCTGGGCTGGTCACTTAACTCGCATGCCAGATCACAGGCTCCCTAAACAAATTTTTTTACGGCGAGCTGCATTGTGGCAAACGCTCACAAGGCGGCCAGAGGAAACGCTCTGAAGACACTCTGAAAATATCACTGAAAGCTTTTGGAATTCATCTTGACACCTAGGAGACTGCTGCCAAAGACTGAAATTCGTGGTGTACATCATTACGCAAGGGTGCAGTCACTTGTGAAGCTACCAGGACTGCAAGAGTTGTGAAGAAGAGGCTGGACAGAAAAACCACTGCAGGAGATCCTCCTCCTGGAACATCAAGAATTCTTTGCTCACATTGTCAAAGAACATTTCCAGCCAAAATAGGCCTTATCAGCCATCTTAGAACTCACGGCTCCATACTTACAACCCTACTGGATGAAAAGAATGGTCATCATCATTCTTGAAGGACAAACAACAACAGACAGTGAACAGGCGAGTGAGACACACAAACATGATGCCTAGCAGGTGGACTAGGAACAAGCTAGGAAAGGCAAACCCTAAAGAAATTCCTACTGAAATCTGATTAACTGGGTCCTAGGCTTGGTGGAACAAGGACTGTAACAAAATTATGATGATGTCAAAACAATAAACTCTGGAGAGATTCAGAGATGTCACTCACAAACAGTTAAGAGATTTACAGACAGAACCAAACAGATCCTGCACTGGCCAGACCACATTACTCATAATACAAGAGTAAGTTAAAAAGTAAGTCACAAATAGTTGTAGAAAAATAACTAAACATAATAACAACTTGAAACCAGTTTATTTGTATACATACATTGTCCCTTTATGTCTCAACATAATTTCCACCAACATTGATGCACTTATCCCATAGTTTTATCAGTTCTCCCAAACCGGCTGCATAAATCTGTGTGCCCTGTTTTCATTTACCTGCCATCCCACAGAACTGTTTAACTTACTTATTGACTCGCTGTTGTAACTTTTTCTACCCAACTATGCAAAGCTTTACTGGAAATCGCTAGGGGCTAAGTCCACTGAAAATTCACCTTTGCGGGAGACATTTCGCAAATGACGCCGAAGTTGAATGTTAAGTGAAAACATGATTTAGTAAACAGAGCACGCAGTTGTATGCAGCTAGTTTGAGAGGACTGATAAACCGATGGGATAAATGCATCAATGCTGGTGGAAATTATGTTGAAAAATAAAGGGACAATGTATGTATACAAATAAACTGGTTTCAAGTTGTTATCATATTTAGTTATTTTTCTACAGCTATTTGTGAATTACTTATTAACTTACCCTCGTAGAATAAAGCATTGAAATGAATACTTTATACTGCATTTCTAGACTATGAAAAGGCCAATGATAGCATTGACAGGAGATTTTTAAAATTGATAAAGCACTGTGGAATCTCACAGGAGATCATTAATTAAATAAGTTAAGTTAGTTGCATATCCGTGACAGGAAATCACAGACAACCCCAGCATTTTTGGCTGTTTGTGATTTCTTGTCAAGTTTGCCATTGCTTTCTAAACGACCAGCACCCATAGCAATGTATGAATACCACACAAGTCGGTCTGTTTCAAGTGCGGTATGCGGGATGACAAATTTGCATCCACAACACCTTTGCCACAGAGCCGGTATCACAAAAGGCAGGGCTGGAAAAATTCTAAACATGATTTAGGAGCCATCCCATCTCCTTTACCTCAGGAGTAAGTATATTTTTCTGTAAAGATAGGCTAAGAAAAATGTGAATCAAAATCAGATAAAGCTACATATTTTGAAATGAGCCATTACATTCCTTTATTGGAGGCCCAATCAAAGACATTACACTGAGAACACTTAAGTTCATTGCATATGTCTCTACAGCTTCCAAGTACCCATCACATGTTGCATCTTCCAAAGGCACAACAGAAAGAAATGTCTCCTCCACCTTCCCTTGTCTGTTATAACAAATTGCAGCATATTAGCATCCGTTTTTAACGTACTTTGCTAAACAAGCACATTGAGGATTTATCTTGTACTTCCAGCCTCCTGACACTTGAAGTACATATAGAATTTGTCGTGCTTTTTAAGTTTCTAATGTAAATGGTCCAAACATCCAAAAGCAACTTTTGAATTTTGATCTGCAGTGCTGGTGGGAAGTTTACTGCACACTTCGTAATTCCTTCTTCATAGCGAAACCAAGTAGAAGTTCCAGCAACAATTGTTGACATTTTTATTTGCATAACTGAGGGAATTTAGAAACACTATCTTCAGTGCAACACCATCAGTTACCAGCAATGGTGCTACATCAGAGAAGATCTGATAAGAGGGCAAGAGGATACCTGGAAAAGAAAATGGATTGACAGCATTGAACAGTCGCACAGAAGGACGGACGAATTGATGGTTTCGTCGCCCTGCTACTGAGTGAGTGCGTGGTGCGACACTGTGAGCTGTGAGTTTCATGTGAAATGCTTTTGAATCTGCCCGAGGTTTTTTGGAACGTGACTGCATGTTCTGAGCGATTGCAGATGGCTATGTCCCAGAGTTGACCGGTTTTTGCCTTATGCAGAAATGCGTGGCTGCTGGGCTTCTGGTTGACTGCCACTGCCATCGACGATGAACTGTATTTCATGGACTGTGTGGGTGAACATCTAGGAAACATCCAGATGGGAAAATGACAGCCGATTCCATCAGAAATGAACTGGGTGTTTTGTGGGGGGCTATTGTGTTGACATTCTGGCGGTGGCATTATGCACAGTGTATCTGTGCTGGCTGTTGTTTGTTGAGGCTCCTGTCTTTTCCACTTTTCACATTGGGCAGTGGGGAGTGTTTTGTGTGATATTCACTGGCACAGGAATGGAGCATAATGTGGACGACCCGTTGCTGTGAAGTTGGAACTGCGACTAACTAACTAACTAACTAACAGAAGGACACTATCCTGTGCTGCTAAACATGCTCTAGAATTAACTATTCCTCCCCAAGGTGCTTGACGGCAAAAGTGGAAGATGATGATCTTCAATGTAAGTTTTTTCATTGTCTTAAACACAATCATTCATTTCACACAGGTCATTATCATATTTATAATTACAAACAGCACTTGGATCAGCTGGCTTCTCGCCTTCATTCTCTTCTAGGTAGCTTTGTGATACATTTCAGGCAGTGTCTGCCTACTTAAGAAGAAATCTTTAAAAGTACACTGTTTTATTTATTTGGTTTTGTCAATTTGTTCTTTTCATTTTCTACAATTTAATTAAGTGCAAAACACAACACAGCTCGACGCAAATGTTGATGAACGTGTGGTGTGCATGCGACATATTTGTAGATTCTAGAGCCGCTATAGAAAATATGGTGAATAACTCCGCCACCCATATTAAGGGACTTTTACTGTTAACATTAAGGTAATAGTTGCAGAAATCATAAGTCGACTTGCAATGGTGTAAACACGTATAATGGCGCATTTTTTATACTCATTTCCCGATGCACAGGTATAGAAAACAAATAAACAACAACATATATGGTACTAATTTTAATAACAAGTATTTGACATGTCTAATATGGGACTCAAAATATCTTTTTAAAATATTTATAGAACTGAATTTGAAAATTTTCAGGCACCATGGCGTATGGGAGCCTGGATTTTTCTACCCCTGATATAAGGGCATAAAATGCAGAGATGCTCATGAGGAAAAACTAACAGATATGTTCAAAATAAGAACAAGACTACAACCAGGATGCCTTTTGTCACCTTTATTTTCCTCACTGACTATGGACTGGACTATGACGACAACAATAACTACCACCAGACATGGAATTCAACAAACTGTACCAGAGCAGCTTTTTGATCTAGACTTCGCTAATGAAACTACCCTCCTGTCCGCACATGAAATCAGGTGCAACATAATTTAAACATTTTATGAGAGATCACAATAATTAGGTCTAAAACTCCATAGGGAAAATACAAAGATAATGAGAATAAATTAAGCAAATGATAATCTGATCTCATTTCACATATGTAGCAATGTATAGAAAGATGGAGGAACAGATGGGAGATATTAATCTAAGAACACAAAAGGCAAAAAAAGCTCTATTAGCATTAGGAAATGTGTGGAAGTCCAAAGAAATTAAATCTAGTACCAAACTTAGAAACGTTAAATCAGTAATGTTGCATGGGTAAGAAACAAAGAAAACAAAAAACACAATTACGAATAAACAAACATTCATTAACTGGTGACTGTGTAGAATAGAAAGACTTAGTATGAGAGAAACACTAACATGAAGCTTGTGTAAAGACCTAAATAAGTGTCAGTGAATCAATCCACGACTCTGGTGATCAAGTGAAATGGCGAATCATGACCGCCCACGCTTTCCGGCATGGCAAATGATTGACTGAATCAAGAGATGTAAAGATGGTGGCACTATTTAGTGTATACGGTGGCAAAACCTGTTCAAAGTATAACTAGAAAGTCCTTTCTCAAGAACACACAGGACAAAAGAAAGAGTTAGTTGCATATCCTTTACAGGACGTAGCAGTCAACCCCAGCATTTTCTGGCTGTTTGTGATTCCTAAGCATGTTTACATTCAGTAGTTAGCCATTGCTTTCTGAATTATCATAGAAAGAGAGGGAGGACTAAAAACACATGGAGAAGATAATAAATGACAGAAATTAATATTATTGGGAGCTGTAGGATAGGGTATAAGACTGGAGGGATAGGCATGAGTTTGTTGAGGACTAAAAACACACAAGAGAATTAGTGACAGAAATTAATATTATTGGGAGCTGTAGGATAGGGTATAAGACTGGAGGGATAGGCATGAGTTCGTTGAGGACTAAAAACACACAGAGAAGAGAATTAGTGACAGAAATTAATATTATTGGGAGCAGTAGGATAGGGTATAAGACTGGAGGGATAGGCATGAGTTCGTTGAGGACTAAAAACACACAGAGAAGAGAATTAGTGACAGAAATTAATATTATTGGGAGCTGTAGGATAGGGTATAAGACTGGAGGGATAGGCATGAGTTCGTTGAGGACTAAAAACACACAGAGAAGAGAATTAGTGACAGAAATTAATATTATTGGGAGCTGTAGGAAATGGGTATAAGACAGGAGGGCTAGGCATGAGTTCGTTGAGGACTAAAAACACACAGAGAAGAGAATTAGTGACAGAAATTAATATTATTGGGAGCTGTAGGAAATGGGTATAAGACAGGAGGGCTAGGCATGAGTTCGTTGAGGGCATAAGCTCCGCTGGTGGTTAAAAGGCAGAAGAAGAAAAAAAATAATAACGGTATAGTTATCAGAGCTAATCTGTATTTGAAGGTAAAGGTAGTGCTACAGTAGATACCACCACTGAGGTGTGAAGTGTTACATCTTCACATGGTCTAGGCATGAGATATGAGGTGGGGTAGCTAGTAGCCTACCTAATCATTTTTCCTTCCCAGACAAATCCTGAAATATTCTGGAAATGTGAAAGTATAGGAAACTAAAACTTTGAGTCAAAACTAGAGTTTGAATAAAGCAGGAAACAATAATGAGATGTATATCATCTCTCTTGCTCAAGTCTACCTCACCTACAATGGGTGAATCTTTAGGACCACAGTGGGTGGTCAGATGCTATGCCAAGTGAGGTAAAAGCAAAAACAACCAAGAACAAATCTAGTAACAGAAATCTGCTGTGCATACGTGACTTGTTAGCACCATCCCATTTTCTACACCTGAGTGCCAGGAGGAATAAATGGCCTTCTGGTAGTTAACATCACGAGCTGATATTGAACCCTCGTTTGAACTGCAAAAAGTAATTGTCAGTCAAATGTCTAAACTATTACACCAACATGTCCACATCAAATGAGGTAAAGACGAAATCAAATATAACTTGCCAGCAAGGAGATAGAATAGGAGAAAGAAAACCAAAATGACAGCGACCAAGAGTGAATGGTGGTCAGGAAAAGAGATTAATCTCCAGCAAAATCAAACTATCAAGCCGTCCACGACACAAGATACCAGAGAAGACCAGGAAGATTCAAAGACAGACCAAGATGGGGAAATAGATGGAACCTCAGGAGGAATAACAACTGGTAAAACACTCCCTGAAGGAAATATCACCATGAGACGGGGCGAGAATATATTTACACCAGGCCTTACAAGTGTGCAATTCTAACCAAACATGTCAACAACCACCAACACCATGAGACGGGGCGAGAATATATTTACACCAGGCCTTACAAGTGTGCAATTCTAACCAAACATGTCAAAAACCACCAACACCATGAGACGGGGCGAGAATATATTTACACCAGGCTTACAGTGTGCAATTCTAACCAAACATGTCAAAAACCACCAACACCATGAGACGGGGCGAGAATATATTTACACCAGGCTTACAAGTGTGCAATTCTAACCAAACATGTCAACAACCACCAACACATGAACGGGGCGAGAATATATTTACACCAGGCCTTACAAGTGTGCAATTCTAACCAAACATGTCAAAAACCACCAACACCATGAGACGGGCGAGAATATATTTACAACCAGGCTTACAAGTGTGCAATTCTAACCAAACATGTCAAAAACCAACCCATGAGACGGGCGAGAATATATTTACACCAGGCCTTACAAGTGTGCAATTCTAAACAAACATGTCAAAACCCAAACAACCATGAGACGGGGCGAGAATATATTTACAACCAGCCTTACAAGTGTGCAATTCTAACCAAACATGTCAAAAACCACCAACACCATGAGACGGGGCGAGAATATATTTACACCAGGCCTTACAAGTGTGCAATTCTAACCAAACATGTCAAAAACCACCAACACCATGAGACGGGCGAGAAGATATTTACACCAGGCCTTACAATGTGTGCAATTCTAACCAAACATGTCAAAAAACCACCAACACCATGAGACCGGGGCGAGAATATATTTACACCAGGCCTTACAAGTGTGCAATTCTAACCAAACATGTCAAAAACCACCAACACCATGAGACGGGGCGAGAATATATTTACACCAGGCCTTACAAGTGTGCAATTCTAACCAAACATGTCAAAAACCACCAACACCATGAGACGGGGCGAGAATATATTTACACCAGGCCTTACAAGTGTGCAATTCTAACCAAACATGTCAAAAACCACCAACACCATGAGACGGGGCGAGAATATATTTACACCAGGCCTTACAAGTGTGCAATTCTAACCAAACATGTCAAAAACCACCAACACCATGAGACGGGGCGAGAATATATTTACACCAGGCCTTACAAGTGTGCAATTCTAACCAAACATGTCAAAAACCACCAACACCATGAGACGGGGCGAGAATATATTTACACCAGGCCTTACAAGTGTGCAATTCTAAACCAAACATGTCAAAAACCACCAACACCATGAGACGGGGCGAGAATATATTTACACCAGGCCTTACAAGTGTGCAATTCTAAACCAACATGTCAAAAACCACCAACAAACCATGAGACGGGGCGAGAATATATTTACACCAGGCCTTACAAGTGTGCAATTCTAACCAAAACATGATCAAAAACCACAACACCATGAGACGGGGCGAGAATATATTTACACCAGGCCTTACAAGTGTGCAATTCTAACCAAACATGTCAAAAACCACAACACCATGAGACGGGGCGAGAATATATTTACACCAGGCCTTACAAGGGTGCAATTCTAACCAAACATGTCAAAAACCACCAACACCATGAGACGGGGCGAGAATATATTTACACCAGGCCTTACAAGTGTGCAATTCTAACCAAACATGTCAAAAACCACCAACACCATGAGACGGGGCGAGAATATATTTACACCAGGCCTTACAAGTGTGCAATTCTAACCAAACATGTCAAAAACCACCAACACCATGAGACGGGGCGAGAATATATTTACACCCAGGCCTTACAAGTGTGCAATTCTAACCAAACATGTCAAAAACCACCAACACCATGAGACGGGGCGAGAATATATTTACACCAGCCTTACAAGTGTGCAATTCTAACCAAACATGTCAAAAACCACCAACACCATGAGACGGGGCGAGAATATATTTACACCAGGCCTTACAAGTGTGCAATTCTAACCAAACATGTCAAAAACCACCAACACCATGAGACGGGGCGAGAATATATTTACACCAGGCCTTACAAGTGTGCAATTCTAACCAAACATGTCAAAAACCACCAACACCATGAGACGGGGCGAGAATATATTTACACCAGGCCTTACAAGTGTGCAATTCTAACCAAACATGTCAAAAACCACCAACACCATGAGACGGGGCGAGAATATATTTACACCAGGCCTTACAAGTGTGCAATTCTAACCAAACATGTCAAAAACCACCAACACCATGAGACGGGGCGAGAATATATTTACACCAGGCCTTACAAGTGTGCAATTCTAACCAAACATGTCAAAAACCACCAACACCATGAGACGGGGCGAGAATATATTTACACCAGGCCTTACAAGTGTGCAATTCTAACCAAACATGTCAAAAACCACCAACACCATGAGACGGGGCGAGAATATATTTACACCAGGCCTTACAAGTGTGCAATTCTAACCAAACATGTCAAAAACCACCAACACCATGAGACGGGGCGAGAATATATTTACACCAGGCCTTACAAGTGTGCAATTCTAACCAAACATGTCAAAAACCACCAACACCATGAGACGGGGCGAGAATATATTTACACCAGGCCTTACAAGTGTGCAATTCTAACCAAACATGTCAAAAACCACCAACACCATGAGACGGGGGCGAGAATATATTTACACCAGGCCTTACAAGTGTGCAATTCTAACCAAACATGTCAAAAACCACCAACACCATGAGGACGGGGCGAGAATATATTTACACCAGGCCTTACAAGTGTGCAATTCTAACCAAACATGGTCAAAAACCACCAACACCATGAGACGGGGCGAGAATATATTTACACCAGGCCTTACAAGTGTGCAATTCTAACCAAACATGTCAAAAACCACCAACACCATGAGACGGGGCGAGAATATATTTACACCAGGCCTTACAAGGTGTGCAATTCTAACCAAACATGTCAAAAACCACCAAAACCATGAGACGGGGCGAGAATATATTTACACCAGGCCTTACAAGTGTGCAATTCTAAACCAAACATGTCAAAAACCACCAACACCATGAGACGGGGCGAGAATATATTTACACCAGGGCCTTACAAGTGTGCAATTCTAACCAAACATGTCAAAAACCACCAACACCATGAGACGGGGCGAGAATATATGTACACCAGGCCTTACAAGTGTGCAATTCTAACCAAACATGTCAAAAACCACCAACACCATGAGACGGGGCGAGAATATATTTACACCAGGCCTTACAAGTGTGGCAATTCTAACCAAACATGTCAAAAACCACCAACACCATGAGACGGGGCGAGAATATATTTACACCAGGCCTTACAAGTGTGCAATTCTAACCAAACATGTCAAAAAACCACCAACACCATGAGACGGGGCGAGAATATATTTACACCAGGCCTTACAAGTGTGCAATTCTAACCAAACATGTCAAAACCACCAACACCATGAGACGGGGCGAGAATATATTTACACCAGGCCTTACAAGTGTGCAATTCTAACCAAACATGTCAAAAACCACCAACACCATGAGACGGGGCGAGAATATATTTACACCAGGCCTTACAAGTGTGCAATTCTAACCAAACATGTCAAAAACCACCAACACCATGAGACGGGGCGAGAATATATTTACACCAGGCCTTACAAGTGTGCAATTCTAACCAAAACATGTCAAAAACCACCAACACCATGAGACGGGGCGAGAATATTTAGCACCAGGGCCTTACAAGTGTGGCAATTCTAACCAAACATGTCAAAAAACCACCAACACCAATGAGACGGGGGCGAGATATATTTACACCAGGCCTTACAAGTGTGCAATTCTACCAAACATGTCAAAAACCACCAACACCATGAGACGGGGCGAGAATATATTTACACCAGGCCTTACAAGTGTGCATTCTAACCAAACATGTCAAAAACCAAAAACAACAACATGAGAACCAGGGGGCCAGAATATATTTACACCAGGCCTTACAAGTGTGCAATTCTAACCAAACATGTCAAAAACCACCAACACCATGAGACGGGGCGAGAATATATTTACACCAGGCCTTACAAGTGTGCAATTCTAACCAAACATGTCAAAAACCACCAAAGTTGAAACTAAGATACAGAAAACAATGACTCCAGGAAGTGAAATCACAGCCCTATCTACACAAGCTGAAGTAGATACACCATAAGGGCCCCAATTATAGCCTACCAAAAACATGAAAGGGACCAAAACATCTTTTCTCAAACATTGGATTGGAAGTTGAACAGAACTGAGAAATGTTATGTGTACAATCAATGCACAGCATGGTAACAATAGTACATGGACGTGCTTACAACCACCTGATGGATTATGCCTCTGACATAAGGCACAGAAGAAGAATGGAAACATGGGTGGGTTCCACAATGTAATCGTTGATCTAATGTTTTTATTTTTTACTCCCTTCAAATGGCATGACTGTGGCCTAGGAGTAGAGAACAGTTTCACAATCCCAATGGACCAGGTTCAAATTCAACCATAGACAATTTGGAAGCAGACCTCCTTGCAGTAATTTTCACAATGATATGAGCGTCAGCTGTTCAGAAGGCAATGGCAAACTCAATCAATCAATCATGTGCCATGCCGGAAAGCGTGGGCGGTCATGACTAGCCATTTCACTCGATCACCAGTGTCGTGGATCAGCTCAGTGTTCCTGTCTCGTCCATGCCATGTGGCCAAGCCATCCAGGTATTTTCCTCTCGGTCTTCCTCTTGGTCTGTTCCCTTCAATCTTGCCAGTTGTCACTAAGTTCTCCAATCCATTTCTTCTCATAACATGTCCAAAAAATTTTGACTGTCTACATCTAATTTCTCTAATCAGTTTACGATGTTCATTTGTCTCCTGTAGTATTTGGTCATTGGTTTTTCTGTCTGTCCATGGTATTCTTTGCATTTTCCTCAGAAACCACATTTCTGCAGCCATCAGATGCTTTTCAGCTTGACTGCTCATTGTCCAAGTTTCACATCCATACAAAAGAACAGGCTCTATGTATCCCCTCAACACTCTTTTTCTCGTTTCAATTGACATCTTTTTATTGGTCAGAATGTTTTTCATCTTGCTAAAGGCTACTTTCGCCATGGCGATTCTTGTTCTAATCTCTTCAAGGCATCTCCCATCAGATGTTATGACTGTTCCAAGATAATTGTACCGATTCACTTGTTGAAGAATATTTCCATTTACTTGTATATTACATTGTGGCACTTCTTCCTTCCTAGTGACGACCATAACCTGAGTCTTTTTACAATTTAATTCTAACCCCAGTTGCTCACTGTGTACAACAACTGCATCTACTAATTGTTGCAGGTCCTGCGCATTGTCTGCAATTAATACTGTATCATCTGCATATCTAATGTTATTGATGTTTCGTCCTCCAATGCTGATTCCATTTATATCCTCTACATTTCTGAAAATATTTTCACTGTATAGGGAAAAAAGATCTGGAGACATCACACATCCCTGCCTAACACCTCTCTTAATTGGCTGATACTGTCCCACTTCATTATCAATCCTTATTGCAGCTTGTTGTTTCCAATATATGTTTTTTATAAGTCTAATGTCTTTCCCATCAATTTGTAGATCTACAAGCATATCCACCATGTTGACATGTCTAACTCTATCAAAAACCTTTGTATAGTCAATAAAGCAAAGATGTATATCCTTGTTTACTTCTATAGCACTGTTCAATAACTGTTCGCAGCATATACACAGCATTTACTGTACCCTTTCCTTCTACAAACCCACATTGTTCTTCCCCTATTTCAGGTTGTATCTTCTTCCTCACTCTTTGCATGATAATTCTTAGCAAAATCTTTGTGATGTGACTCATTATACTAATTGTTCTATGTTGATCACATTCTAAGGTTCCTGATTTCTTTGGGATTGCAATAAATACAGAGTTACATAATTCAGGAGGTATATCTCCAATATCATATAATGTGTTCATCAGTCTGGTGACTTGCTCTAGTCCAAATTCTTCTAAAGCTTTAATAATTTCTATTGTGATGTTATCTGCACCGGGGGCCTTGTCAGCTTTCATATGCTTAAGAACATTTTGAACCTCCATCTCCAAAATTGGCGGTCCTTCATTATTAAATCTAATATCATACTGTTTGTCTCTGTTATCATCATAAAGGTGTTTCACATAATCTGTCCATACATGTAGAATCTGGTCTTTTTCTATTATGATTTTGCCATCTACAGTTTTTAAACACCCTGTTGATGTACTTGTTCTTTTATTAGTAAGTTCCTGAATTCTTTTGTGCACTAATTTGGTATTTTGACTGTTGTGTTGGTTTTCAATTTCTAAGCACTTTTCCTCAAGCCATGCTTCTTTAGCTTCCTTACATAATATTCTGACTTGTCTGTGAATTTCTTCATATTTGATAGAATTATTTTTGTTGAGTCTTCTTGTTTCCATGAGGTGTAAAATTTCTTCAGTCATCCATTTCTTACGACCCACCTTCTTTAATTTTGGAACAGTTGTTTCTGCAGCCACATTGATTGAATTCTTCAACGTTTCCCATTGATCATCCAAATCCTGGAATAGGATCTCTAGATCAGACAAAATTTCAAATCTGTTCCGTACTTCTATGTTGAATTTGTTTTGTATTTCCTTGTCATTACTCAACGTACACAAATCATATTTAGTGTTTCCTGTTATATACTTGACTTTCTTCAACTTTATCCTCAATGTTCCTGTGAGTAATCTGTGGTCACTATAACAATCAGCACTGGGAACTGTTTTTGCTAGTGTTAATGCGTTTCTAAATCTTCTGCTAATCAGAATGTAGTCAATCTGGTTTCTAATCCTGCTATCAGGACTCCTCCATGTCCATAATCTTCTAGGGTGTTGCTTGAACCAGGTGTTTCCTACAATCATTTCCTGTTCTTTTGCCCACTCTACGAGTCTGTATCCTCTTTCATTTCTCTCTCCTAAACCATAGTTTCTTACTGTGTATCTATCCCCTTGATTTCCTACTTTTGCATTGAAGTCCCCTATTATGATGTTTATTTCTGAATTTTTACATTTCTTTAAGGCAGACTCTATGTCATTATAAAATTCTTCTACACTATCTTAACTGGATTCTCCTGTTGGGGCATATACTTGAATAATATTTATGCTAAAAGGTCTGCCACTTAATTTAACTAGTAGAACTCTGTCCGACACTGCCCAATATCCTTGAACAGATTTTGTTGTTCTCCGGTCCAAAATAATTGCCACTCCTCTATGACGATCTTCACCTCCAGAATAAATAATCTTGAAATCTTCCTTGATGCCTGCTCCTGTCCATCTCGTTTCGCACATACCTAAAATATAAATTTTTTCCCTTTCAATTTCTTGTTTTATGTTCTCTAATGTTCCGTCATTGTTTAACATCCTAACGTTCCAAGTTGTTAATTTTAACGTCTCTGTCCTTGTCTTGCGATGATCAGTCTTTAAGAGAATCATGATATACAAGGCACTTTTAAAGAGGTAGTTTGCCATTGCTTTCCTCTATGGCAGTGACCTTACTGGTCGGAGACCGCAGCCATTGACTTAAGAAGAGTTCCTCTGCCTGCCGTCATGAAGCTCGAGGCCATGACCCACAATATCTGTCGGCTGCCCTCAAAATTTCATCTACCACCTGCCTTCCGTGGCTTCTTTTGAAAACTTCCAATAAGAGGAACACAAAATAACATCACATAATCCACAGGAAAACACTATTCACAGGAAATCCATAGGAAATCACACAAAATCCAAAGGATAACACTAAATAGCGTCCCTCTGAAAAGTAACGCTTCATTTTGTCCATAACTACTGTTATAACTACTGTTGTCCATAACTACTGTTATGGTCCGAAATAATCCTGAAACCACCAGTAGCGGTGTTAGGTAAGGTCCCATGTAGTAGACACCTGATGTAATCTCCCACACCAGTAACTCTTCTCCGGTGAAGCAAATCTCTGAAAACATACTTTTATACAGGAACTCTGGTAATGACTAGACTGTATGTGAAGCTGACACCTAGGGTCAATCAATAAGGTGAGTTCCACTCCTACTGACTCCTACAAACTACTGAATGTAAAATTGCCTAGAAAATCACAAGCAGCCAAAAAATGTGGTTGACTGTTTAGTTTAGTTTAGTTGACGGATCAACATCACGGCACACAGGTGTAACCCATAAGTGCTCCATTCTACTCCTAACTCAAGCCTGAGTCCGGAGAATCTCAGCTCAGTGCACAAACTCCATAGCACTGGCGAGGATCCTGAATTACTTTGGGTAGGTTTTTAACTCAAAGTTTTGTCCGGACAGCGCCGTTAGGCTACTCTTTTTATTTCCAACTGCCAAGGGATCTTTTTACATGCGCAACAATACACACGGGTGTCCGATCTACACTACCCTGAGACAAGGGACAATTTCGTTAGTAGAAGTCCACCTGACAAAATCCCGGCCCTCACTGGGGCTTGAACACGGGACCTCCAGCACTCGAGGCGGCCACCATACCTCGAGACCACTCAGCCCCCCAGTGGTTGACTGTGACATCCAGTAGACATGCAATTAACTTCTTTTTTATGAAATCAATATTTTAGATAAGAATATATACAAATACCAAGACTGCCAAAACAAATGGTGAAGATATAATGAAGGTACACTGAGGGCTTGTGACAGACAAGGAATGCATGGCAGACAAGGAATGCATTCTTCATGCACCCTATAAGCCTATTTATACAGCAATGATTATAGAAGGTACTGCCTATAAATTTATAATATAGAATTAACTAAAACTGAGCTTTCGTTTATTAAACAAAATTCACACGTAATATTAGCAGATTTGATCGTGCTGCGACCCGAACTGAAAATGGAAGTGATATACCGCGATACCCCAGCCTGACTCATTGTGTCTCCAAAATGGCTGTTGTAAAGACGACTCATGCTTATGACGACGTCATTAATTCATTCAAATATCATGTGACAATAACAGACGCCATCATGGGTTTTCCAGAAAAGGTTAGTCTAATATTATGTGCACAGCGATTGGTTGAAATTACCTTTGTCATTTATATAATTAAAATATATATATACGATCCAGTATTTAATTTAATTTTCTATGCTGTTCTCGTAAGTCCTCAGATATTTTGAGATGTATATTCGAATTCTACACCCATTTTTACATTTATGTGGAAAGTTTCATCGATGATTGTCAATGATTGGTGGTAGAAAAAAAATTACTGGCGACGTGTTTGGTCTTTGTGAATGGAAAGCCAAAATGGCGGCCGACATAATTATCGATCAGACAGGCTCAAAACGAGCAATTTGAACTACTAAAGTTATAGAGAATACAAATTTGAAGATTATTAATAATTTCGGGGGCAAAAAAGTAAATCCTAACCTGCACAGTTCGCGGCGACTGCACTAGCCAGGCGGCCTTAATTCCTCAGGCTCAAAGACCCCTCAACCATACACCGCAAGGTATTATATTGGCAGTAAATGACAGTTACTTGTACTATTTTTTAATCATTTAACATGACAGAACATATGTTTGAAGTCAGTTTTTCATATCCGTCTATGACCCATTTGAGACAATCTGAATGGACCGGAAGTGGAGGTAAATAATGAACACACTTTTTTCCTGAAATTACTGAAATCATATGAATTTTGTATACGGATTTATCGATACTTATTTGTGAATATCTCCGCTTAGAATTGACATGCAGGCATCACTAGGTACCATTAGACCTGTTTTTCAAGGCCAATCTATCTGCGGTGGTCTCATTAGTAAATACTCAATTTTAAAATCTGATCAAAAATGTTAGTAATATGGTCTAGATAATATGGGAACAAGAGGATTCAGGATTTTGTTTTGAAGGATGACAAGTGTAAATCAAGACAATATATTTTTTGTAGATAATAAAATTTAATATAGTTTTGCAAAAATAATTATATGACACTAACCACAATAACAGTACTTAGATGTCAGATGAATGTATGTACTATTCCATCCTCTGCCTAATAACAACGTCCTGCAGGCTTAACTATCAGATTAACTGTTCAAATTTAAAAGCTATTTGATAAAACCTAGACAAATTACCCAATTGAGGCAATTGTTACCAGGTAATCTGAAGTGCAGCAGTGTACTTACGAGTACTAATTTAACAGTTACGGTGTTTATTCTACAAGACAGATAGAGTAAACTGATTAATTACTATGTTTTATTTGTAATATACACTAATGGTGCAAAAGCAACTGCGAAGATATGGGATAAACTGAAAGCTACTGGTTATTATTTTATTAATTTATTATTAGTCGTTTACACTACAGTCACTTTTTCAGTGGTCAGTGGCCTAATTTTCAACAGTACAGGAGGGGATTGGTTACACGTATTGAAGCAACGGCCAATCGTTATTACAAGCAAGTTTATTTACCCTTGTAGCTGAATTAACCTCTTGTAAAATTGCCTCGAAGGCGGCTGTTTCCTCGGCCTGTTTTTGAGTATGTAAAGCTATTTTTTCACTAAACTTCCGAGGGTTCGCCATGATGGCTGAACAGAAGAGTTTGTTATGATTCCAACCAAAAGAAAGGTTGGTTAACAGGGGGACTAATCAGATGATAGCTCCCTGGTCATGTGACCCAATATAGATGGCGTATGCGGCACATGTTTACGACAAGGTGAACACATATAAATTGTTCGTCGGCGAGATAAATTGTTGTTTTATTAACTCAACATCCCTATTTTTGCTAAAGTTATTACCAATTTTGAGGAGATCCGATGGAAACCTTAAAATTAGTCAGTGGTTAATGCAAATGCACGTATTGTATGGTCAATGTTGTCATAAGAAGTATGCCCTCTTGTCTCTGAGAAGTCTAAGAGTGGGAGAGGTGCAGAACGGTGATATGGTCGGTTTAACTTTTAACTCCATCTATAACTGTGATTGAAGAACCTTCACACAGACTTTTAGCTGTATGAGCACGATCGTCTTCGTCTTAGGTTGCTTCATCCGGGATAGATATGTACCACTGCTGTTCACTGTCTGTCTGGTATTTTAATGAAGTGGGCGATACTTATTTTTTGCCAGCTATTTAAACTTTCCACATACACCTTTCTGTCTTCTTTTGACTACGGCTTGTAATATTAGTTCCGGCTCTTCCAATGGCATGTGCCAAACGTTTCATATCTCTTTTCCTTATTGTTTTGATGAGTTTTATAGCAACTATAAAGTCTCTGATTGTTTTCTCGATTTTCTGGATATCCTTGTCTAACACCACATATCCACTCTCTGCAGTGATTTCTTAGATTCATTGTAATTGGCTGATATTAGAACTTGTACACAAGAAAGTAATCTTAATTTTGTGTGCCCGTGACGATGTCCCTGCAAATCATGGCGTTACTCGCAATAAAAGTCCTGAAATGTGATGCTTTGTTTTGTTTAATCTCTGTGTCACATCTTCCATTGGATGTCATTAGATAATTTACAAGACTGATAAACCTCTTTGATTTTTACACCTTTTGCCCTTTTTTTTTTTTAAAACTAACTCGCAGATTAGTTTGCGGACGAGTAATGAACCAGGCTGACACCTTGAACGGCCGCATGGAGGAAGGACGAGAAAATACTCATTGGATGGATGTGAGTCTGCAACTTTGATCATACTGCAAGAAAAAAAAAAAGTCAAATGAGGGCCACGCCAGACTAGAATGCTAAGCTAGACCAGGGCGCCGTGCGGGAAGCCAAAGAAGAATAGTCAACCAAATCAGAACTGGTGTCATTAGTCTCTACTTCTACACGCTGAGAGAGATACAAAGGAGAGGGTCTGAGCTCATGTAGAGATATTGAAATTTCGATGTGTAATGAGGATGATCTGTTGACTAATTTTGATTTTTACACTATATATCAAGCATGTTAGAACACGTACTTTCTTCGCCGTTACCACATATTTTGTTTTTGCTTCCGGTTAATGTTTATTCAAGTTGCTTGTTTATCTTTTCTTGTGGGTATTCCATTTATTCTGGTGATCGAAAAGACAGGGCATATGTAACGGTGGTGTGCCACGATTTCGAGTAGACGGTTGGTCCGTTAATCAAGATAAGTCTCACCCTGACAGTCCCCGAGTTTATCTGACCATTGAACAGCGCCATGAACGGCCATAAAGTTTTGCACTCATTTTTTGTTTTCTTTTCTAGAATTGTATCTAGTGCTTATGGGCGGTCACGCGGACATGGATGGAAAGTTATTCAATCTCAGAAGGCTGAAAGCTAAAACCAAAATTGACAGCGACACCGTCAGAGAGCTCCTGTTTGCTGATGATTGCGCTCTATACGCCAACTCAGAGGCGGACATGCAACATAATGTTTCAGCTTTCTCACATGCCTGTGCCAACTTTGGGCTCAATATCACTTTGGAGAAGACTGTAGTTATGTACCAGCCAGCTCCAGGGAATAATCACACTGTGCCGAATATCAAAGTGAATGGTCATAGTCTAAGTGTTGTGGAAAAATTCACCTATCTTGGCAGCACTGTGTCACAAGCTGCCACAATTGATGATGAAGTGAATGCAAGAATCGCCAAGGCCAGCGCAGCCTTTGGCAGACTGTACAAGAATGTATGGGACAGAAATGGAATAAGCCTGCAAACAAAGCTGAAAGTCTACAAAGCAGTTGTATTATCCACATTGCTATATGCTTGTGAAATCTGACCTGTTTATCAGCGACACGCTAGGAAATTAAACCACTTTCACACAGTCTGCCTTAGGAATTTACTGAAGATTAAATGGCAAGACAAGATCCCAGACACTGAAGTCCTAGAAAGAGCGTCCATGCCAAGTATACACACCATACTAATGAAGAATCAGGTTCGCTGGGCTGGTCACTTGACTCGCATGCCAGATCACAGGCTACCTAAACGAATTTTTTACTGCGAGTTGCGTTGTGGTAAACGCTCCCAAGGCGGCCAGAGGAAACGCTTTAAAGAAACTGAAAATCTCACTGAATGCTTTTGGAATTCATCATGACACCTTGGAGACTTCAGCAAGAGACCGAAATTCGTGGCGTGCATCATTACGCAAGGGTGCAGTCATTTGTGAGGCAACCAGGACTGCAAGAGCTGTGAAGAAAAGACAGAACAGAAAAACCACTGCAGAAAATCCTCCTCCAGAAAAGTCAAGCATTCTTTGTCCACATTGTCAAAGAACATTTCGAGCCAAAATAGGCCTTATCAGCCATCTTAGAACTCACAGCTCCATACTATCAACCCCACAGGATGAAATGAATGGTAATCATCATTCTTGATGGACAAACAACAATAGTTGATCAGATGTGAATATTTATTTTCTGTCTTGAGTTTAAGGGTCTGATACTTTTCCTCTTCCATATGTACTTCAGCCTGACACGCGATGATAGTATTATATACTAGAATCAGTATTTCACCCTTTTTTCTGTCTTTGTGATCGGGTCAGTGTCACCCGTGGTCTCTGGTTTTAAACGCATACTGGTTGGCTGTCTCCACTTCAGCACCTTAATTTGCTAAGGTAGATTGTGGTCTTACTGGAGTTCAGCTGCGTATGAATGTGCTAATTTACAACAGTCTGGTTATACGGCGTTGTAGACTCGCCGTCGACCATTCCTTGTTTAGTTTTAAACAATTATGCCACGCGAAGTACAAGAGCTGGACTTTTGCTGTCAAAGATGGTAAATACACACTCTTTGAAGGTATAATGCCAAGGTTGAAAGCTTACTCTCAACTTCGCCGTCAGCTACGACAGACATTTGAAACCGGCCTCTGGTATGAATTCCCGCAAAGCTGTTTCATGTTTTGGAGTATACTCTCTCTGCAGCTGTTAAAAACAATCAAGTGATCAACAACGTCTTTGTATCATTTCTCTTTAAATTGGCCAGAAATAATTCATTATCTTTCCTTCAGTGTGCTAGGAGAATTATACTTCCAATATGTATTCCTTATTGTCTCTAGATCTTTGTCATCTATGTTGAGTTTATAATTGTCAAAATGGTCTTGATGCTTATTTGTGTCAAAAAGGATTAAATGATCTGAATAGTGATCATGGCGATATGAGTTTGAGAGCGAATTAAGACGTTAATCCTGAAGTTCATTTCAACGTATTGCACCCCCACCTCCCATTTTGATGTTGTTGTATATTACAGCCTTGCCGACCCAGCTCAAGATGTCTTACAACGCATGTCCACTTAATAAGTTAGCACCCTTTCCTCTCAAGTTTTATCTATAGATTTTTTTCCCTGTTGTTTTGTTTGTAAAAGGTCATGTTCATTCCACGCCAGAAGGGTTCCTGTAACTGTATACAGATCAAACTAGGAGAATCTCAACACGGTGCACACACACCGCAGCACTTGCGATGATGTAAACCTGTGTGTTTCACGAGGATCATCGCCCGTGTGTTACATGGGGCCTCAAGGGAAACAAAGAATAGTAACACTGTAATTTACCAGGCATGTCTTAAGAGACCACTATTTCTTCATCCGTAGACAACTTTAGCTGCCAAATTCAAACAGGCATGGACAAATCTACACCGGACTTAACGTAAGTTGGTTGAGAGCCTAAGCTTCACTGGGAGATGGAAAGTAGAAGAAAAAAGAAGACACCAAATCATATATGCTATAGGGTGTATTTTTAATGACTGTGCAGTGTTTGAAAATATTGCCTATCCAAGTTTTGTATTCACCCTCTGTAAAGTTCACGCAACTTAATAGGTAAATACAAAACTTGGACCGACACTATTTTCAAACACTGTATAGTCATTAAAAATACACCCTGTATAAGTATTCTATTTGTAGATACGTTTCTCTAATTTTACAATTGAACTTACGTGGCGGCATAAACGGTATATTCTTTTCAATTTCTAACTGCCGAGAGATTTCTATCATCATACACATCCTCCTGGCTTCTGACCTTTATCAGAGAACGCTAAGCGTCCGATTAACTACCCTTTGATGAGATGGAAGTACACTTTTCTAGAATCGTTACTCGACTTTCTCCGTAATCCCGCATACTCTCGTGAGTAACGTGACGTGCGCTAGAATCGGTACTGGTTCTCTCCGCGTCGGTAACTTTGGGGGTATGTGAGCCGGTCGCTCAGAAAGCAATGGCAAACTACTGAGCGTAATCTTGCCAACAAATCAACAATCAGCTGAAAGATGCTGACGTTGACAGCGATGCCCTGTAAAGGATATGCGGGGGAAAAAAATACCCAAGTTAGAGGCGAACCTCGCACTTATAAGCCACTCATGGTCGAGACAGAAACACGGAGCTGATCCACGACTCTGGTGATCGAGTGAGATGGCAAAACATGACCGCCCACGCTTATCGGCATGGCACATGATGGATAGATGGATAAGCCACTCCGCCCATAAACATTTCTGTAATCTAGTTTTCATTTGGTATTCCGGTCCTTGACACTACCTTTTCATTGTTATAATTTCTCTGTGTTCCAGATAGATTTTATTCAGCTTCTTTCTGTTCCTTCTAATTTTTTTTTAAGCATGCAATTGTAAATCCCACTGTTCCGTGCTTGCTGTAGCTCGCAGTAACCTTGTCTTCCAACTTGTGTCATGTTCTTGGTCGCCTGCATTGGTGTGTGATAGGGTTCTTTGGTTTATATATTTACTGTACTCCCCATTCGGGATATCCGGGTTCGAATCCTCGGTAAGGTAATAGATTCTTTTTTTATATCGAGAGCAAAAAGACAACCCTATCCTGCACAGTTCGCGGCAAATGCGCTAGTCAGGAGTCCTTAATCCTTCAGGCTCAAGACACCCTCTCTCTTCCCCCCCCCCCCCCCCCCCACCCCCCCCCCCTCCCCGACTACACCGCAAGATACTATAGGGAGTATTGGCAGTTTTAGTTAATTTACTACTTAGTTTCGCATTCTTACGTCGCTTCTAACATGTGTTTTTTTTTTTTTTTTAAATTATTATTGTTTTTCGACATGTTCAAACACGCTTTGACATTTATGTCATTCAATGTAAACAAGCGTACCATATATATTTATTGGTTAATTGTGTCAAAATCGATTATATTATTTGAATAGTGACCAAAGCGATATATGTTATTATTGGAGGACTGCTGCCGCTGCTGCTACTACTACTACTACTACTACTACTACTACTACTACTACTACTACTACTACTACTACTACTACTACTACTACTACTACTACTACTACTACTACTACTACTACTACTACTACTACTACTACTACTACTACGGGACTACGAGGGTGAGTCGATAAATAAGTCACACAGGTCTGTGGGATGGCAGGTAAATGTAGTTGGTGTTTTCTACAGGTGTCATTAGGTGACGGCAACATCGAACTTTATATTCCCGTTCGTCAGGTGGCGCTAGGTGTCTCATGCGCATGCGTAGCGCATAAACAAAATGGAATTTGTGCCTACGGAGTATACTACCAAAGAGCAACATGCAGTTGTGCTTTTTTTTTTTTTGTGTGTGGGCAAAAGGACTGCATGCATAGGACATTCATAAGGAAATACTTCCTGTTTATGCTGACAAATGTTTGTCCCGTAAAGCGGTGCATAGCTTGGTATAAAATTTTTCTCAAGGACGCTTAAAAATTGTTGATGAAATCCGATCTGGTCGTCCTTTGAGATTGAAACAGAAGCAACCGTGCAGCGGGTGGAGGAGATGATTAGATGTGACAGACGAGTAACGATAGACTCTGTAGCATCTGCAATAGGGTGCTAACACGGTTCAGCATAATGCATGATCGATTGAAATTTCCGGGACTGCCGACTAAAGGATTGTTGCTTCTTCATGACAATGCCAGACCACATACGGCTCGATTAACTCAGAAGAAAATTAACCAACTAAGGTGGGAAGTTCTGGAATATCCACCTTACAGCCCCGACTTAGTCTCTATCCATTTCCACCTTTTTGGTCCACTGAAAATCAACCTTGGTGGGAGACATTTCGCGAATGACGCCGTAGTTGAATGTGACGTGAAAACGGGGTTTAGAAAACAGAGCACGCAGTTCTATTCAGCCGGTTTGGGAGGGCTGATAAAACGATGGGATAAGTGCATCAATGTTGGTTGAAATTATGTTGGAAAATAAAGGGACAATGAATGTATAAAAATAAACTGGTTTAAAGTTGTCATCATATTTAGTTATTATTTTACAGCCATTTGTGACTTACTTATTGACTTCCCCCTCATATTACTACTACTACTACTACTACTACTACTACTACTACTACTACTACTACTACTACTACTACTGTTAATAATACTAATAGTAGTAGCAGCAGAAATAACATTAGAATTAGTAGTAGCAGCAGTAGTAGTAGTAGTAGTAGTAGTAGTAGTAGTAGTAGTAGTAGTAGTAGTAGTAGTAGTAGTAGTAGCAGTAGTAGTAGCAGTAGTAGCAGTAGTTGTAGTAGCAGTAGTAGTAGTAGTAGTAGTAGTAGTAGTAGTAGTAGTAGTAATAGTAGTAGTAGTAGTAGTAGTAGTAGTAGTAGTAGTAGTAGTAGTAGCAACAGCAGCAGCAGCATCACCAGCAACAGTACTGTTAGTAGTTTTTGTTGTTGCGATGGTTGTATAAGTTCCATATTTTATTAAATACAGGAAAGAAAATGTAAAACGAACCACAACAAATAGAAAGACCAGCATGAGGAAAAATCTAGATGGAACTGGGGAAAAGGTCACCCTGAATACATCCTTGAAGAATGCTTGATTTAGGTTGACCTACCTGGTCAGAACGTGTCGATCTGAAGCATGTTCAAGCCTCGTGATGTAGCATGACCAATCACATAACAGCAGAATTAGGGGGAGGAGCCCTAGTGGGCAATAATCTGCTGCAACAAGAAATGATCGCAGTTGACATCAATGGTCATCGGTGACCATGTCCAGTTTCACAGTGGTGGTCGTTATGACCTAATGGTTTTTACACAGTTAAGACTCTTTCAGCCTTTGACATGCATTATATTATCACATTTTTTGTCCACCGTTGTCGTATACACCGTTGGCGTCGGCATTCAAGTCTCTACAGACCTCGTTCTTTGGTATTCCGGACCTTGACACTACCTTTTCATTGTTATAATTTCTCTGTGTTCCAGATAGATTTTATTTTTATTTAGTTTTTTTTTCCTGTTCCTTCTAATTTTGTTTTTTAAAGCATGCAATTGTAAATCCCATTTACCGCAACTAACTGAGGTAAGATTCATAATAGTTATTAATGGAGTAACTAATGCACGTGTGGTGACTTGCTTGGCATAGAATGAATTAACAGGCATGCAAATATAGTGCATTTTACTATTTACAAATCTGCCTGTTCCAGGGCGAAGGCGTTACGAACGCAGTTCGTAACTCCGCATACCGCGTTCGAAACACAGCTGTGGGCGATTTGGCAGCATACCGCCTTGCGTTGGGTTTTTACGAAATGGTATGGGTGGCAGTCGTTCAGAAAGCAATGGCAAACTACTGAACGTAAACTTGCCAAGACATCACAAACAGAAAACAAATTTACTGGGGGTGACTTCGACGTCCTGTAAAACGATATGCAACTAACTTTTATTCACAAATTTAGAAAATGTATTTGTTTTCTATTGATATTTGAGCAACGTATAAGAACGAGTAGATGAGAATAGTATAACCAGAAAACCCTTTGTCTGGAATCCACAAGGCAAACGAAGTAGGGGAAGACATAAAAACCCCCAGAGAAGAGAATTAGAGACAACTGAATAAAATGGGAAGGCATGCGTGGAGAGCTGTAGGTGATAGAATAAGAGATGACTGCTTGGTGTGGGTCAATCGAGGGCCTATGTCCCAGTGATAAATAAAAGGCAAAAACAAATTCAAAAAGAAGGAAGAGAACAATGTTTTTTGGTCTTGTATTGAGAAGAGAAGCTTTGGAAAATATCGAGATAACTGGAAATATCTACTGTAGAAAAGACAGACAGACATAGAGAATTGATGGTGAATAGCTTAATGCGATGGCAAGGTTGAATAACATAAAAAAAGAGCAGCCGAAGACACTAGGGACCGAGATCTGTGGAGATACACGAATGCTTACGCCATTTGGCAGGGAGCATGATGATAATGACAATATAAACAATTTGCAATTCTGAGAGAAAGAAGCAAATCCCCCAAGATCGGTACATTAAAATGTCTACTGTATGTTTATTTAAACACAGCGATGTGATATGTCCGTTTGTCACAGTCAACCACTATGGGAAAGCAAGAACATTGGACATTACATAACAATCACATAATCATGATCAACAAACAGCTGTCAGAGTAGCTGGTGAAACATCAAAACCGTTTGAGGTACAAACGAGAGTAAGACAGTGTTGCATTCTCTCTCCATAACACTTCAACATGTATGCAGTAATGCGAAATGTCAAAAGCGACGAAACCAGAGACAATTTTATCAATTCATCATTGGCCGAAATACAGTTCCAGAACTAATATGCAGATGACCCAGTCCTCCTTACAAATGGTGCTAGAGGATTAAAAGATCCTATGCTGCCTGCCAAGAGACATAGGAAAAAACATCAGTTTTCTGAATTGAAGCGAAGCAAGCTTAATGTCTAGGGACACAATTACATACAAACGAAAGATCACAATCAACAGAGAAGAAACTGAAAATGTCACACACTGTGAATATCTTAGATCCAGAATCAACATCAATGGGGGCTGTTGAAATGAATTTAGAAGCAGACTGGCCTTTGAAATACAGAGATAAAATAGTAGTATTACGAATATATGGCACAACACCGGCAAATAAGCCGGCAAAAAAAAGTAAAATTGTTGAGAACATGCATCCTCCTGGTGGCTGTATGACATATGCCTGGGTCATTGACATTGAGATGAGTGACCTGTGTAGCGGGACTACGAGGAAAACAATCAACCCTGAGAAATAATGGAGCGGGTGTGAGTGGATACCCCTAGGGTGGATGGGGCGAAAGACAGTGAGTGTTGTGTGAAGTCAGGAGACTGGAAAGTCAGTTAGAGAAGAGACCGACTGCGGGTCAGGTCGTTTAAGGGAGTTGAGTTTTAGATACCGAATGAGTCGGTAATCGAAGGAGAACTGTGTTGTGTGATTCTCCGAGCTGTGAATGCAGGCCTAAAACCCAGAGTGGGTTGCATAGTGAGCAGAGGCTCTGACCCAGTGTGTGGGTCGTATTGTGTGAGATCCAGCCGTGGATAGTAGCTGGACTAAATGTCTTGTGAATTTGAGATTCAGCAGGCCGTGAGAAGACAGTGATGAGTGCTGGTTAAATTGTGAGGAGGATATTTATATTCTATGGATTACATTGTTTCTGGATGCATAAACATTTTCCGTTGGTCCGTGTTCTTTCTGGATTAAAAGATTATGTGCGCCAACTCAATCTGGTTTCATGACTGGTGAATGTGCACTGCAGGGGTGAATTGGATTAAGAGACAGTTAGATAGCTCAATTGACACACCAGGAGCATCGTTACCTAGACAACGACCATCGCACGCACGTATCATAAAGAACGTCGTGTGATACTGTATATGGACGTGAGTCGTGGACCATATTCACGCAATGACTGCAGAAGAAAACTGGGGCTGTTGAGTTCCAGTATTACAGGAATTCGTAAAATATCGCGGACCGAGTTGAAGAAAAATATTGACATGTTACAAGACAATATTGACATGTTACAAGACTAGAACATCGATGAGAATTGACACATAAACACTGTCATGTCTGGGAGACTTTGACCATATGAAACATCAAGTTGGCAACAAGTTGAGAGAGTATGGTGTCCGCCTCAGGCTTTGAAGGTACCGAGGTCGATCCCTGCATAGGGCTGAGAATTTTTCTATGTATCATTGGTGAATAGTATCAACCCCCACCCCTTTCCCCGGATTTCTTGAGTAGTGTGTTCGGATAAATTGCTTCCTCGGATAAGGGCGCAAAGAAGATTCAAGTTAAAAATCCCACGGCAGTTGGAAATCGCAAAGCGAAGTCCGTAAAGCCGCCGCCCTTGTAACAATGTTAAGAAAAGTAAAAGCCTACCCACAAGTAGTCATATAGTTATCTATTGTCAGTTTTCTGCAGCACACATTAAAGTAGAGCAAACGTAACACAAATCGCATTCGCAAAGTGACACGGGAAGGATAAGCAGACCAGTATCACGACCGTGGCCTTTAATTTCCAAGATAAATATTCGGCATTCATCAGTTCGTGCTGGTCGGTAAATAGTAATCTCACCACTGGAACTGTAATGTCAGACCACTGATCTTGTCAACCAACACACATTGTGTCTTTATCCACCACCATCATTATCATGCAGCAAGTCCTTCGCTCTCAGCATACCCTTTCGGAGGGATTCTAGATTTTTGCCAGTTCCATCTTTATTGTTCTGGTCATTATCACCGATTGGAGCACGGGACCTCAGCCAACTCATTTCATGCCTTTCTATCTTTTGCTAATACCCAGGGTTGTCCATAGGACATAATTTGCATTGCGTGGTAATTTATGCATGTCCCATCCCATTCCGTCCCATGGGAAAGTCCCATGGGAATAACATTCCCATGGCAAAGCCTGGGAGGCTTGTCAATGGGACATGTTTTTCTGTTCCATCCAATAGTAATTTATGCCTGTCCCATCCCGTCGCATCCCATCCCTACACTATTCATAAAATCCCAGCTTTCCCCAGGGAATTCCCATGGCCAAGCCTGCTAATACCTGCATCCATGGTCTCCCCATATTGTACATGTCTACCTATAACTCTCCTCTCCGTGTGTTGTTAGGTTTCCTTCTGTTGCGTCTGTCCCGTAGATTCCAGATAGGACTTTATTATCACGTGGTTTTGCAATGTTTTCCTATCCAGCGCCAGTGTCTGTACCCCACCTGTTGATTCACTGGTAGGTGAGTATTTCCATGAGCTCTACATTGGTGATTCTGTCATACAATTTTAGTCCTTCAATTTCACACACACGCGCGCGCGCGCACACACACACACACACACACACGTGTGTGTGTGTGCGCGCGCGCGTTTATGTGTGTGTGAGTGGGTGGGTGCTTGCACGCGCGTGCAAATAAACAAAATGTCTTTAAATCTTCCAGCGACTCATGCCGCCCTTTAGCTTTGAATCGTTTAAGAACCATTGACCTACGTGATTATTTCTATGTCCTCAATTTTCCGAGCCTCTTGGGCTGTTTGTTGCAAGCAGTCTTTTTATATTTCTCTCTGTGCCCAATTATTTTGCTCCAGTTGACAGCATTCGGTTGTTTTATGCCCAATTCCACACTTCTTCGTGGATGTATCTTTACTTTTGTACTTTGGATTTGAGCTTTGCAGTTTTCCTCTCTTTATTTCAACACATTCACGAAATCTTCATCTGCTGTATTCCATAACGTTGAAAATGTGCATGTTGTTTGTACATTTGGATACGCCGTATGCTTTTTCTAATCCTTGACAGATCAGATGACTATTTCTGCCTGCGTCTGTGGCTTTGGAGTGGAGAACGCAGTTTCACAATCCCGACATACTAGGTTCGACGCCAACCGCAATATGAGCGTTCAAATGTCGCTGGTACAGAAAATTGCCTAGAAAATCACAGTCAATAAATGCTGGAGCTGATTGCAACGTCCTGTAAATTACATCTCTGACAACACCAACATATTATTCTAAACACCCTGTTTGAAAATACTGCAATCGAGCAAGATTCTGTTTTATTTCTTTGTGCTGCATGTTTCAATCCATAAATTAGGTATTATGTAGGGCAGCAGTTAGTTCACGATAAGGTATCCATCGTCTCCTGAATCAAAGCACTGTATCAGATATCAGCAGTCTCAGAGTGAACGTTAATTGTGAAAACATCAAAATCATTATGTGCCATGTCAAGCAGCGCAGGTGACCATGTTTCTCCACACACACACACACACCCACAACCACACCAACCCCCCCCCCCCCCCCCCCCACACACACACACACGTATTCTCTATGTACTGGAGAATGTGGCTGCTTATCATGTTTTGAGCAACTCTTTCAAACCTTCCAACATGTTCTCCCTCTTTCGACCTCCGCCCCAAATACCCTAGTCATTCCCAGTTGTCACAATCTTTTCCAGATGTTCTCCTATCCATAATACGACCCAAAAATGACCATTGTCCTGTCCTCATGTTGGTAACCACATTTTTGTAAGATCTATCTTGTGCAGTCCTCGGGTATTGGTTGTCTCAGCCGTCCATGTGATTCTCAGCACTCTAAGTAGAAACCACATCTGTAAGTCTAAAGTTTATTTTCACTCTCTTTAATCAGTGTCCACGATCCACAGTCATACATTAGTATGGGTAATATATAACATCCTAAAACTCGTTGTTCGGCTTCCGTGGACAGGGATAGGTTACACATAATGTTCTTCATCTAATGGGATGCTGCCTCTGCTTGGATGAGGGTTTTAACAGGTTTATAGGCCAGCGGATCAACTTCATTGCACTGGGTTTTATCCCATATGGCTCAGTCTCTTTTCGCAGGGCGGCTTGTCGAAAGCGTCGCACAGAGGACGAACTCCGTGGCGTCAGAGACGACCGTCAGGAGTCTCCGAGAAAATTGTACTCGTGAACCGACTGACAGAGTCCGGAAACGAATGCAGGATCTTCGGAACACGAGACAGGCAACTGAACCACTTCGGAGCACGAGACAGGCGGCTGAACCACTTTGGAGCACGAGACAGGCGGCTGAACCACTTCGGAGCATGAGACAGGCGGCTGAACACTTCGGAGCACGAGACAGGCGGCTGAACCACTTCGGAGCACGAGACAGATGGATGAACCGCTTTGCCACGTAGACCTCCACCGCCTCCCCCTCTTCCTCTTTTCCTAGAACATGGAGTGGATTGTTCTGCATGTTATCTCTGTGATAATTATTCCGCCTCTTGTTATAATTAACCCTAGATCATTTACTGCACTTACTTGCTTATCACCACTGCATTACAAAATATCTGTACTTGCTTCAATGTTATCCCGTTTGCTGTCACTGTACACTCTGGTGTAATTGCATACAATTAAATTATAACAGTAGTGTTAAGGTATACTGACACCGGGAAGCAAAAGAAATAGAGAAGGCAATTGTAAAACGATATTTACAGAGGAGGTACGATCAGCAATACAAAGTCTATGATTGATTGATTTGATTGATTGATTTAGGACTCGACATCACAGCATTCGGGGCATTCCCATAAGTGCTCCGTCCCCATCCTCAGCAGCCATCGAAGACTTCCAACACTAATAGTACCAGTAGCAATCTGATTATATGTCCGTCTCGCCTTTCCTCTGAGCGTTGAGCGTCGGCCAGATCCCCTCGTCACTCCTCGCTGTCTCATTCTTGCCAGACCATGGTAATCCATTTGCTCCTCCGAGGTGTGCACGTGCTCCCACAAGGCCGCAACCATGTCTGCCTTGTCATGTATCAATACTCCACCAAGTTCTGCAGAGCCAGCCAATCTGTCCGCATGTTCATTTCCCAGCACACCGGCATGCCCCGGAGAAAAGATCCAGGCGATGCTTGTCACCCGTGACCTCCGAAGCGAAGCAAGCCACTACGCACGAAGTCTGCCCGTCCTCACCCTCGTCAGCATGCTTTCTGAGTCAGTTACAATCACGATGCGTGTGTGTGTCGTATTCTCCATCCAGCGGAGAGCCGCAGTGACTGCCTCCACTTCCCTTCTTAAGCTGGATGTTGTGGTATCTTACGCCAGGCTCTCCTGCCCCAAACATCGACCATTAGCTTTGGCTATGAAACCCCAGCCACTTCTCTCACCTCTTGACACCGAACCATCTGTGTAGATAATCACATCACTCGAGTGAGCATTGTCCTGAATTAGTTGCTGGATTTCCACTTCCGTGGCCCCTGCTGGCCACTCCCTGCACTCCCGGCTTAATGTGATTATACCTCTGCACAAGTCTGACTGCTCCGCTGGCACTCTGACCCACTCCTCTCCACGCCTAATGTTCTCCAGGGGGCACACCTGTCTGATCGTATCCTCCGCCTGAGCCATCCATGATTTCCCTCTTATCAGTCGCTGACCCTTAACTGCGTCCAGCGCCTCATGCAGTGGGTGGTCTGTGTCTGCAGCTACTCTGAGGTATGCCTTCGCCTGCATCACCTTGAGCCTACCAGCAACAGTCGGCAGACCAAGGATGTAACGCATACACACTACTGGGGTGTCTCTAGTGCATCCCAGAATGACCCGCATAGCTTCGTTCTGTATGCGCTCTAACTTCACCAGCTGACTCTCTGAGACAGTGAGCAGACCTAATCCATAATCAATTACTGAGAGGATCAAGTGCTGGTATAGTGTGAAAAGCATTCTCTGCTCTATGTCCATTGCAGCCATAGTTTTAAGTGCATTGAGTCCCTTTTGAGTTCTTGTCACGACCGTCTCCACATGGTCCTTGAAGGATAGGCTCCTGTCAAATGTGATCCCCAGATACTTCAGTTTGTTCTCTCTGCTGACATTTCTACCATCTATCGCGAGGCTTGGGACATCAGCTCTTACAATCCTGTTGTCCAGAGAGCACCACAAAACAGCCGCCTTTTCCGGGTGGATGACAGCACTCATTTCTGTGCACCAGTCAATCACTTTATCTACTGTCGCCTGTAACTCCTGGGCTGTTTGCTCCCTATCTCTCCCCTGCCTATATGCAAGAATATCATCTGCAAATGTTAGTATTCTTCCAACCCCTGGTGCTTCTAGGTTTGCAATCTTGCTCGTATACACATTAAAGAGCACCGGTGAGACTGCAGATCCCTGTGGCAGTCCCGGGGTTAACATATGTGGCTCTGAGGTCCATGCGCCCAGACGGAGAGCAACCCGACGAGAGTGCAGGACGGCTGCTATCCAGTTCACCAACCAGGGATTGACCCCCTTCTCCATCAGTGCGGTCATCAAAATATCATATCGAACTCTATTGTACGCATCCTCGAGATCAAGCGCTACCGCCATCGTTTCCTGTCTACTCTGGAACCCCTCATAAACATCAAAGGCAAAAGTGGCTGCATTAGACCAGGTATCTTTTCCTGGCCTGTAGCTCCCCAGGCCTCTTGGAAGAAGCTTCCCCCTTTCCAAAAAATCCTGCAGCTTAACAGCGACTATCTTCTCTAAAACCTTCCCAAATGTATTTTGAAGGGTGATGATCCTAAAGCCGCTAAGCTTTGACTGATCCTTGAATGGTTTTGGGAGAGGGATGAGATAGCTGTGCACCCAATCCTGCGGTACTGATGCTGTCCTAATGCTCTGGTTAAAGCAGTCGGTCATCTCCTCCAGGTCTGCTTCGCTCAAACCCTTCATGTGGCCATACCTGACCCCATCGGGCCCTGGTGCCGTGTCTTTTGCCTTTTTCAAAATGTGTTTAACATCTTCCACCCGTATGATGTCTTCATACTGCATATTCTTCGTGGTGCCAGATAGCTCCTCTCTAACTGCATCCCTGGTGTCCGGATCATTATGATTGGTCTGCTCTAAAAATCTCTGGAGAAACGCCTCCCCTTTCTCTTTGTCTGTTGTCACGCTGCACACCATCATCTCTGTAGATTGTTCCCACTGTCATCGGCCGATCTTTTCTCTGCATTTGCCTGTGCAGTTTCCAGAATTTTTGCAGTGTTTTATCACCTCCAATCTCCTTCATGAAACATTCCCATTTTGCCTTTTTGGCCTCTGCAGCACAGCGCTTTAAAACCTCCACCTTGTCTTTCTTGACATTTTCCGCTGTGTCCACTTCCTCTCGTGAACTTCGAAGTGTCTGTCGCACTTTCTTTAGCTGCTTCACTGCAGCTCTCTTTGCTTTCCAAGCATGGTCTACTTCTGGGGTCCACCATGGGGGCTGCAAAAAGGGAGTTTTAACAGTCCTGTTGCATGCCCCTTGTCTGAGGCGTCCAAGAAGGCAATCGGTCCACTCATACCGGAAGGTCTTGCGCGCTTTGCCAGCTTTAACTTTCCTGGGTTTAGAGATCAGGACTGAGCATGGCATGTGATAAATACAAAGTCATAAAAAAAAATACAAAAAAAAAATACAAAGTCTAAAGACAGAATAGTCAACAGATTCTAACAACATACCATCAGATCTAATCCATGCAGAGAGAGAAGTTTGCGTACGTCTGTACCACCACTGCGAGTGGATTAACGCTGTTTGGCCTAAAGCTTGACAGAGAACAATCTACACCCACTACCAAAGAAAGGAAATTTTAAACTGTTCGTAAATTATCGAAGCTTCGCACTAATAAGTCTTTGTAGCAAAATCCTCCTGCGATTTACCGTGATGAGGAATGTAAATAAGTAAATTAGAATATCAAATACCTAAAGTGCAGAAGGGATGAGGAATCAGGGACCACTTCTTCAACATGGGAACCATCTTTAAGCAATAAAGAGAGTGAAACGTAGATCTTTACACTTGCTTCATATACGACAACAAGGTTATACAATATAAGCAACTGTGGAACAATAAGAGCGATATGGGGGTGTCCAGAATAATTGATCCACTTAGCTGAATCACATAATCATGATCAACACGCAGCTGTCAGAGTATATGGTGAAACATCAAATCGTTTGAGGTGCAAACGAGAGTAAGTCAGTGTTGCATTATCTCTCCATAACACTTCAACATGTATGCAGTAATGCGAATGTCAAAAGTGACGAAACCAGAGACAATTTTATCCATTCATCATTGGCGGAAATACAGTTCCAGACCTTAATATGCAGATAACCCAGTCCTCCTTACAAATCATGCTAATGGATTAAAAGATCATATGCTGTCTGCCAAGAGACATAGCAAAAACATCTTTTTCTGAACTGAAGCGAAGCAAATTTAATGTCTAGGGATAAAATTACATACAAACGAAAGGTCACAATCAACAATGAAGAAACTGAACATGTCACACACTTAGAATATCTTGGATCCAGAATCAACATCAATGGGGGTTGTTGAAATGAATTTAGAAGCACACTGGCCATAGAAATGCAGAGATAAAACAGCATTAAGAATATATGGCACAACACCTGCAAACAAGTTAAGGTAAAATTGTTGAGAACATGCATCCTCCTGGTGGCAGTATATGGATATGAGTCGTAATCACTACAGAAGAAAGCTGGGGCTGTTGAGTTCAAATATTACAGGAATTCGTAGAATATCGCGGACCGAGTAGAAGAAAAATTTTGTTATGTTACAAGACTAGAACATCGATGAGAATTGACTCATAAACACTGTCATGTCTGGAAAACTTTGACCATATTAATCATCAAGATGGAAGCCATGATTGCCGGAAGAAGAGGCAGGGGTCGATCAGCACAAAGATGAACACAGGACATCACAGACACCTTGTGCATGAGGGTGCAGGTGCGGTAGAAATGGCCAGTGACAGAGAGTTGCATTCAGCGCACCGTCATGACACCGTTCAGTAAAGGACCCGCGACCTGAGATTGACAATGCGACGCTAGTGTTGTCACGAACATGTAAATACACATCTACTGTTCACAATAAGTAGCCCGTAAAATGTTAAAAAAGAAAGGACCCATTTAAATGCCTTATGGCGTATTGGGCATATGGTTCTAGATTCATGTTTTCAAAAAATGCCAAACAGCATTCGATGCACGATGTTCTCACAGCTGCATTACGTCCCATAGCATTTTCTGGTACCCATGTTATCTTCATTAAGCTGAGATTACAGAACATTTCTTATACTCTCCATGTTCTTCTTCTTCTTCTTCTTCTTCTTCTTCTTCTTCTTCTTCTTCTTCTTCTTCTTCTTCTTCTTCTTCTTCTTCTTCTTCTTCTTCTTCTTCTTCTTCTTCTTCTTATTCTTCTTCTTCTTCTTCTTAGATATCAACCTTGGAGCCAAGTTCAATTAAAAAATTAATTTAAAAAAAAAGATTGTTGTAGGGGCGTCCAGCCACAACGCTATCGCGGCTCCCTATTCCTTAGTTACACTTAGAAATGGAAAGAACAAACAAACACGGAAGACAACTCGTGCCTCCTTAGTTGTCAAATGTATTCCTGAGTTGTCTTTCTTACAATGAAATGGGGATATTTTATAAACTTCCTTGACGACTATTAAAGGACGAACGATTTTTAATAAAAATGTGTTACTAAGTTTTAATTTACTGTTAGAGATTAAGGGCTACATATTTCCATGATATTTTAAAAAGTGTAATGACATTATAAGTTGTAGTAAAATGAGATGTGTACGTGAATGAACACACTGGGGTGAGTTTATAAGCAACGAAGATGTGGTTCATAAGTGGAATATTGCGTTGGACTGAAAGATAAACCAACAACGATATCTTGGAATAGGCTAATAAAAGTAGAACTTTATAGCCATCCATCCATCATGTGCCATGCCGATGAGCGTGGTCGGTCATCATTCGCTATTGCACTCGATCACCAGGGTCTTGGATCAGCTCAGTGTTCTTGTCTCGACCAAACCACGTGGCCAAGTCATCCAGAAGTAAATACTTCTCGGTCTTCCCCTTGTTCTCTTCCCCTCGATCTCGCCAGTTGTCACCAAGTTCTCAAACTTATTTCTTCTCATAACATGCCCAAAAATTTTTGACTGTCTACGTCTAATTTCTCTAATCAGTTTACTATTTTCCTTTGTTTCTTGTAGGACTTGGTCATTGGTTTTTCTGTCTGTCCATGGTATTCTTTGCATTTTCCGCAGAAACCACATTTCCACAGTTGTCAGATGTTTTTCAATTTGTCTGCTCTTTGTCCACGCTTCACATGCATACAAAATTAGAAGTTCTATGTAGCACCTCAGCACTCTTTTTCTTGTGGCAATTGATATCTTTTTATTGGTCAGTATGTTTTTCATCTTGCAAAAGGTCACCTTCGCCATGATAATTTATGTTCTAATCTCTCAAGGCATCTCCCATCAAATGTTATGACTGTTCCGAGATAATTGTACTGATTCACTTGTTTAAGAATACTCCCATTTACTTATATATTACATTGCGGTATTTCCTTCTTCCTAGTGACTGTGTACTAGTAATCTGTGTCTTCTTAGAATTAAGTTCTAACCCTAGTTTTTCACTGTGTACGACAACCACATTTACTAAATGTTGCAGATCCTCTTCGTTGTCTACAATCAATACTGTATCATCTGCATATCTAATATTATTGACGTTTCGTCCCCCGATGATAATTCATTTCATATCTTGTACATTTCTGAAAATAGTTTCACTGTACAGTGAAAAAAATTCTGGACACATTACACATCCCTGTCTCACACCTCTCTTAATAGGCTGATATTGACCTACTTCATAATCAACTTCTTATGGCAGCTTTGTTTTTTCCAATATATGTTTTTTACAAGTCTAAGGTCCTTTCCATCAATTTGTAGATCTGCAAGCATCCTCATCATGTTTACATGTCTTACTTTATCGAAAGCTTTTGTGCAGTCGACAAAGCAAAGATGTATGCCTGTGTTTACTTCCGTAGAACGTTCACTTAATGCTGTCAGCATATACGGGTTCGAATCCTCGCTATGGTGTGGATTTTTTTTTCTGTCGGGGGCAAAAAGAAAATCCTACCATGCACAGTTCGTGACGACTGTCACAAGATAAATTAACTTGTCAGTCGACCAATGATAACCAAACCCGACATTATTTTGCTAACACAATTGACTCTGTTATGGTGAACAAACTGAGGAAATTACGTCGGTACAGATTCTCGGCACCTGGTCAACAGTGTGTATGAGATCAAAGGGAGTCACGTAGAGTTGTCTACACACAGTCGACAGTTTGATGACAGGATGTTGTTCGAGAGGTGTGTACTGGCGACATTTGTCTACAAAACGGAAGTTGGTCGTTGCAAGTGATAGACAGAATGCCTGCTAGAGGTCAGAAGGATTCTGTAATGGGAGAAAGGTCTCTGGCTTACAGACAACCCGGATATTTGTTGACAGCTAATTGACTCTGGTTAGTCTGGAAACAGGAGGACAAAGCCAGATTCTGGACTGATTGGCGTCTGGACTTCCTGGTGACTCACTCAAGCACCCATATAAAACCCAGTGCAGTAAACAGGTGGATGGAGTAGAGGAAAACATTCTGAAGTGTAGAATTGGGGATTATTCCGAGTTGGGTTATATTAGAGGGACTAGCCTATCTTAGTAGTGATAGTTATCTGCGGACATAGATCCAATCGGATTGCCTAGTTTCTCGAGTAACAACAGGAATAGACATATGGTAGGCAATTAATTATTTCTAACTTAAGAGTATGATTAGGAATAGAATGCAGTACTGTGTAGTGATATAATGTATTATGATTAGTGATAGAATGTTCTATAAGTGCGGTGCTAGAAAGTATCATAAGAGCGTCGGCACTAGTATTCTATTGTGTGGCTTCAAGTAGCTTGTGTTATATATCATTTTACTCGGGAAGTTGAGGACAATGTAGTGGAATAATAATTAGAGAGATTAAGGATGGTTGAGAGGGAGGAGGGGAATGTGTAATGGTAGGATCTTCAGTAGGGCATCTGCTGGGTTTCTACCCGTTCCTTTAGTCTTTCCTGGTGTTGCCATGTCTCAGATCATATGATTGAGTTATTTGGCCGTATGACAGAGATCGGATCTCTGTTATAGATCTGAGTGCTGTTATTGGCCTACAATCACCTAATTACGGTCAGGACTGAGTTGCCCTCACCATGATGTTATCTGCTCTACAGGTTCCATGTACAGTTCCCCTTGAGTGTTCCACGTGAGTTGGAGAGGATTTACTACGAAGAAGCAGTTCAAAGTTGATACAATGATGGCTCAGCATCTGAAGACAGAGGTTGCTGAGAGGCCGCTACATAGGGCTTATACCCAAAGTTGGTTTGCGGGAACCTGGCTTCTGCTGAGTGGAATTGTATGAACAGAAGTGTTGTGTTTAATGAGTGATAAGCTTCATCACCGAAGATTAATAACTCGCATACTAAGGACATATATATATATATATATATATATATATATATATATATATATATATATATATATATATATATATATATCTATATATATATATATATATATATATTATATATATATATATATATATATATATATATATATATATATATACACATCTACCTAACAAACATTAATAGGTTGTGTTCTAAAAGAGGGGAAAATGTTATAACCAGAAACTAATAAACAGTAGAGTTTTCCCCAAGTGACCTTTCAGTTAATTGGAGGACTATCAGTTCAAACTAATATTAGGAAACAGAGTAACTTCACCGTGTGGTAAAGTGAAGACCAAGATCAACAGTGTCTATCGGATTACCAGCATCCTGTTTGTTCGAGTGATTGGAGAAAGTCGTCATCTTCTGGGTGAAGCACTGTCCGGAAAAAATGGTGCTGTTGTTTGCTAAGAACTATGATGTTACAGACTTTGCTTCTAAATCACTGGTCTACCATTAGAATACACGTCACACATTCTACACCTTATACACACACACACACTTCTCCTACATATACTCTTTGCTTTAATAAATTTCTTGTTTTTATTTGTTGAAGCGAGAGTTGTCAAGTATGTTATGTTGGGGAAGAAAGAGAGGGGGCATGATCCAGGGGTGAGTAAGAGTGAGAGGAAGGTGTCTTCAGATTGAGGGAGTGTGTGGACGGAGTCTGCTGGATTTCTCCAGAATAGAGATTTGGAATTAAAAATAATGTGGGTGTTGATTCTCTTCACACCAGGGACGACACTAAAGTGGTAAAGAAGAACAAGTAACTAATACGACATTCATTCTTTACACACACACGACAACGACTACACTAGACCGTTTTTTTTTTTTTTGACATTTTAGGATTTTGTAGACGTGGCAGTTTATCTTGCTTTTCACCCTTTCTTCCAAAGTTATATCCTCATTATTTGTTTTGATTGATATTTTTTCCTTTCGTATTCATATTTTAAAAGGTCAGACAGTCTACGGGAGCCGAGGGAGCAGAATAAGACATACAAATAATATCTTTTACATTTTTGCGGGGGCTGAGTGGTCTCGAGGTATGGTGTCCGCCTCGAGTACTGGAGGTCCCAGGTTCAAGCCCCGGTGAGGGCCCGGATTTTTTCACGTGGATTTCTAGTAACAAAATTCCCCCTGGTCTCTGGGTAGTGAGATCGGACGCCCGTGTATATTGTTGCGCACGTCAAATATCCCTTGGCAGTTGGAAATCGAAAAAGAGTAACCTAACGGCGCTGCCCGGGCAAAATTTCGAGTTAAAAATCTATCCAAAGTATGCCAGGATCCTCGCCGGTGCTAGCGGAGTTCGTGCACTGAGTTGAGATTCTCCGAACTCAGGCTTGAGTTAGGAGTAGAACGGAGCACTTATGGGTTACACCCGTGTGCCGTGATGCTAATCCGTCGACTAAACTAAACTAAACATCTTTTGTATGTCTTTAAGGCATGTTGTGCAATGTAGGTTAGGGTAATTTTGTCAGTGGGAAGCAGTGATAGCACAGTAACTACAACACAGGCCTGCCGGCCGGGTGATCATATATTTGAATTCACATCTAAGGAGATTTTAAAAGAAACCTTGACCTGGGTTACAAGGTCAACCCAACATAAAATAGATACCAGCAAATGTCACGGTCAGTAAAGGCGACCGGCATGGTGTGAACTACATCACCCATCAAGTGCCGATTGGTCTGTTCAGATCAGTTCAGTCGCTGTTCCAACATCACAGAAACGGGTCGTCCCCATTATGCTCCGTTCCTGTGCCAGTGAATATCACATACAATTTTCCTCACTGCCCCATTTGTGGGTCTACTTACTTTAGAAATTGAATCTTAGAAGGGTGAGACGGACAGAACCGTACAGTATGAAGGGAAAAACAATATCAAGTAATCGGTTCTTGTATTAACGCGATCTTGAAACAATCTTAATCCCCCCCTGGAAATACTAAAATTCTCCCCTGGGGGTGGGGGGGGGGGAATTCCCCACCGGTTGAGAACCACTGTGCTAGCATCAAGTACCCATTACGACTCACGGCTTGCAACATGGTACTTTATTGTTATACAATAATACAGTTAAAGGGGAGTCCGCGGTAGCGTAGTGGCTAGACGTTAGCTTGCCGATCCTGCTGGGCATGGGTTCGATCTACATAGAGGACATTTCGATTACCAAAAAAAAAAAAAAAAATTGACTTAGGTCCCAAGGTCGACCTAGCCTAAACTGACACCAGGAAATTCTTGGGAAGTAAAGGTGGTTGGCGGGAAACAGACCACAACACCCGGAAAGTTCTGATTTGTCAATGAAATGATGATCTAGCACTATATAGCCATGCGCCTTATGGCGGAAAATAGTCCTGTACTTCATCATCATCATCTTCATCCAGTGCCTTGCCGGCTGGCGTGGGCGATCATGTCTTTCCACAAATTCGTGTATTGACCCCCCCCCCCCTTTTTCGTGGCATGAAACAAGACTGTCAAGAATATTCTACCACTGTCATCCTCTATATCTCTTTCCGAAAATCGTTCCAGTTGTCACAAAATTTTCCAGATGTTGTCTTCTAATATCGTGGCCCCAAAAAAAAAAAAAAAAATAAGATGACTACTTCTTTCTGATGTTTGTAATATGTTGTCTTTACGACTTCGCTACCCTCAAAATGTCCAGATTGCTCATTTTGGCTGTCCAATTAATTTTCTGCAATGGTCTATAAAACTACATCCCCAAGACTTCCATGAATATTTTCGCCTGTTAACTAATTGTCCAGGATTCGCAGCCGTATGTTAAAATTGGTTCAATGTAACATGCAAGAACTCTCTTTCAAGGACAATTGCTTATTGCACAAATCAAAATTTTCTTGGGAAAATACAGCGGTGGTTTCCCCTTGCCATCAGCCGGTTTGGGTATGGTTGACTCCACTTACTGTATTTACATACTCCAGGATTGCCCAAACTACAACATATCCAGGCGAACCTTCTGGCCTAGAGAGACAACAGTGGAAGATAAACTCTATGGACCGCTGAATGAACTAAAAAAGACTGTTAGATTCATACAAGAGACGACATTGCAGTTGTAGACATGTTTCAAGCGAACGAAAGAAGAAGAAGAAGACTACGTACTTAATAATATTAAAGAATAAATCTTACTTTCACCTTCAAAGTTTTAAAAGTTAGTTGCATATCGTTTACAGGACGTCGCAGTCAACCCCAGCAATTTTTGGCTATTCGCGATTTTTTGGCAAGTTTACATTCAGTAGTTTACCATTGCTTTCTAAACGACCTGTGCCAATACCATTTTAAGAAAACACCAACGCAAGGCGGTCTGCTGCCAAATCGTATGTAGCTGTGTTTCGAACCTTCAAAACAACTAATGTTATATTCACAAATACTATAATATATTCCGATGTATATTGCATGATTGTAGTAATTCCATCATACAATCTTTCATTTTATCCTCGTTGACCTCATAAACCCGGCATTTCCTGGAGTTCATTTATTAGCCTACCAAGTTTTCATTATTTAATCAACAAAAATGTGAAAGCCAGGAAACCGAACGAAACTGAACCACTCAGTTGCGTTTTAATGATTAAACATGTGTAGTCACGTGTTTTCAGTTCACCCACGTGGTTTGTGTATAGACAGCAGCTTGCTTGGAAAACATCTGGTCTCCTGCAAGATCAGCCATTACGCCTGTTTAAAATAATAAAAATATGTATATATATATTTACCCCCCAACACAGTGGTCTGCTCAGTGGCGGGGTTTTAATGTGCTTGCGTTTAAACTTCCGGTGCGTTGCCAGCGAGGTAGCGGGTTGGACCTATAAGTCGGTCAGTTAGATTTAAACTTTGACTTCTCGTTCAGAGAGAAATGGTAAGCTACTGAACGTAAAATTGTCTAGAAAATAAGGTCGGGGTTGATCTCAATTTCCCGCAAAGCGCAGGCAACATTAGTAATTTAAAACTATTAAAAAAGTATAATTACTAGTTTTAAAACCCGACACAGAGGTGTCAGTAGGGGCTTCTCTGGCGTCTCACTGTTGTCACTAACTGATTCAGTGAAGGTAGGTGCATATCCTTTACAAGGCGTTTGCAGTCAAGACCAGCATTTTGTGCTGATGGTTAATGTCTTGGCATCGGTTACATGGTTCTCCATAAACAACCATATTGTGAACACAGACCTGCCGGCAGTAAGAATGGATGGGAGCATTTTGAGTAGAACCCAGTCAATGACATATCTTGGCGTGAGGCTTGATCGTAGCCTGTCCTTCAGAGATCATGTCGATTATGTCACAACGAAAGCTCGAAAAGGTTTGTCAGCAATGAGAGTCATGGCGACTGCCAATATCGAGCAAAGACTGCTAATACTTCTGTTCCAAGGACTGGTGCTTTCACGCATCGAGTATGCCCTGGCCATCCTCACTGTCAGCCCTACACAGATTGGAAGACTTGAAAAGGTACAAAACGAAGCCATGCGCATCATTTTGGGCTGCACGAGAGACACCAGCTGTGTAGCAATGAGATACCTCCTTGACTTCTCGACAATGGAACACAGGATCAAGATCTGGAGAGCTCGTGCATACTTAAAAATAAGTGCAGATGAGCAGCACCCTCCGCATGACGTTATATTCAGAGAAAAGGGTGACAGGCTAAAGAGGGGCAAATCATGGATGGGTCGGGCGGAAGATGTCGTCAGACAGGTCTGCAGTCTTACCAGTATCAGCCCCGGCAAGGAATGGGTGCCGGTGCCTCCAGCTTTTAAGTGCACTTTCTCCTGCATTATCATACTCGACAGACGGTGCAGAGAGCAGAACCCTGCCGCTGTCAATGCAGAGGTCAACGCGCTCATCTATGAACACTCAGATAACCCCGAAGTGCTCATCTTTACAGATGGATCTGTTGAAAAGCAGCAAAGAAGTGCGTGGGCATTTATAGCCCGTTCAGCGGGCCGAACCGTTCAAGAATCCAGTGGTGCCCACTCTAGGACCACGAGCAGCATGACGATGGAGGTGATGGCAGTTACACAGGCTTTCATATGGCTGGAATCACAGCATTATACAAACGTGTGTGTACTAAGTGATTCAATGAGCATGATTCAGAAGGTCGAAGCTGGATCTGTACGTAGAAAGTGGACTGAGTCGCTGCGGAAGTCTTTTGTCCGTAAAGTCATCTTCATCTTCGTCCCGGGACATGCGGGAGTCGAGGGAAATGAACGAGCTGATAAACTGGCTGGCTCTGCACCCCCTGTAGATGGCCAGCCCATGGATCGTTCCGATGTTATTAACGTCCTCAAAGATATGGCGAGAACAGAGGACTTTGACGTCAGTGAATCCACATCGCTGTCCAGGATGAAAGACTTGGGAGTAAGAATCGGCACAGCCAGACGTGAGAGGTACATTGGGAAGACAAGGCGCCTCGTCAACCAACACAGAACTGGCACTATTAGCCACCGGACGCTGATGCATATGCTGGGGGGGGGGGGGAGGATCTGAGCACCTGTCCGGAGTGCAATGAAGATACCCCAACTGATAACTGATAACAGTGTTATTCGTTTGTTTCGTCGTATCTTCCACAATTTCAAAGCTCAGTGAATGGAAATGTACAATTTAATACTTGTTCATTTCATTGTGTACCATGTTTGATCCAAACCTACGTTTTGTTTGACACTGACTCAGCTAAGGGAGGGATGACCATATCATGATTATCTATATCTACGACGTTCTGGGCAATGTTTAGATGACATTTTACGAAATATGATTACCGTTAGTTATAACAGCCAAAACATTGTTTGTGACCTCGCTTTACATTGCACCGGGGTTTTCCCCATATAGCACGGTCTCTTTCAGTAGCGCGGAGAGTGTCGCTCAAAGCACGAACTCTGTAGCTCTAGCGACGATCCACAGAAGTCTTAGAAAAATTTCACCAGTGAACCGAAGGACGGGGCCCGGAATCGAACCTACAACTTTTGAAGCCCGAGTCAAATGGCTTGACCACTTGGGCCCGAAGACTCCCTAGCACCGTAAATCAGTTACGACTGTTTGCTCTGCAACAAAGTCCCCCATGGAGATTGTACTTTGCTACGGAGTCGGAAGAGAAGTCTGTGCATGAACTCACTCGGGTAGATGCAAGCCCTGTTCAGGGTTCATATGCCAGTGCGTCAGACCTTGAGAGGTACAACTCAGTTTTCCAGAGGATTCACAATCAATCACCCAACGAACCGTAGCATGCAAGTCTCGTGTTTGCTTTTGGAACACAGCGGAAACCAACACATTAATTTCGCACGAATAATTTCATGAGCGGTCAACAAGCTCGATTTATGATGGAATGGCATGTTCTAAACACTCTACATCAGTCCTGAAACTAAATAACATAACATAACACAACATAATGTGACATAACATAACTTAACATTTATGTTTATTTAGGTAGGAAGGTTATCCCAGTATACAATCTGAAATGGTTCATAACTTCAGGAGAACTCTGCACAATTATTTCAAGGTCAAAGATGTAACGACGTCTTACCGCTGCCTCTAGTGTAATACAGTAGGACCTGTATTTGTGACAGACTCGCAAAGCATCATCATCAAGTGCCCTGCCAGCTGGCTAGGCGTGCATATCTTTCAGCAGATCTCGGCCTTTGGTGTTCTGGATTAACTCTGATGATATTCATCCATGCTACCGTCTCATTCCATCCAGCATCAGTTCTCTTGGTCTGTCTTTGTCTTTCTTCTCTGTGATCTTTCCAGTTGCCCAAATGTTTTCCAATGACTTTCTTCTCATCAGATAATCAAAGGAAACTGTTTGCCTCTTTCTGATTGTTGTAAATAATGGTTTATTTCCTTAGTCGCTTTCATGCAGTCCTTGTTAATTACTCTAACAGCCCAAGGAGTTCTCAACATTCGCCTCAGGAACTTCATTTCTGTTGCTTCTAAGTTCTTCCTAATTTGTTCATTTACATTCCAAGATCCACAGCCATACAGTAAAACGGGTTCTATATAACATTTCAACACTCTCTTTCTTATATTCAATAATAATGACTTATTGCATACGACACTTTTCATTTTCTGAAATGCAACTTATGTTTACCCTATTGAGTTCTTAAGCTCTGTTGTGCATGGTCAGTCTGATGTTATAAATGCCCCTAGGTATTTAAAATTGTCCGACTAGTTAAGAATGTCCCCTTCTATTTCCATTTCAGATTTTGCGGTCACCCTATTCTTTTATGTCACTATTGTTATTGTTTTCTTGATTTTCAAGGCGAGTCCTTTCTTTCCACATTCTGTTACTACAATGTTCATTTATTGTTGTAGATCTTTTGAGTTTTCCGCCATCAATACCGTGCCATCTTCATAGCGTATATTGTTTGTACGAAGGTTAGTTAATAAGTAAGTCACAAGTGGCTGTAGAAAAAAACTAACTATGATAACAACTTGAAACCAGTTTATTTTTATGCATACATTGTCCCTTTATTTCTCAACATAATTTCCACCAATATTGATGCACTTATCCCATCGTTTTATCAGTCCTCCCAAACCGGTTGCATAGAACTGTGTGCTATGTTTGCATTTACCTGCCATCCCACATAAATGTGTGACATACTTATTGACTCGGCCTCGTAACTTTTTCTACCCAGCTATGTACGGCTTTACGGGAAATAGCTAGGGGCTAAGTCTATTGAAAACCCACCTTGGCGGGAGACATTTCGCGAGTGACGCTGAAGTTGAATGTGAAGTGAAAAATTGGTTTAGAAAACAGAGCACGCAGTTGCATTGTCTTTTTCTTTCACAATTCTATACTGTTCTTCGCCAATTTTTGTTTATATTTTCTTTCTTGTTAATTTCATTATAATTCTCAGTAAAAGCTTAGTGACATGGTTTTTTTTTTTTTTTTGCTCCTGGTCGTCTTCGTATAGCTATAAATACATATTTCACTAGGCAAAGTTCAACTGTTGTAAATATCATTCAACATTTTGGTTAATATTTCTACCCCAAATTCTCCCAGTACTCCTAATACTTCTATTGTGATTTTAACTGTCCCGGCTTTTTTTCCTTTCTTCATATGTTTAATAACATCAGCGAATTCTTCTTTAAGAATTCTTCTGTATTTTAGCTATTGCATTGTGCCTGGTTTTTCACAGTCACTCTGTAATGTTTTTGAATTTCTTTATCTACTTTCAGAACATCTTTATTAAGCTACACTATTTTTCCTCTCTTAAATATTACTTTTATTTTCCCACATAATGGTACGTGATCAATATTACAGTCAGCACCAGGCATTGTCTTAACATTTATTAACGCATTTCTAATCATTTTATTAATAAGTGTGTAGTAAAGTTGGTTGTGTATTTTCTTATCAGGGCTTTTCCACGTGTGAAGTCGTATTTTATGGTGTTTAAACTAAGTGTTTCCAATGATAATATAATTACTATTTTACAATTCTGTTAGTTTGTCTCCTCTTTCATTTCTTGTACATAAACTATAACTTCCTACTACATATTCCATTTTTTCTCTTTCCTACTTTGGCATTACAATCGCTTAGTATTATTTTTATTTCCTGTGAGCTGTTGTCATTTATACTCCATGACACAAGTGTTGTATTTTTACACCACTACTGCTTATTGTTGGCGCGCACGCACACACACACACACACACACACTCACACACACACCCACCCATCCACCCACACACACACACACACACACACATATATATATATATATATATATATATATATATATATATATATATATATATATATATATATATATATTGGTTTGCCTATGATTTTTACCATAATAATTCGATATGAAATATACCGGTAACTATTAACGGACTTGGCTTTTTGTTTAAAACATCAGATAGTAGCCCTATTCCTATTTCATGTGTATCTCCTCCAGAATAAATTATTGTTTTTATTGTTTTTTTTCAGTTATAATTCTCAAACAATGCAGTGAATGTAAACACACAGGCCATAAATAAAATAATGCATCTCGTCACGTGCATACTGCAGAGGTAGTTATCATGTTATGTGAAACAGTGAAGGATAACTTTGGCGAAATATGATGTACATCGTCCACTGACTTTGCGCGTGATGATTTATAATCAGCGATACTGATATATGATAATTATTTATACTTTTGCATGCAATCAATGACCAATAGCTTGACCGCTGGTCAGAGAACTGAGATGACTATGACCGTGGTCTACTTCCAAGTGATGGGCATTGCAACATATTGCATTTCTGTTGTCTGTTGGGGAAAGGAGGGATCGAATAGGCCAGACAAACCCAGATCCTATAAATGTCCTGGAAAAGTCAGATGTGTTTGTCAAAATACGCAAACGAAGCAAGGAAAATTACACAGACAATGAAAACTGCTGAAAATGTAATTGTGTGAAGCTGATATAATATCTATATATAACTCCTTTAGCACGAACCTGCTATAGGAAAGTTAAAGAATTACATGGCGAAATATGTGACCAGTCTTTCTCTCCATTAGCGAACGTCGAGAGCATCAATAAAACCGTTGTCAGACCGCACTTATACCATTGTCAGCGCATCATTTCAATCATTTCACCAACGCGCCCGCTGAAGCCAGTATAAACGAAACCAAAATATCAATTTGTAAATACATGTGTTCTTTGCGAGTGGCCTAACTCCTACATTGCTTCCAACACCCTACAATTCTTCCTCCCACACACCTCACAAAGAAAACAAAATAGAGGATATTACAGGAGATCGCTGGAAACCATGTTTTGGTAACAGAATCGGCTGAAGTTATTCCCGAATTCTGTAATTGGCTGGCAAGGAGATTCACGTGTTGACAGTAGTGTGGGCTTCAGAGTAAGATTCACTTCCTGAATCTTTAATTATGCTTCACTAAGCGAACCTCGTCGGCTGCACCTCTCCCCTGTACATAAGACACTAATGTTGCATGCAGGTAAACTGCTCAAGCAAACATGCAATGCTAATGGCCAGGAATTTCCTCGTCATTACTTGTAATACATTTCACATCTACCACGGTCATTAGAAATCTTCGCGGCGATGATTAAAAGCTTTGAGAGGAAATTTTTCATATCTCAGTTATTATCTGCGTAGTTTCTGGGCCAGCATCTGACTACATCATAACATTAACCAGTTCCATCATTAGTTATAACAAAATAAACCTGTGTTGAAAATAACCTTAATAAAATACCGGATGTGCATTCCAAAACAACAGATTAACCAACATCCGCATGGGAATGTATATTTGAAGTACTAAGTACAGCCGTTTATGTAATATTTATAACAACATAAATATGCGAAACGACTGTCTAGATTGCTTGAACCACTTGAAAATCATTAAAGTTTATCTGTTTTAATAGTCGGTGCCATATGTAACACTTACCGAAAAAAATTACCATTTATTTGTCTTTACAGTATTTGCCACATTTTAACACATATATGTTATGCAATTACTGTAAATAATCTAATAAATAAACTTCAAAAAAGAGCTTCGTCTAATATGAATTTAGAATCGATCGGGTAATTATGAGAGTAAATAAAACATCCTTATTGCATTAAAATTGTGATTTGTCAGCCATTCGAAGGAAAGCATGCAGTTTCTGAATACACGTCTTATCCTCTTCTATCCTCTTCTACCCTTGACTGTAAAGGTCTGTTCTGGATCATTTGCTGGACAAATACTCCCAACTTCTCCGTTTTATACATTTGGTCCTATTAGGGTTCTTTTCTCAAGCTTTAAACTTATCCCCTTTGCGCCGATTTCTACGGAATGAGACGTCATTCTTTCAGAAAGCAATAGCAAACTGCTTAACTTAAATATTGCCTAGTAAATAGCAAAGAGGAAAAAAAATGTTGATTGCTACGTCCTTTGAAGGACATGTAGTTAACTATATTCCTGTGTCTATCTGGCACGTTGGTGTAACGGTTAGATGCAATGCCGACAATGGTATGAACGCTGTTAGACAAAGGCTCAATGCCAGCTCTCGTCGCTCGCTCCCAGGGGAAGTTTGTCCAACTATTCCTCCATGCACTTAGATCTACAAGAAGTGATGGTCCCTACACTTCACATGACAACAAGAGACTCTTGCTCCTGGACGTGTTATTAAAAAAACAAAAAAACTCCTTTGTCCGGTAGCTACGCTAGCTAAGCGGCTAGACGCTATTCTTCCTGTCCGGAGGTCATGGGTTTTGATCCCTAATGTTGTAGATTTTGAAAGTTTACCTGGGTTCCAGGTCGAGGCAGCCTTAACTGGGTATCAGAACATGTCGTGGGAAGTAGAGGTGTCCGGCGTGGTCCTGATCACATCAGCCACCGAGTGGCAGTTGGTCTCTAAGAATAAGGATCAGCTGTAGCAGAAGGATCAGTAGCAGAAGGATCAGCTGTAGCAGAAGGATCAGCTGTAGCAGAAGGATCAGCTGTAGCAGAAGGATCAGTAGCAGAAGGATCAGCTGTAGCAGAAGGATCAGCTGTAGCAGAAGGATCAGTAGCAGAAGGATCAGCTGTAGCAGAAGGATCAGCTGTAGCAGAAGGATCAGCTGTAGCAGAAGGATCAGCTGTAGCAGAAGGATCAGTAGCAGAAGGATCAGCTGTAGCAGAAGGATCAGCTGTAGCAGAAGGATCAGCTGTAGCAGAAGGATCAGCTGTAGCAGAAGGATCAGCTGTAGCAGAAGGATCAGTAGCAGAAGGATCAGCTGTAGCAGAAGGATCAGTAACAGAAGGATCAGCTGTAGCAGAAGGATCAGTAGCAGAAGGATCAGCTGTAGCAGTAGGATCAGTAGCAGAAGGATCAGCTGTAGCAGAAGGATCAGCTGTAGCAGAAGGATCAGTAACAGAAGGATCAGCTGTAGCAGAAGGATCAGTAACAGAAGGATCAGCTGTAGCAGAAGGATCAGTAGCAGAAGGATCAGCTGTAGCAGAAGGATCAGTAGCAGAAGGATCAGATGTAGCAGAAGGATCAGTAACAGAAGGATTAGTAACAGAAGGATCAGTAACAGAAGGATCAGTAACAGAAGGATCAGTAACAGAAGGATCAGTAGCAGAAGGATCAGCTGTAGCAGAAGGATCAGTAACAGAAGGATTAGTAGCAGAAGGATCAGCTGTAGCGGAAGGATGAGTAGCAGAAGAATTAGTAGCATAAGGATCAGTAGCAGAAGGAACAGAAGCTGCAGCAGAAGGATCATCTGTATCAGAAGGATTAGTAACAGAGGGATCAGTAGCAGAAAGATCAGCAGTAGCAGAAGGATCAAAAACAGAAGGATTAGTATCAGATGGATCGGTAGCAGAAGGATCAGATGTAGCAGAAAAATCATTAGCAGAAGAATTAGTAGCAGAATGATCAGTAGCATAAGTATCAGTAGCAAAAGGATCAGCTGTAGCAGAAGGATCAGTAGCAGAAGGATCAGCTGTAGCAGAAGGATCAGCTGTAGCAGAAGGATCAGCTGTAGCAGAAGGATCAGCTGTAGCAGAAGGATCAGTAGCAGAAGGATCAGCTGTAGCAGAAGGATCAGCTGTAGCAGAAGGATCAGCTGTAGCAGAAGGATCAGTAGCAGAAGGATCAGCTGTAGAAGAAGGATCAGCTGTAGAAGAAGGATCAGTAGCAGAAGGATCAGCTGTAGCAGAAGGATCAGCTGTAGCAGAAGGATCAGCTGTAGCAGAAGGATCAGCTGTAGCAGAAGGATCAGTAGCAGAAGGATCAGCTGTAGCAGAAGGATCAGCTGTAGCAGAAGGATCAGCTGTAGCAGAAGGATCAGTAGCAGAAGGATCAGCTGTAGAAGAAGGATCAGCTGTAGAAGAAGGATCAGTAGCAGAAGGATCAGCTGTAGCAGAAGGATCAGTAGCAGAAGGATCAGCTGTAGCAGAAGGATCAGTAGCAGAAGGATCAACTGTAGCAGAAGGATCAGCTGTAGCAGAAGGATCAGCTGTAGCAGAAGGATCAGCTGTAGAAGAAGGATCAGCTGTAGAAGAAGGATCAGTAGCAGAAGGATCAGCTGTAGCAGAAGGATCAGTAGCAGAAGGATCAGCTGTAGCAGAAGGATCAACTGTAGAAGAAGGATCAGCTGTAGCAGAAGGATCAGCTGTAGCAGAAGGATCAGTAGCAGAAGGATCAGCTGTAGCAGAAGGATCAGCTGTAGAAGAAGGATCAGCTGTAGCAGAAGGATCAGCTGTAGCAGAATGATCAGTAGCAGAATGATCAGTAGCAGAAGGATCAGTAGTAGAAGGATCAGTAGCAGAAGGATCAGTAGCAGAAGGATCAGCTGTAGCAGAAGGATCAGTAACAGAAGGATCAGCTGTAGCAGAAGGATCAGTAGCAGAAGGATCAGCTGTAGCAGAAGGATCAGAAGCAGAAGGATCAGCTGTAGCAGAAGGATCAGTAACAGAAGGATCAGCTGTAGCAGAAGGATCAGCTGTAGCAGAAGGATCAGCTGTAGCAGAATGATCAGTAGCAGAATGATCAGTAGCAGAAGGATCAGTAGCAGAAGGATCAGTAGCAGAAGGATCAGCTGTAGCAGAAGGATCAGTAACAGAAGGAACAGCTGTAGCAGAAGGATCAGTAACAGAATTATCAGCTATTGCAGAAGGATCAGTAACAGAAGGTTCAGCTGTAGCAGAAGGATCAGTAGCAGAAGGATCAGCTGTAGCAGAAGGATCAGTAGCAGAAGGATCAGTAGCAGAAGGATCAGTAGCAGAAGGATCAGTAGCAGAAGGATCAGTAGCAGAAGGATCAGTAGCAGAAGGATCAGCTGTAGCAGAAGGATCAGTAACAGAAGGATCAGCTGTAGCAGAAGGATCAGTAACAGAATTATCAGCTATTGCAGAAGGATCAGTAACAGAAGGTTCAGCTGTAGCAGAAGGATCAGTAGCAGAAGGATCAGCTGTAGCAGAAGGATCAGTAACATAAGGATCAGCTGTAGCAGAAGGATCAGTAACAGAATTATCAGCTATTGCAGAAGGATCAGTAGCAGAAGGATCAGCTGTAGCAGAAGGATCAGTAGCAGAAGGATCAGTAGCAGAAGGATCAGTAGCAGAAGGATCAGCTGTAGCAGAAGGATCAGTAACAGAAGGATCAGCTGTAGCAGAAGGATCAGTAGCAGAAGGATCAGCTGTAGCAGAAGGATCAGTAGCAGAAGGATCAGCTGTAGCAGAAGGATCAGTAGCAGAAGGATCAGTAGCAGATGGATCAGCTGTAGCAGAAGGATCGGTTGTAACAGACGGATCAGCAGCAGCAGCAGCAGCAGCAGCAGCAGCAGCAGCAGCAGCAGCAGCAGTAGTAGTAGTAGTAGTAGTAGTAGTAGTAGTAGTAGTAGTAGTAGTAGTAGTAGTAGAAGAAGAAGAAGAAGAAGAAGAAGAAGAAGAAGAAGAAGAAGAAGAAGGAGAAGAAGAGGAAGAAGAAGAAAAATACCATCTCTGTTATATGTCAAGAAGGAATGTAGTTTAGGGTCATACTGTCCGCCAGGACTCATTATAGCACAGTGGGTAGAAAGCTAGCCTGCCGACCTGGTGGTAATTTTATCCAATCCACACCCAGGCGGATTCTTGAAACCTTAACTCTGCCTGAAATGGCTACCAGCAAATGTCCTGGAAAATAAAGGCGGCTGGCTTGTAATTACTCAGACCTAGCACCGAGTGCCGAGTGGTGCATACACATATTAGGCTAGCACCATAGACTCAATGCACATCATGGTGTGCAACATGTTCTTGGCTTGTTTAGATATTGTCTGTGACAGATTGTCTTATTTGGGGTACTAGGATCTGTAGTTCTATTAAAGCCAATTAAAAAAATTCGTTGGGCTGACAGGCAAGCGTTCTGGCGACTGCTCAACTGTGGTTCCCAGGTCCACACCAGCCCCAAAATGAGTCAAAACCCACGAGGGAGAACAACTCGAATAAATAGGTTTCAATAGCAACAACAACAACAACAACAACAACAACAACAACAACAACAACAACAACAACAACAACAACAACAACAATATTATAAGACCAAGATCTCTGTTACCTGCTTCTTCCTGTTTGTCTTCAACTGAGAGAGAGAGAGAGAGAGAGAGAGAGAGAGAGAGAGAGAGAGAGAGAGAGAGAGAGAGAGAGAGAGAGAGAGAGAGAGAGAGAGAGAGAGAGAGAGAGTTCAAACAGTTGTATGGAAGATAGATAAATATTCTAACATGCTATGTTTAATGACACAACAAGAAAATATCTACCATGTATTATGTATATGAGGTAAATAATACAGCGTTGCATTAATCTGTGGTTCTAAAACCTGTTCAGTTGTCTGCCCTTGCCTCAGCGGTTTCCTGCGGAAACATGTACACAGTTACGCAATTTCCCTTGTGGCAACTCTATAAACTTTTTGGCGGCTGATATTGTCAAATTTTAATGAGGCACGGCAAGCATTCAGATCTGATATGTTCAATACCTTGTGACGGACGATCAGTCTTTTTTGCTTATATTTTCAAGACCTGGTGATGGGTAACCAGTATTTAGATCTTATATTTTCAAGATCTAGTGACGGGCGACCAGTATTTAGAGCTTATATTTTTAAGACCTAGTGACCGATGACCAGTATTTATTGCTTGTATTTTCAAGACTTGCAACTGGCGGTCATTATATAGGGCCGATATTTTTAAGACATTGTGGCAGACGGCCAATGTTTGGATTTGATTTTGCTCAATTCCCTGTGACTAACGGCCAGTATTTGGACCGGATATTGTCCTAGTTTCTGTGAGACATAGTAGCATTTGGACCGGATATTGTCCTAGTTTCTGTGAGACATGGTAGTATTTGAAGCAGATACTGTCCACGTGTCTATGAGACATGGTAGCATTTGAAGCTGATATTATCCACATTTCTGTGAGACATGTTAGTATTTGGAGCTGATATTGTCCACGTTCCCGTGACACATGTTAATATTTCGAGCTCATATTGTCTAATTCCCTATGACAATATTTATCCAATTTCCTGTGACAGCATTTGTCCAATTTCCAGTGACAGCATTTGTCCAATTTCCTGTGACAACATTTGGAGCTGATATTGTCCACGTTCCTGTGACACATGTCAGTGTTTGGAACCCACATTGTCCAAGTTCCTGTGACACCGGCTAGCATTTGAGGCTCATATTGTCCATGGTCCTGTAACTGATGGTCAACTGGCTTGAACATGTGACTAAATATGGTATTTTCTGTTCCAAAATTATTAATATCATTACCACCACGACCACAACAACTATCACCACAACCACCATCACAACCAACACCACGACCACCACTAAAAACACCACAACTACCTATATCCGTATCCCTACTACAACCAAAACCAAACCACCATCATCATGACCACCACCACCACCACCACCACCACTACTACTACTACTACTACTACTACTACTACTACTACTATACTACTACTACTACTACTACTGCTGCTGCTGCTGCTGCTACTACTGCTACTACTACTACTACTACTACTACTACTACTACTACTACTACTACTACTACTACTACGACGACAACTACTAATACTATTACTGCTGTTGCTGACGCAATCACAACTAGTACTACTCACTACATTAATGGTCACCACCACCAATATCACTACCACCACCACTGTCACCTTCACCACCACCACCACAACTACTACTTCTGCTACTGCTGCTATTACTACTACTACTACTACTACTACTACTACTACTACTACTACTACTACTACTACTACTACTACTACTACTACTACTACTACTACTACTACTACTACTACTACTACTACTACTACTACTACTACTACTACTACTATTACAATAACTATTACAATAACTACTACAACTACTACGGTTATTTCTACTACTACAGTTGCCGCTAGTTCTACTTCAATTACTATATCACGAACAGCATCAACAACAACTAAAAAATACACAACCACTATTACCACCACCACTAACTAAACCAGCTACAACCATCAACACCACTGTTAATACTTTCACAACTATCACTATCATCCTTGCCATTACAACTACCAACATTATCACACAAATCCACACAACAAATACCTGGACTCAGTGTTCTCAACATCCATACATCAGAGATAATCAACTGAAGACGTGTGGATTACACAGGTAGGCTTTACCCTGAAGATCGTGATTTGGAGGTGGATGCCCTTCCTGATAACAAAGGAAGCTAATGAAGAAACAGTAGACAATCTCAACTAAGGTATCCCATGACTATCGTTGAGACTCATCTAGACCTCAGTAAAAAATGTACATTCCTTTAATCCAAGCAGATCAGATACGCCCTAAAGAATCTCATTTACCGTCCGTGCTAGAGTGTATCTTGTGGCCATTATAGCGGTACGCTAGGACAGTTGCATCTCTGCCAGGAAACAAAAAACAACCGATGAATGATACTTTCAGACTGCTCTCTCGGAAACCGGGAATATATCATTCTACAGATTTGACTGTTAATGAACCTGACGGTATTGTTTCTTGCTTCAGACTACATTTGTGTTCTCTCGGCGGCTATCAAAGACCTGGGTTTCTCCGCGAGCATGTAAGATCTGATGATATCACTGACTTGTTGAAGGTTGAGTACAGTTCGTAGGGATCACGCTGTTAGAACAACATGCGCGCGTGTACACGCTAACATACGGGTACTTAAATATAGACGGACAGACAGATAAACAGACAGACCTGCAGGCAAGAACGCAGGCGGGCCGGGCGGAAGCAGGGACCTCATAAAAACGGTCAGAAAAACAGACCGACCGACCGACAGACCGACCGACCGACCGACCGACCGACTGACCGACAGACAGACAGACAGACAGACAGACAGACAGACAGACAGACAGACAGACAGACAGACAGACATGTAAATAGATAGATGAACAGACAGACAGGCATGCAGGCAGACATATAGATAGACGGAGGGACGGACGGACGGACGGAAAACCAGACAGATCGACCGACCGACGGACAGAAAAACAAACAGATCGACCGACCGACCGACTGACCGACTGACCGACCGACCGACCGACCGACAGATAGACCGACTTACCGACCGGCCGATCTATCGATCGATCAATAAATAGATAGGTAGGTAGGTAGGTAGGTAGGCAGGTAGGTAGGTAGGTAGGTAGATCGGTCGGTCGGTCGGTCGGTCGGTAGATAACCGACCGAATAGGTAGATATTGTATATCGTTGACGCAGCTACAGTGACGAGTTAGTTCTTCAGTTGAGACAAAGCAGAATAGTTAACGTTGGAGATGTTTGAGAGTAGAGAGTTGATGTTACGTTTTGTTCTTTGTGTTAGTCCACTGTGAAGCATATATGGTAAGTGACTATCTTGCAATTCTCTATTCATTGCCTTCTCATGTAGTTCATCCCTGGCCTTTATCATACGTTCTTTTACTTTTTATCGTTAATTCTCATCAATGTTCGCTGGAATTTAGGCGCCTGGTGTGTCTTGCCAGATCGAGGAGACCTTATCATTCAGTGCCACATCGATTGACGGATGTTAATAGGGGCGATAGGGCAAACTTTGAGCAATAACCTACAATGGGTCACGTTGTGATATTCTAGTATGATAATTTGGTCTAGCATGAGCCGCGTGGTCAAATGATTACAGACCCGTCTCACACGTCATTGATCTGGAATTCGATCCCGGGTCCAGTCAGGGATATGCACTACTGACGATCTCAAACGAGAGAGAAACTAGTGCTTCCAATCCGACGTGGACAAGGCCCATTGTTCGTACTGGAATACGATGAGCGTTGCCAGTGGTGGGTTGTTCCCAATCTTCAAACCTCAAATCCCGAAACGACCAAATAAGTCAATCTCATCAATGTTTCTGAACAGTGGTGGACTGGCCAAGACGTCAACTTGCTCGATGGCAACCCCTACCAGTTCCTAATAAAGTTGACCCTCTTAAACATTAGACAATATGTTTAAAATCTTAATGGCCTTTTGGTAGCTTCGTCTCCAGACTACGGGCATTTTTAATCAAAGTCCGTTGTGTATGTGTATATTCTTGTTTCTTCATGTTTTTCTTGCGACTTCCAACGAAGCTCTGTACAGCGATATTATTAAATGATTTTCTTATTACATACCCCATCCAGCGCCAATGTTCCTGCTTCCTAAATTACAACGACAATTTGCATGTAATGACAAGACTTCCTTGCCGCCCGATCCACACCGACTGCCAAGCCGCTGTCCACACAAGCAACTGTGTCTGCACATCAAAGGAATGTATGTAATCATTTTAGGGGGAACGACGATTTCATCACTTGTAAACTTGAAATATTTCTGCAATATATCTTTTACATAAATGACAAAATGCTCCTTACAAGAACGCACTTAATTTGCACAAGTCTACAAATATACATTTCGCAAGTTTGAAGATGACTTCAAAAGAACATAATATAAATTGAAAAATACTTGTGCGCGCAGTTTTATTTTCAGATAATGATGGAGACAAACAAGAATTTGCAAGAAAAAAAAATCAAAGAAGTAGAAAGAACATACTAATATAATTACACTAAAGAACAAAAAACCTGGCTTAAAAAATTGGAACTTAGGCCAAATATGATTTATAGAAGCGCGTACATTAATGTTGTTTATTTACAGTTGTGGCAGTGATCTATCGTTATTCATAACGTCATTGATGTTTAAGCAAACAGGTACATAAATGCAGTCCCCATTCGTTGTCATCGTTCATAAAAACAGGAAAACTTAACACAAGGAAAACAGAGAAGCCAATTTAGCGCCAGGAATGTAATGTCGTTTATTTTCAGCAGCAGTCTTCATAATCGAATTAGAAATCTTGACACATTTGCTTTCTCATGAGCGCTTGTATCCTTCCGCCTACAACCTTTGCCTTCTCTCTTGTAGCTAATTAAAATTTCTGGAAAGTCAATTTGATGCCAGCCGAGTGTTTACTTATATGTCGGCAACACGAAACATCGTCGTTCGTTTTTATATCCTGCCTACCCCCACCTATCTGCTGTGTGTAATGACAGACAAGACTTCCCATTTTTCTCACAATGTTACAGTTTCCTCAGGGGTAACGTTTTCTTTCCCTTGAGCAGAAATTGTCATAATAAATATTTTAACTTTTAGTCCAACATTTTTTTTACTAGTTACAGAAAGTTAGTTTCTCTCATCCTTATCGTCTGCCATTTACTCCCCAACCCTTCTCCAAAATACGCGCATTTCCCGCCCTTCAATATTTGTCCCAACAGCTCTCATCCCACACGTTTGAAAGGAAGTTTTCCACAACGCACACAAAAAAAGCTGGTCTAGTTTCTTGTTCTGTCGACAAATAACGAGCCGAGTATCGCTAACAGTGGCAGTTGTCGGCCGGCGCGAACACCAGTCTTTAACTGCTCGTTAGGCGGGGGAATTCGGGCGTGAAATGAGCACGAAATTTGCCAAGCATTTGTAGATACTTATCACACAAATTATTGTCTATCTTTCCCCACTTTATTCTCCGAATCCCTGAATATTTACACAGCGTTAGCCACAAGAAGAGTATGGTAATGGTTTGAAGTTAATTAATGTACTGTAGCCATCCCTCAAATGCTCCACCCCCCCCCCCCTTTTAAAAAAGTGCAGAGAAAGTAACGTTCAATGGCAAATGATGATCTCTCGATAAATGATGACTCAACTTTGGGGGGAAACAATAACATACATCATTTGTCTAATGTAAGCAGGTAACTGAATGAGCTCGGGACCGTTGGGTATAGTTTTGCGAGGAACCATACGATTTCAAATACATTCCTGGTTTTCTCATTTATCCATGGTTTTCACATACATTCATGATTTTCACCAATCTGCTGGAGTTTTATATCACGTGCCTGGAAATCGAAATGGCCGTTTTCGTCCTTCAGTGCCCCCCTCCTCTTTCTCATCCTTCCTCTTTTTCAATCAAATTGCCCCTGCAATTATTGCTGTTAAACTCAGAATAAAGCTGTCCGAATACAAACTCAAATTATAAGAAGTTTCACTAACGGAAAAGCACGCAGAAATAAAGCAAATGTGTTCATCCAAATCTGTATCAACAAACAAAAACAGCAAAACAGTAAAACCCAGGTAAAAACAAAGGGATACTTATCTCGACACTCATTCAACAAAACTGGGAGCGGAGAGCAGAAATATGTAGCCCATATCGGACTACTTCTTGCATGTCGAAATACATGTTCCTTTCTTTCATTTGTTTCTTTATTTATGTATTTTTCTTGTTTCTTGACAAAGACTTCGGTGGAAACGTTTGCCTGTATCTCTGTGTGGTTTCCATTCGTTAGTTTCTCAGTTACATTTTGTGTTTTTATTCGGACTCCAGGAATAACTCCTCAGCAGCCAACCCTCTTCTTCGGTAACAGAATATGACACGACAACAACATTTCGTTCAACAACAGCTCTATAAATATTATATCAAATCAATAACTGCTCTATATCAATTATATCACACCAAAAACTGCGCTATATCAATTATATCACACCAATAACAGCACTATATCAATTATAGCATACCAACTACTGATCTATATCATTCATATCACACTAACAACTGTCCCATATCAAGTATATTACACAAACATATGCGCCAAATCAAGTATAACATACAAACAACTGCTCTATATCAATTAAATCACACCAACAACTGCTCTGTATCAATTATGTCACACAAACAATGGCTCTATATCAATTATAGCACACCAACAACTGCACTACATCAATTAAATCACACCAACAACTGCACTACATCAATTAAATCACACCAACAACTGCTCTATATCAATTATAGCATATCAACGACTGTACTATATCAATTACAGCATATCACCAACAGCTCAATATCAATTATATCATAATAACAATTGCTCTATATCAATTATATCACACAAACAAATGCACTATATCAATTATATCACATTAAAATGGCTCTGTATTAATTATAGCACACAAACAACTGCACTATATCAATTATATCACCCAGAGAAATGCAATATATCAATTATATCACACAAACAACTGCAATATCAATTATATCACCCAGACAACTGCACTATATCATTCATATCAAACAGACAACTGCACTATATCATTCATATCAAACAGACAACTGCACTATATCATTCATATCAAACAGACAACTGCACTATATTAATTATATCACACAGACAACTGCACTATATCAATCATATCACACAGACAACTGCACTATATTAATTATATCACAACAACAATGGCTCTAAATCAATTATATCACAACAACAATGGCTGTATATCTTTTATAGCACACAAACACTTGCACTATATCAATTATATCACACACACATAAGTGCACTATATCAATTATAACACACAAACAACGGCTCTATATCAATTATATCACAACAACACTGGCTCTATATCAATTATATCACAACAACAATGGCTCTATATCAATTATATCACAATAACAATGGCTCTATATCAATTATATCACAATAACAATGGTTCTATCAATTATATCACAACAACAATGGTTCTAAATCAGTTATATCCCAATGACAATGGAGAACGAAGTATGAAAATACATTCGACATTGTGTAAATAAAGATATGTGAAATAGTAAATAGTCAAGGGATGAATGAGAACAACATATACCTTAATTCTAATAATTAGCCTACATGAAATTATATAACAGTTATACAACAATTGTCTTGATCTGTCACGGAAGCAACATTTTATTACAAACTAGCAGACCCGGCCCGGCTTCGCCCAGTTCCTGGTGGGGAGCATCTCATTTAATTCATATAAGTAGTCATATAAGCTCCCATTCCCGTTCCTGTCTGTCTGTCTGTCTGTCTGTCTGTCTGTCTGTCTGTCTGTCTGTCTGTCTGTCTGTCTGTCTATCTGTCTGTCTATCTGTCTGTCTGTCTGTCTGTCTGACCCTGCCCGGCATCGCCTGGCTCCTGGTGTGGAGCATCTCATTTAATTCATATAAGTAGTCATATAAGCTCCCATTCCCGTTCCTGTCTCTGTCTGTCTGTCAGTCTGTCTGTCTGTCTGTCTATCTGTCTGTCTATCTGTCTGTCTGTCTGTCTGTCTGTCTGAACCTGCCCGGCATCGCCTGGCTCCTGGTGTGGAGCATCTCATTTAATTCATAAAAGTAGTCATATAAGCTCCCGTTTCCGTTCCCGACTATCTATCTGTCTGTCTGTCTATCTGTCTGTCTGTCTGACCCGGCCCGGCTTCGCCCAGTCCCTGATGGGGAGCATCTCATTTAATTCATATAAGTTCCCGTTCCCGACTATCTGTCTGTCTGTCTGTCTGTCTGTCTGTCTGTCTGTCTGTCTGTCTGTCTGTCTGTCTGTCTGATCATTTATTGGTTGCGGTTAGAACAACCTTAGATAAACGAAGACCAACTTTCAAAAAGCATTAGAAAGAGCACTTGAAAGATCTTTACATATTCCCCCAACAATTAACTTGTGTAAATGGAACAGCGGCAGCAGCAGCAGAAGAAGAAGAAAAAGGAGGAGTAGGAGGAAGGAGGAGGAAGAGGGTGGAGGAGGGAGGAGGAGGGAAGAGGAGGAGGGAGGAAAAGATAGGCGGAGAGAGGAGGAGGAGGGAGGAGGAGGGAGGAGTATGGTGGAATAGAGGGGGGAGGAGGGAGGAGGAGGGGGAAAGAGGAGAAGGAGGAGTAGGGAGGGGGTGGAAGAGGGAGGAGGAGGAAGGAGGAGGAGGAGAGAGGAGGGGAGGAAGAGGGAGGAGGAGGAGGAGGAGGAGGAGGAGGAGGAGGAGGAAGGAGGAGGAAGAGGGAGGAGGGGAGGAAGAGGGAGGAGAAGGGAGGAGGAGGAGGAGGAGGAGAACGCAGGAGGAGGAGGGAGAGGGAGGAGGAGGGAGAGGGAGGAGGAGGGAGGTGGAGGGAGAAGGAAGAGGGAGGAAGAGGTAGAAGGAGGAGGAGAAGGAGGAGGGAGGAGGAAGAAGAATGATGAGGAGGGAGGAGGAGGAGGAGGGATGTGGAAGAGGGAGGAGGTAGAGGGAGGAGGAGGGAGGAAAAGGGAGGAGGAGAGAGGATGAGGAGGGAGGAGGTAGGAGGAAGAGGGAGGAGGAGGGAGGAGGAAGAGAAACGCGGAGAGAGGAGGAGGAGGGAGGAGGAGTAGGGAGGAATATGAGTTAGGAGGAGGGAGGAGGAGGGATTAGGAGGAGGAAGGGGGAAAGAGGAGAAGGAGGGAGGAGGAGGAAGAGGGAGGAGGAGGGAGGAGGAGGAAGGGGGAGAGAGGAGGAGGAGGAGGTATTAGGAGGAGGGAGAAAGAGGATGGAGGAGGGAGGAGGAGGGAGAGGGAAGAGGAGGGAGGAGGAAGAGGGAGGAGGAAGAGGGAGAAGGAGGGAGAAGGAGGAGGAGGAGGGAGGAGGAGAACGTGGGAGGAGGAGGGGGAGGGAGGAGGAGGAGGGAGAAGGAGGAGGGAGGAGGAGGGAGGAGGAGGAGAGAGGAGGAGGAGGGAGGAAGAGGTGGAAGGATAAGGGAGAAGGAGGAGGGAGGAGAAGGAGGAGGAGGAGGAGGAGGAGGAAGAGGGAGGAGGAGGGATGTGGAGGAGGAGGTGGAGGGAGGAGGACGGAGGAGGTAGAAGGGAGGAGGAGGAGGGAGAAAAGGGAGGAGAGAGGAGGAGGAGGAGGAGGTAGGAGGAGGAGGAAAAGGAAGGAGGAGGAGGAGGAGGAAGAGGGAGGAGGAGGAAGAGGGAGGAGGAGGATGGAGGAGAAAGAGGAGGGAGGAGGGGGAGGGGAAGAGGAAGAGGGTAGGAGGAGGAGGGGAGAGGAGGAGGAGGGATGTGGAGGAAGGAGGAGGAGGGATTAGGTAGAGGGAGGAGGAGGGAGGAAAAGGGAGGAGGGAGGAGGAGAGAGGAGGAGGAGGGAGGAGGTAGGAGGAAGAGGGAGGAGGAGGAAGGGGAGGAAGAGGAGGGAGAGGGAGGAGGGGGAGGGGAAGCGGAAGAGGGTAGGAATTGGAGGAGGGGAGAGGAGGAGGAGGAGAAGGAGGGAGGAGGAGAAGGGAGGAGGGAGGAGGAAGGGAGAGGAGGAGGAGGGAGGAGGCGGAGGGAGAAGGAGGAGGGAGAATCAGGAGGGGAGGATGGAAAGGGAGGTGGAAGAGGAGGAGGAGGGAGGAAGAGGAGGAGGAGGGTGGAGGAAGGAGGTAGAGGGAGGAGGAGGAGGTAGAGGGAGGAGGAGGAGGAAGGAAAGGAAGGAGGAAGAGGAGGAGGAGGGTGGAGGGAGGAGGTAGAGGGAGGAGGAGGAGGTAGAGGGAGGAGGAGGGAGGAGGCGGAGGGAGAAGGAGGAAGGAGTAGGAGGGAGGAGGATGGAGGAGGAAGGGAGAGGAAGAGGGAGAAGGAGGAGGGGGAGGAGGTAGAGGAGGAGGAGGAGAGAGGAGGAGGAGGTAGAAGGAGGAGGTAGAGGGAGGAGGTAGAGGGAGGAGGAGAAGGGAGGAGGAGGGAGTAGGATGGAGGAGGAAGAGGGAGAAGGAGGAGGATTAGGGAGAAGGAGGCAGGAGGAGGAGGGAGGAGGAGGGAGAGGGAAGAGGAGGGAGGAGGAGGAGGCGGAGGGAGAAGGAGGAAGGAGTAGGAGGGAGGAGGATGGAGGAGGAAGGGAGAGGAAGAGGGAGAAAGAGGAGTTAGAGGGAGGAGGGAGGAGGAGGGGGAGGAGGTAGAGGGAGGAGGAAGAGGAGGAGGAGAGAGGAGGAGGAGGGTGGAGGGAGGAGGTAGAGGGAGGAGGAGAAGAGAGGAGGAGGGAGTTTGCCATTCCGAATTCATACTCGTCTAGGTTCTGTGATTTCGGTCCTTCCATTGATTGGTCTTCCCTTCTACATGACTGTAGATAACTTCCTTACACATAAAGAGATGAATTGTTATTTATATTGCCGTGGCATGGAGGAATATCAGCAGCAGAGTTGATCCAGAAAACCAAAGACCGAGATCTACGGAGAGCCATGAACGCCTACGCCAGCCGGCACGGCACTTGATGATGATGATGATTGCCGTGTGACGATTCTGTGTAGTCACGTCATTTTCTTCGCTTTCCCTAGCGTTTTGGTTCGGGGATTCTTTCACCATCATCATCATATATTTACGTACGTATTTAGGGAGGGGGAGGAGGGAGGAGGAGGAAGAAGAAAAAAAAATATCACAGTTGGCAGCTCTGGAATGAAAGGAAGACGTGTAGAAAATTTCATCTCAATCGGATGGGCCGTTCGCGAACAAATAAAGGACATACATATATATTTACATACATACACTTTGTTTTATATATATAGATAATTATGGGACGACGCTATAAGAAAACGGAAGAAAACAGAAACATAGTACATTCTGGTTGTTAGATTAAAACAGAGGGACACGTCACAAATTATTTAACACGAGGGCAGTTATAGAAACAAAAAGCAATGAATACAATATAGCTCTGTACTCTTGCTTTATAGACTACTCAACAACATGAGTCTGTGTAGAACAAGAAGAATTATAGAACAAAATAAAAGAAATTAGTTTAGTTTAGTTTAGTTTAGTCGATGGATCAACATCACGGCTCAAGGGGGTAACCCATAAGTGCTCCGATCTTCTCCTAACTCAAACATGAGTCCGGAGAAACTCAGCTCAGTGCACGAACTCCGTAGCACCGGCGAGGATCCTGAAATACTTTGGGTAGATTTTTAACTCGAAATTTGTCCGGGCAGCACCGTTAGGCTACTCTTTTTCGATTTCCAACTGCCAAGGGATGTTTTTTACGTGCTCAACAATACACACGGGCGTCCGATCTCACTACCCAGAGACCAGGGGAAAATTTATTGCTAGAAGTCCACGTGAAAAAAAATCCCGGTCCTCACCGTGGCTCGAACACGGGACCTCCAGCACTCGAGGCGGACACCATACCTCGAGACCACGCAGCCCCGAAAAAAAAGAAATTAACTTGCCATTACACTTAATGCAGATCATTAAAGAAAACAACAGCAACACTCGTACCGTGATTAAAAAGCAACGGTTAGAATATGTGATGATAGAACAGACTAGTTGTCAGACTTGAGTCAAACAGGGTTGTATCTTGTATCCCTATCTGTTACACTTATATACTGAAAACATTATAAGGAATGTTAGAGAAACAGTATGGTCCTTTTTTTTATCAGAAGAACAGAAATTGACGAACTTCAATATGCAGAAGGCAGAGTATTACTATCAACAACGCAAGTGGGAAATAAAAAGCTCATAAAGTGCAAGAGCAAAGTGAAAAACAGTTTGTATCTCGATGCAACAAAACCAAAAACCAATGACAACCGATAAAACAAATATGTCTACAGATGTATCTATCAACTGAAGGAAATTACAGGAAGTGAGAAGTTTTGTATATCTGGATTCACAGTTGACGGGCGATGGAAATGTGATGACAGAAACTCAAAGAACAAACATTGCTTTGCAAAAACAAAAGCAATTAAAACCCTTTACGAATTGAAACAGGTGGGGCACGACAGGTCATACTAAAAGCTTGCATATCTGCTTTTGTAATATACTGGAGTATTTGCTGAGGTAATATACTGGATAATATACTGCGGAGGTAATATACTGGAGTATTTGCTGTGGTAATATACTGGATAATATACTGGAGTATTTGCTGAGGTAATATACTGGATAATATACTGGAGTGTTTGCTGAGGTAATATACTCGATAATATACTGCGGAGGTAATATACTGGAGTATTTGCTGTGGTAATATACTGGATAATATACTGCGGAGGTAATATACTGGAGTATTTGCTGTGGTAATATACTGGATAATATACTGGAGTGTTTGCTGTGGTAATATACTGGATAATATACTGCGGAGGTAATATACTGGAGTATTTGCTGTGGTAATATACTGGATAATATACTGCGGAGATAATATACTGGAGTATTTGCTGAGGTAATATACTGAAGTATTTGCTAAGGTAATATACTGAAGTATTCGCTGAGGTAATATACTGGAGTATTTGCTGAGGTAATATACTGGAGTATCTGCTGAGGTAATATACTGAATTATAGTAGTAGGCCTCTTTCAGTCCTGAAGGACTATAGAGTTGTGCCATGGGGAGGTACCTGCAGCACCGCTGGTGACTGTATAGTCCAGTGCGAGAGTGACAATCTCTGTCACAGTTTCCGCATCTGTAAGACGAGGCAGGTCCCTCCAGTAACGACTGCGTTTTAAGCCTGTGCCGCCTATCCCCAGTTTGTTGGATCAGATTGCGCTCAAAGAGCACCAGTCCGTTTCGTACATCTCTTCTCCAGGAACATCTGTATGTTGCAACTCTTTCCCACGTGTCTGGATCTATGCCAAGGGTTTTCATATCTTGTTTACACACATCCCTATATCACATTTGGGGTCTTCCGGTTGGCCTATTTCCTATGGCTATTTCTCCGTATAGGAGATCTTTGGGAATACGTTCGTCCTCCATTCGAGATACGTGGCCCAGCCACCGGAGGCGTTTCTGCTTGAGGAGGGAGTGCACTGTGGTAATATCTGCTCTTTCAAACACATGTTTATTTGTTATGTGGTCTTTCCATGATATGCCCAGGATACGTCTCAGACATCTCATATGGAAGGAATTCAGCTTTCTTTCCTGTATTGTGTACAGGGTTCAGGATTCAGATCCATAGAGTAGTATGCTAACAACACAAGCTTTATATTCTTGAACTTTTGTAATATTGAAGTATTTGCTGAGGTAATATACTGGCGTGTTTGCTGTGGTAATGTACTGGATAATATAGTGCTGAGGTAATATACTGGAGTATTTGCTGAGGTAATGTACTGGAGTATTTGCTGAGGTAATATACTGCAGTATCTGCTGAGGTAATGTACTGGATTATTTGCTGAAGTAATATATTGGAGTATTTGCTGAGGTAATATACTGGAGTCAGGCGGGGACAGTTAACATATCAGCTAAACTGATTAAGTGACGTGGCATGATTAATCGTCTTAAGCGACTTTCCGTATCTGCCAATGGCTTATACACAATAGTTTCCACTATGCAAGCCCCTTTTATTTGTTATATAATGCAACTTGTTTGCTACCATATTAACAACTTTCAAGTCATAACGGTGACACAGCTCTATTTCCCATTTTACGCCATCCATTGAGGTTTGGTATAAACCTACTTTTTGTTTGGCACTGAATTGTTCTTCTTCTTCTTCTTTCGTTCGCTTGAAATATGTCTATAACTGCAGTGTTGTATCTTGTATGAATTTAACTGTCTTTTTTAGTTCACACAGCGGTCCATAGAGTTTATCTTCCACTGTCGTCTCTCTAGACCAAAAGGTTTGCCTAGATATGTTATATTTTGGGCAGTCTTGGAGTATGCGCTCTGCTGTCTGCGACGCCAAACCACATGTGCACATGGCTGTTTCACCAATCTTGAATTTTGTATACATGTGGTTGCGTAATCTATTGTGTCCTGTTCTGAGGCACATAATAATGACTTGTTCTGGTCTGTCCATAACGTGGTGGTCATTTTGAGCAGGTTTTGGTGGCTTTCTGACTGATTTGATCATTCTTTTCTTTTGGTGGTATGTAATGGGCACATCAGGCTGTTCTTCTTGGCTCCTTCCTTAGCCACTTTATCAGCCCTGTCATTTCCGGGTACTCCACAGTGGGATGGTATCCACTGTATAGTGACCTTATGCTGACTGCTAAGTTCAGAAAGTAGTGTCCTTAGTACTTGCAATTTCCCAGACAGGAGGGCTTCGAGTACTGATTTTGCATCTGTCAGTAGCACCACAGGTTGTGTACCATTGCTGGTAATTAGTAATTTCTCAGTTGCTATCTTGATTGCCTCAATTTCAGCATCATAGTTATGGCAGTACTTTCCTGTCGGTACTCTGGCTGTGTCCCTAGTATTATTTGGGTATTCTATGTACACTCTCGCTCCTCCATTTCGAACAGCATTTTGTGCTGACCCATCTGTGTAGACTCGGATCCAGAGGTCCTGTGGGTATTCTTCATCAAGGAAGCTGAGAGTGGCTGTTCTGTGCTGCACACTATTTTTTCTTCCTTGTCAAATATTCCTCTCACTTTTGTCTGGATTTGTAATGATAGTCTATGTTCATCTTTCGATGGAGTTCGCTCTGGAATAGTTGTTAGAGGGATACCAACTGTGGGAAGATCGATGATTTCTCTGCAGAGTTGTTTGGCCTAGTGGACAAAACTACTTCTTTTCAACCGCCCCATAGCTAGGTTTTCAAATCTGTTCTTCATAGGGTGGCCTGGCAAACTGAGGAACTGTTCTTCGTTTATTAGCGTTTTCGTATCTCTGCGTTCTCTCAGTGTTTGTGTCCTCCCCATCTTCTCCATTTCCACTATAGGTGTTGATATCATCCCTCCTGTGGTGACTCTAGGTGCTTGATTTTGCACCTTGTCCAGCTCTTGTAGTGTGGTATTTGATGTCGAACACCACGCAGTTGACCCGTATTCCAGGTATGGTCGTATGCTCTGTTGATGAAGATTTCTAAGTATTTTCCCACTAGCTCCCCATGTGGTTCCACTTAGCTTTCTAAGGATGACTATTTTCCTTCTGGCATTTGCTACTGCTTTGTTGATGTATGTGATATATTTTATTTTCACAAGCGTAACGTCGTGTAAATATTTCCTGTCGACAATTAAAGTTTGACACCGCATCAGGGCTAGTTTGTTCCCCGCTGCGATAAATCCTATATATTCATCGACTCATTGTGACGTCACCACCGGAACACAACTAAAATAAATAAATACCGCATGTCGGCAATGAAATTATCTGTTTGTTAACCAATCCAGCACAAGGCGAGGAGAAGATCTGAGATAGCGGACGGAATGATGAAATATGCCTAAACATAATATTTAAATATAAGTATTTTAAATGAAGATAGAAACATCAGCCTACAACATCGCATCCAGATTCGGAAACCTGTCGCCGAAGTGTTTGAAGCCGTCCTATGCGGATGAAGGTAAATAGAATATTTATTTTAAATTTTAGTTTAGCCTGTGAGTCTTTTGCCCAGAAGAGGAGTGGTAAGCAGTATTATAAAACCATGTGGTAAGTTCTTAAGAAATTAATTTAGTAAGAACTAAATAATATATTCAGCTCTCATAGCCTATGGGTAAACTGTCCATTAAGAATAACCATAGTGAATTTTATTTTTCTCCAAAGTAAACAACTTATTTAATGTATAAGCATTAGTCCAAGTTGTACATTGATTTCTTAAGTAGGTAAATCAGCAGTGATTTAGAGTGGTGGGTAACTTAAGATTTAAGAAAACTCAGAATCTTAGTGCAGTGGTAAGGACACTATGTTCCATGTGCCCACACTGGTAAGAAGAAAACTAATTTACATGTGCCAACACTGATAGAGAAATTAGTGTAATGTGTAATAGTCAAGTATTTTTAATTACATGAGCCCATTAGTCAAGTAAATTTGTTTTTGGACATGAGCACATGGACAAACAAGTAGTTTTCTTGTATTTCATGGAAACATGAGAACCAAATAGATTCCTATAGTGTACATAATTTTGTGTGTTGAATTAAAGCACCCATGTGGTGAGTCAAATGAATTTTCTATGTTGTAAACATATGGAATTAATATTATATTTGTGCCACACAATAATACTTAGTCAACCGGCATATTAGAATGGTTAAGATTCATAATGCCTGAATGTGGATTGAGTATATTACATAAATCTATAAGAGCAAGTGGGGTGTCCATGTGTATTTTCATTTTGCTAAACCTGTGGAAGTATCCTTTGAGAATTCATAATTATGTCTAATGATCACATAAATCTATGTCATTGCTGAGAGCATGTCTGTGAGGATTCATGTGTGATTTCATTATTGTTAAACAAATGTGAATGTATCATTTGATAGAACCCATCAGTATGAATGACTAATTATCATCCAGGAAATATTATAATTTCTGATGAAGGATGAGACTTCATTGTAATGTCATACTGGTGGAATCTGTGAATGTATTCTGTGTAAAGCACCTACATATGTATGATTGTCATCCATACAGATATGAATGTGTCTGAAGACTGAGTGAAATGATCATCCATACATATGAATATTATATCTGAGAATGAGTGAATGCTGAGAAGGGTATAAGCTAACAATCAATCTCATGATATAAGGTAACTTTTATGTATAATATCCTGTCTATCAGCACATTATCTTCCCAAGACTTCATGGAAAAACACATATCAGAGTTAGTGAACGACGTTAATGGCTGTCTTAGGACATCCTCGTCCGGTAGGGACAGTCATGAGCCACAGGTGACACCAGACCGTCATCCAGCTACTGATGGCAAAATCATAAATAAAATAAATAAATTTAGAGTAGGAACATGGAATGTTAGGACATTAAATGAGCTAGGAAAGTTGAACAATGTTCTAAGAGAAATGGATAGCATGAATATGAATATACTAGGCGTTGGTGAGATGAGATGGAAGGGATCGGGCAAAATTATAGCTGACAGCCACACAATAATTTATTCTGGAGGGGATACACATGAAAAAGGTGTAGGAATAATACTTGACGAAGAAACAGCCAAGTCACTTAATGGATACTGGTGTATTTCAGATAGAGTTATTTTGGTCAAAATCAAAGGCAAACCGATAGATATAAATATTATACAAGTATATGCACCAACAACAAGCAGTAGTGATGAAGAAATACAACACTTTTACGACGAAATAGAAATGGCGATGGCTCAGATTGGATCACAGGAAATAGAAATAATACTTGGAGATTTTAATGCAAAAGTAGGAAAGGGGAAAATGGAGGATGTAGTGGGGAATTATGGTTTAGGTACAAGTAATGAAAGAGGGGAAAAGCTAATAGAATGGGCAAATATCAACGATATGATAATTGGAAACACGTGGTTTAAACACCATAAAAGACGACTATACACATGGAAAAGCCATGGTCAGAAAATACGCAACCAAACTGACTACATACTAATTAATAAAAGATTTAGAAATGCTCTAATTAATTTAATGTAAAAACAATGCCTGGCGTCGACTGTAATAGTGATTATGTACCACTATGTGGACAAATAAAAGTAAGATTAAAGAGAGGGAAACAAATAGTTAGGAACATGAGACTTAATAAAGAGGTTCTGAAAGTAAATAAAGAAATTCAAGAACAATACATAGTGACTGGGAAAAATAGGTACAATGCAATAGCTAAAATACAGAGTATAAATGAACAATGGGAAATGTTAAGGGACTCCATTCATCAAACTAGCAAAGAAATATTACCGGAGAGAAGTCAAATAGCTAAGAAAAAATGGATGAATGAAGAAATCTTAATGCTGATGGACAAAAGAAAACAGAGTAAAAACGACAAACAAGAATACGCTAAGATAAATAAAGAAATAAAAGATAAATGTTGGAAGGCAAAAGAAAGTTGGTTAAATGAGCAGTGCAAAAAAATTGAATTAAATGCCATTAAAGATACAAAAAATATGCACAGACAAATCAGTGAGCTCACGGGAAGAAAAATAAGAATAAATACAGGGTGTTTGAAATCGAAAACAGGAAAGATATTATTGGAGGAAGGATGATATAATGAAGAGGTGGATTGAGTATATAAGAGAATTATATGATGGGGAAAGGGAAGAATTAACAGAAGAAAGTAACTTAGAAGGTCCACCTATTCTAAAAGAAGAAGTCGCTGACGCTATGAAATATATGAAGAAAGGAAAAACAGCTGGACCAGATGAAATCACAATAGAAGAATTAGAAGTATTGGAGAATTTGGAGTAGATATATTAACCAAAATGTTAAATGATATTTACAGCAGTGGATATCTACCCAGTGATATGCTGAAATCTGTATTTATAGCTATACCAAAAAGACCAGGAGCAATTGAATGTGAAGATTTTCGCTACAATTAACCTCATAAACCATATCACTAAGCTTCTGCTCAGAATCATAATGAGAAGAACCAGAAAGAAAATAAAAATGGAAATTAGTGAAGAACAGTATGGATTTGTGGAGGGAAAGGGCACAAACAATGCAATATATACATTACGGACACTAATAGAAAGGTCAATAGAGAAACAGAAAGACATATATTTATGCTTCATAGATTATACTAAGGCATTTGATAAAGTAAAACATGATGAGCTGATTAAAATGTTGGAAGATATCAACATTGATGGGAAAGATTTAAGAATAATAAAGAATATTTACTGGAACCAAGTAGCAGCAATTAAAATTGGAAATAAAGAGGGTAGTTACGAACACATAAAGCTAGGAGTACGACAGGGATGTGTCTTGTCACCAGATCTCTTCTCCCTATATAATGAAGTAATAATGAGAGAGATCAAAGAGATGCCAGGAATACTAGTTGGAGGTTATAATATAAATAATATACGCTATGCAGATGACACAGTATTGGTGGCAGATAAATCAACAGACCTACAACAATTGTTGGACACTGTAGTAACAGAGAGTGCAAGGAAAGGACTCTCCTTGAATATCAAGAAAACAGTAACAATGGTGATATCAAAGAAAATGGTGACACCAAAATGTGACATAGAAATAGAAGGAAAAATTCTTAACCAAGTGGATAATTTTAGATACCTAGGGACATTTATAACATCAGATGGAAGATGTACAACAGAGATTAAGAGCAGAATAGGGCAGGCAAAGGCCGCATTTCAGAAAATGAAGAATATCTTGTGCAATAGGTCACTATCACTGAGTGTAAGAAAGAGAGTGCTGAAATGCTATGTAGAACCAGTTTTGCTGTATGGCAGTGAATCTTGGAATGTAAATGAACAAATTAAGAAGAAATTAGAAGCAACAGAGATGTGGTTCCTGAGACGAATGTTGAGAATTCCTTGGACTGCCAGAGTAACTAACGACGACTGCCTGAAACAGGCTAATGAAACTAGAACACTATATACAACAATAAGAAAGAGACAAACAGCTTTGTTTGGTCATGTAATGAGAAGAGAGGCATTGGAGAACATCGTGACAACTGGAAAGATCGAGGGGAAGAGAGGCAGAGGCAGACCAAGAGAAATGATGCTGGATGGATTGAGACGGTGGCACGGAGGAATATCACCAGCAGAGTTGATCCAGAACCAAAGACCGAGATATGTGGACAGCCATGAACGCCTACGCCAGCTGGCAGGGCACTTGATCATGATGATGATGATCAGCATATAATCTGTTCGGCATAACCCAATACACTAACCAATCATTTAGTGCACTCCGACACATGACAACACTCTATCATATATCACTTATGGGACCGTAATCTCGGTTTGTGCCCTAAGCACGACACAACCCATTTCATTACGCATAATACAAGTATCTGGTTTTGGATCTTAAGCAAGATCCCTCTTTGTATTTCATGTCAGGATGATGATAATGATATAATGATAATGATTGTAATGACAATGATATAATGAAACCAAGACAATGATAAAATGAAACCATGATGATGATGATAATGAAACCATGATGGTGATGATGATGATGATGATGATGATGATGATGATGATGATGATGATGATGATGATGATGATGATGATGATACATGAAGTACAATCTTAGTATATACACGGTGAAGAGGAGAGAATATACTCGCCGAAAAACTTTGGATTAGAAAAGAATTCACCTGAATACTATACAAGAATTGATACCATAATGTACTTATATTGTTTATAAGCAAATACTCATTGCAATGGGAAATGATTTGCAAAACCCATAATGTATGAGACCCTTTTTCTTGAATAGAAAAAGATGTAGAGAACTAAACTAGGTACAGAAGAGAATGGTCAACATAATTGTCAAATTCCAAATCAATCAAGGTATTACTTAAACTATAGACCTGAAGGACAGGCATAGGTGAAGATGAAACTGCACATCTGCTAGTTAAACCTTGAACACCTGATAGTGGAAGATTGGAGGGAGAGCAAACAACTATGTTGGTGATAACTAATTGAGAACACGAAGACTATCTTTCTTCTATGTTTATTTTCTCTAAGAACAAGATTCATTTTATGTGTTTTTCTTGAAAGATACATCATTTAATTTCTGATGTTCATATTGAGGATATCATTAGATGTATGATTGATGCTGAAATTTCAGTTAGTGGTTCACGACCGCTAGATCCAGATCTGACTAGATTGAATGCAGGACTTGGTGAAGGCAAAAGCTTGACTGAAAGTAGCTCTTTGGTGATAGCAGCAGCTTTGCTAATTGCTCTGTGAGAGAGTAGGGCAGAACCAAATCCACCTGCGAAAAGTTCCAGTTGTTTTAGGAGAGGTAACATTTCTTTAAACATGACTTACCTGCCAAACATGGAAATCTAGAGCCACTTAGAATATCCTACAAACCGGGAAGAAATAACACACTGAAGAGGAACATAAAACACAGTGACAGCTTGAAGCAAGAACCCACAACCCACAAGTCAAGACAAAGGGGGCAGGAAACATTTCTTTTTCAGATTTCTACCACAGAAGATCCGTAGGAAAAGTAACGACTAATTTACCTGTAATCTCAATGCTATGTGAGGAGGGGAGTCGCTGTGGAAACTATGTGTAAAAATCTGGATGTACATGATTTCTAAATTTTCATGGATGTAATTGATGCATTTGTAATTAATTGTTTCAAACAATTCTGTTTATTACTCAATATATAGTTAATAAATGATGAAAAATAAGGAAGTCATTTCCTCTCATGAGTGTAATTTTTACTTGTCAAAGTCAAATTGTTGCAATTTAAACTACTCTTAGATAGAATTATTTAGTTGGTAGAGGAGAGGCAAGGAACCACTTAAAGGGATATTTTGGATACTCAGTAAAAACTTTTTCAGTTATTTCCTGAAGGTATTCCTTGGTTCTCTAAAACTCTATTTCTGGTCTCAAACAATTGAGTCAGCACAGCTAAATTAATTAAACGGGCAGGATCACATTGGGGAAAAAGGATTCTGTATCCTTTCTCTCTTTGGGGTTGAGCCATCAGTATCTACATATCCGACAATGTGCTTTCTCCATGTCAGCCTGCCATCAAATGTTACTCCAAGATATGTTGGTTCTTTATCTTCTCTTAGGGGTGTTCCATTTATGTGGATGATCCCTGCCTTTTGTTTTGGAGAGAGGTTAAATAGAGTGGTGCTGAACATGTCAGTGTTTATGCTGACACACAATCTATTTGCCCATGCAACAAATGTATCTACAGCTCTTTGTAGCAATCTAGTGGCCACTGATGCATGTTCATTTGTGCTCTATAGAACCAGGTCATCGGCGTACATTGCCGCTTTAATTCCATGCGGTAGATTAGCAACGAGATCATTGATAAAGATTAGAAAAAGTGTGGGGGACAAGACTCCGCCCTGGGGAACACCGTGACGCAGTAGTACTTTCTTGCTCTTGAGTCCGTATATCTGTACTCGGGCTCTTCTGTTGTGCAAGTATGCTTTCACCCATTTGTACATTCTTCCATTGACTTTGCAGTTTCTCAGTTTCTTCATCAGATCTTCTTTCCAGACTTTGTCAAAGGCTTACTTCAGATCTATCCATGCCGCAAGCACCAGCTTCTTCTCTTGAAATGCAACCTCAATTTCTTGAGAGAGGTAGGTTGTCTGATCTTCCGTAGAGTAGCACTGCCTAAAGTCAGCCTGCTGTGGCACAAGGACGTTTTTACTTTCAATGTACCACTGCAGTCTGTGATTGATGACGCGATCCAATGTTTTGCAGAGACAGCTGGTGAGGCTAATTGGTCTGTAGCTAGAGGCAATGGAACTATCTTTCCCTGATGTTAGGAGGGGTATCATAATTGTTTCTCTCCAGGCTTGTGGAACACTGCCTAAGGTCCAACTGTTATTGAAGATCTGCAACAGGTTTGCTTTGGCCTCTGTTCCTAGGTTCCTGATAATTTCATTGGAGATACCATCAGCTCCTGGTGACTTTCTAATTTTCAGTTTTGATATGGCTAGCTCCAGTTCGCTGATTGTGATGGGTGCCTCCAGAATCTCATGTACTATTTCCTTCTGTCCTGTATGTTGCCGTTTCTCTCGAATCTCTTGTTGTTTCTCTGGACTAATTTAGATATTGTTATCTTGTGCGAATGAGTCCTCAAAATGGTCAGATGCTTGCTTTCTTGTTAAGATGTTTCCATCTTTATGTAGTGAAATTTTTGAGCTTCTCCCTGTGCCCTCATCGTTAAGTTGTTTTTATTAGCTTCCACAATTTCCTTGTGTCTCTTTCAAAGTTCAGAGACTCCGTTTTCTCCTGCCAGCTTTTCCATCTAGCCTGCAGCTTAGCCCTTTGAAATTTGGCTTTTGCGTGCTGGAATTTATTGTGGTGCTCTTGGCTGGGTATGGCCTCTGCTTGCTTTCTACACACTTCCACATCATTATGCAACTGTTCCAGTTCACTACTCCAGTAGGGTTTATATTGTTTACGGGCTCCTCTTGGTACTGTTTCTCGCACTGCCTGTAGTATGCATTTCCCAAACTCTTCAACTACTTTATTTATGTCTTTCTCAGTGCTCAGGTTTCTAACCAGAATGCTGGTGCGATTCTTGTACATTGCCTAGTCTGCTTTCTTGAAGTTCCACCTCGAGATGGTGCTGCTTTCACTTACAAGCTCATTTTCTACAGTTAGAAATACTGGCCGATGGTCACTGCCACCAATTTGTTTCCCAACAATTCGTGTAATGTTCCACTCCAGGTCTGGTGAATGAAAAGCCAGGTCAGGTGTAGTTGTAGTGTGCCATGATCTCGAGTAGAAAGTATGTTGGTCGGACGGCTTGTTAACCAAGATGAATCTATTCTCATCCTGCCTGTCTTCCAGTCTCTCTCCTCTCTGGTCCATGTGGTCATAGCCCCAGCTCTGCGAGTGGCTGTTTAAATCGCCACACACAATCATTTTTTGTTTAACGGTAGTGTGTCCAGTGTCTGTGGGTGGTCACTTGGACAGTAGTAATTGGTCAGATGTAAGTCTTTATTGCCTGTCTTAAGTTTAAGTGTCTGATACTCAGCCGCTTCCATGTAGAATTCGATTTGGGAAGCAGTGGTGTTATTTTTTACAAGGGTCAGTATCCCACCTTTTCGCCTGCCCTTTCGGTCAGATCGGCAACACTGGTAGCCTCTGATTTTGAAGGCTATATTTTAGTTGAGGTGAGTTTTTTGCAAGCAACATACGCTTACTTTTTCTTGGTCCGGGATGTTTTCTAATATTTTTTTTATTTTTTTGCTGACTCCCTCCGCAGTCCAGTGCATTATTTTAAATCTTTTTTTTAGTATGGCCAGCCGTTCTATTCTCATGTCCACTGGCTCCACAGGACATCTGAGAAGTACCTCCAGTAGTTGGGGTTGGGCCCTTTCGAGACATAGGGCCCGGCACTGCACCTGCCTGGGGGTCCAAAGCAGGGCGAGCACCATAACATTTAGCAGTAGTCGACATATCCCATGGTGCGTAAATGCGTGACATCCTGATTTCTGTGGTTCGCCTCCTGGCTGGTTGACTCCGTCTTCAGCACCTTTCCTTTGCTAGAGCAGACTGTGGTCTCACTCGAGTTTAGATGTGTACACACGCACATACGTGTCTGCACATGCATGTATGTGTATACACATCTAGAGCACACTGGTTATTTTCCGGCGCCATATACTCGCCATCGCCCCTTCTCCTGTTAGTAGAAAGTTCCGCCACGTGAAGTTGGACATTTGCTGCATAGGTTATGTATTCACGAGCCATTGGGGTATTTAAGCAATGTTGGGCGCTCATCCGGCTACATACAGCAACATTTGAAACCACACTGAATTGTGAAATCAGTATTAACATCTAAAGAGATTAACAATGCAAAACAAATTTGAATTGTCAAATGTTATGTGTATTCAACACTACTATATGGCGCAGAAACCTGGACAATGAACAAACAATTGCAAAGTCCAATAGAGGCTTTTAAAACGTGGATATACAGAAGAATATGCCGTATTTCATGAAAACAAAACCAATCACATACAGCGGTTCTAGAAAAAGTAAGGATGATAACATCAAGAGATGGGCGAACAGCAATCCGACAGAATATACAGTTTTAATGGGAAGAGACCAGCCGGTGTTGGAGATCCATTGCAGCCAACCTTCATTGTGGTGACAGCATCTGATTGATTGATTGATTGATTGATTGATTGATTGAATCTGTTACAAAGCACATATCCGCCGTTAAATATGTGATAAAGTGAGTTGCGTGACCTTTACAGAATGTTGCAATCAACCCCAGCATTTATTGTCTGTTTATGATTTACTAGCAGACCGCCTTGCGTTGATATTTCATGAAAATGGTATGAGTGCCTTTCGTTCAGAAAGCAATGGCAAACTACTGAACGTAAACTTGCCAAGAGATCACCTGATAAAACTGATACGTCTTGTAAAGGATATGCAGCTAACTTTTTGTGATTTACTTGGTGTGTGGAATCTGGAGCAATGGTCAACCCAACGAAGGCAGCAGTGACATGGTTCTCTTTGAATAACCATATTGTCAACACTCCAACACCAACGGTATATCTATGTTCAGAGACTGTGGAAAGAACGCAGGCAATGAATTACCTGGGGATACGTTTTGATCGAAGTCTTGCTTATAATGAGCACATAGACCAGGTGATAACAAAGGCAAAGTGGGGTTTGGCTGCAATGCGGGTGATGGCGGCGGCAAACTGTGAGTAGCACCATCTATGTCTTCTTTACGAGGGTCTGGTCATTTCTGTTTTTGAATATGCGATGGCGATCCTGACTCTCAGCCGTAAGCAGATGGAAAGGACGGGAAGTATATAGAATGAAGCTATGCATATTATTCTTGGATGTACAGAGAAGCAACATGCAGGGCGATGCGGTACCTTCTTGATTTTCCAACCACTGGGGACAGAATACAAATTCACAGAGCACGTGCCTACTTCAGAGTCAACGCAAACACACAACATCCACTACATAGTGAAATTAAGAAGGTAAAGGGCAGCAGGTTAAAAAGAGGAAAGTCGTGGATGGGTCAAGCCAAAGACATTCTTCAACAGGTGTGTTCACTCAAGGACTTAGACCAGTGGTTATCAACCTTTTTTGGCCCATGCCCCCCTTTACCATATGTTCAGAACGTCATCACACCCCCCCCCCGTTCGAATTTCCTCCCTTTAAAATACCCCCCCCCCCCACCCTTACACAGTGTACATAAAAATGGAAGCTAAATTTAATAACACATACTAGAACAAGTCTAGATATCTACATAAAACGTGATTTGCTGGTCTACTTACTTTATAAAACGAATTTCATTAGGGCGAGAAGTACAGAACCGTAAAATTTAGAGGAAAAAACAATATCAAGTAACTGGTTCTTGTATGAATGCGATCTTGAAATAATCTTAATCCCCCCCCTCCCCTGGAAACCCTAAAATTCCCCCCTGAGGGGGGGGGGGGAATTCCCCACTGGTTGAGAACCACTGACTTAGACCCTGGCGAGGAGTGGGTACAAGTACCAACATATTTCTGTACGCCCTTTTCAGTTTGCATCCATCTAGACAGAAAATGCAGACAAGAAAATCCGACTGCTATGGAGGCGTTGATCTTCGAGAATGCTGTAGAGGGTGATGCTGTCATTTACACAGATGGGTGAGACGAGTGAGAAGTTAATGGGCCTTTACGGCTCAGGCCGGAGGGAGAATTGTGAAGGAAGATTCTGGTACTTTTGCTTTGACCACAAGTAGCCTGATTATGGAAGTCATGGCAGTAAGTAAAGCAATAACATGGCTCGAGACACAGACATTCACTAGGACATGTTTCCTTAGTGACTCAATGAGCATGCTGAAGAAGATAAAGACAGGGTGGATCCGAAGAGTGTGGTTGCTGTCTCTGGAGCGGTCTCGATTGGCAAAGATTAGTTTAATTTTTGTGCAAGGGCATGCGGGTGTACAGGGAAATGAGCGGACTGACAAGCTTGTAGGCAAGGCTACGGTGGAAGGCCGACGAGCCATAGACCAGGCTGACATTCTGAATACTTTACGAGAAGTAAGTCGTTTGAAAGAACCAAGTGATGACTGTGAATCTACAACAATGGTCAGGATACGAGAACAGCAAATTGAATGATGTGTGGCCAAACAAGAACCCTACGCGGGAAGCCAAAGAAGATTAATAAACCAACGCAGAACTGGTGTCGTTAGCCTCTACATGCCGCGGGATTTACTGAGGAGGGGATCCGACCACTTATGGACTGAATGGTCCGATGTTCAATGAGGATGATCTGTCGACTAACTAACTAACAAACTAACTAACCAACCAACCAATCAACCAACCAATCAACCAACCAACCAACCAGACAACCAACCAACCAACCAACCAACCACCAAACCAACCAACCAACCAACTAACTAACTAACTAACTAACTAACTAACTAACTAACTAACTAACTAACTAAGTACAAGGCAATGTTAGTTCAGTACTTTGCCATTGATATCTGAACGGCTGAAGCTCCATACCATTGAAATCAACGCAAAGTTGTCTGCTTTCAATTCGCCCGCGTCTGACTTCAAAACCTAGACTCAAGAAATTGTTTCACTATTCCCCAGGCCACAACGTCAGTGGAATATGTGATACAGAAGAGGATCACAAATTCACTGGACCAACAAGAGAGAAAATATTCCTATAACTCGATATCAAGGAAGACTGGTAATTAAGACAAATATATAATTGAGGAAAATAAAATATTTGGGGTGTATGAAAAGACATGAATGTCTGAACAAGATAATTATGCAAGCCGGTGTTGCGGGGAAGAGGTGAAGATGAAGAACATAACAAAGATGGATTCAAGATGTCACAGATTTTTTATTCTGCGTTCACTCGCTTTGCACTCAAGCATAGTTGATACACCTACTACTTCCACTAGTGCGCTGGACTGATATCTTGCCTGTAGATTAGCTGTCCCTATTACCAGTGCTCCTCTCCATCAGGCGAACCCACTCCGACTATAGAGGAACTTGCAATTTACGCCCCCAAGTCAAGGACAAGAAGTCAACATTTTAGTCCAGCTACCGCTGAAAGGGTTGATTCCGCTATCTCGGCATCAACACACCAGATGTTAAAATAATAGCGTAAAAAAAAAGGCCATCCCTACTACCCGGATGACATAGGTAAGTTATAAATAGAAGAAAAACACAGCAGCATCTGCTACGATGACAGACATTTCGATAGACCATTATTGAGGGAAATGTCTGCAAAGAACAGGCCACTGGATGGTGATCTAGTTTTTGATGTCTATGCCAGGAGTTTCTTTGCTTTCCACTTCCCCGTATGCATCATCTGTACTCCGTAAGATTACCATTGAGAGCGTGTCTTGATATCAAGTTGTTGACAGCTCACCACTGACAAGAGTGGCTTCTGATGGCCTGCATCTGTATTTATTAATGACATTAGCGCGGGGGATGTCGGTTCGATACCAGCCCTCCAATGTAGAAGAGACTGACCACCTATCCTTCCGTGTACTCCTGCACAAATGTGATAGTTTTAGCACTTCACGTATCCAAACAAAAGGTTCCTGCCACGGGACTTGCGTTTTTTGCTTTCGTAATCTTGAGGGCAGAATCATCATCAAACATTTGTTTTTGTAATCTTGAGCGTAGAATCATTATCAAACATTTGTTTTTGTAATCTTGAGCGTAGAATCATTATCAAACATTTGTTTTTGTAATCTTGAGCGTAGAATCATTATCAAACATTTGTTTTTGTAATCTTAAACGTAGAATCATTATCAAACATTTGTTTTTGAATGCATTGCGTCCACCCTTTTCTTTCAGCAGAGTCCAACTCGCACGTCCATGCACAATATATACGAATTCGTGGCGTACATCTTTGCTTATAAAGCAGACAGGACTGCAAGAGCTGTGAATGCAGGCTGGACACACACACACACACACACACACACACACACAAAGACAGACAGACACACACACAGACACACACAGACATACACACACAGAGACAGACACACACACAGACACACACACACACACACAAAGACAGACACACACACAGACACACACAGACATACACACACACACAGACACACACACACACAGACAGACACACACACACACAAACACACAGACAGACACACACACACACACACACAGACACACACAGACACACACACACACACACACACAATGAAACAACAGCAGGAGATCCTCCAAGGCGCTGAAAAGTTTGCTTTACTTGTACTTTGATAACGACACTTGTTTACTTTTACTCTGATTGTGACACTTGTTTACTTGTACTCTGATTGTGACACTTGTTTACTTGTACTCTGATTGTGACACTTGTTTGCTTGTTCTCTGATAATGACACTTGTTTACTTTTACTCTGATAGTGACACTTGTTTACTTGTACTCTGATAGTGACACTTGTTTACTTGTACTCTGATTGTGACACTTGTTTACTTGTACTCTGATTGTGACACTTGTTTACTTGTACTCTGATAATGACACTTGTTTGCTTGTTCTCTGATAATGACAATTGTTTACTTGTACTCTGATAATAACACTTGTTTACTTGTACTCTGATTATGACACTTGTTTACTTGTACTCTGATAGTGACACTTGTTTACTTGTACTCTGATTGTGACACTTGTTTGCTTGTTCTCTGATAGTGACACTTGTTTACTTGTACTCTGATAGTGACACTTGTTTGCTTGTACTCTGATAGTGACACTTGTTTACTTGTACTCTGATTGTGACACTTGTTTGCTTGTTCTCTGATAGTGACACTTGTTTACTTGTACTCTGATAGTGACACTTGTTTGCTTGTTCTCTGATAATGATAATTGTTTACTTGTACTCTGATAATAACACTTGTTTACTTGTACTCTGATTGTGACACTTGTTTACTTGTACTCTGATAGTGACACTTGTTTACTTGTACTCTGATAGTGACACTTGTTTACTCTGATAGTGATATGAGTACCGACAAAGAACTGCCTATCACAAACACTCCCAGAGAGAGAGAGAGAGAGAGAGAGAGAGGGAGAGAGAGAGAGAGAGAAAGAGGAAGAAAGAGGAAGAAAGAGAGAGAGGGAGAAAGAGAGAGTGGGAGAAAGAAAGATAGAGAGGAAGAAAGAGAGAGAGAGGGAGAAAGAAAGAGAGAGAGAAGACGGAGTTATATATATATATATATATATATATATATATATATATATATATATATATAGATAGATAGATAGATAGAGAGAGAGAGAGAGAGAGAGAGAGAGAGAGAGAGAGAGAGAGAGAGAAGAGGGGGAGTGATATTATATATATTATATATATATATATATATATATACTATATATATATAGAGAGAGAGAGAGAGAGAGAGAGAGAGATGAGGGAGAGAAAGAGGCTCATAAAAGAGCGCTATAAAAACAACCCTGCGTGGAAATACTGTAGATTCATAACAAAAGATAGAATTTTAAAAAACAGTCGTAAAGGAAAAAAAAGTTGTTTACAAATTAGCCTTTTGCGACAGAAAAAAAAATAATCAGTTTTTTGCTTCTTTATCAGCGTCAATGAGGAGAAACAGTGAAGAAGACCAAAAAACACGACAGAATTAATCCCGAGGGGAAATGAAAACAACGAGGAGACGGTGATTCTAGCAAGGATTATGTTCAGAGATACCATCAATGGATTTTTACGCTGGCAGGCGTACAATAAAATGTTTCTCAGAGAAGCGAGGAGTTCCTGAAGAGTTTTCATCGAGCCATGTGTTCCCGGGGCACACCAGACAGTCAAATATACGCTCAACTTCTATGCTTATCTCCCAACCTTTCAGGTTTTCCTTGTTTAGGTCGGGAAATTTATGCATCCACTGACGCGAACAAATTTGTTTGATAATTGAACATTTTTTTTCCGGGTTTCTGCTGAGAAAATAGTGCCGGTGCTAGAAGGAACATGTCATATACTTATAATAGTTATTACCTCCCACCTCATCAAAAGTGCGTTATGTTTAGCGGGGAGAAATTTCATGGTTTAAATGTTTTGTGCGCGGTTTTGCTTGCCTTGTTCTATATGTAACTATATACGCATAGGTGCATATTATTTTCTTCTTCGTTTCTTTTTGGAGGGCGATGAGTCACATTTGGTCACGCAGCTCACAGGACAGTGTGTCCGACTTCTGCATGCATCATCTGTGTCTGGTGTGCTTCCTCTAGACGGGGTGCGTCGGCTTGTGAATATACGAGGGTAAGTTAATAAGTAAGTCACAAATGGCTGTAGAAAAATAACTAATCATGATAACAACTTGAAACCAGTTTATTTTTATACATACGTTGTCCCTTTATTTCTCAACATAATTTCCACCAACATTGATGCACTTATCCTATCGTTTAATCAGTTCTCCCAAACCGGCTGCATAGAATTGCGTGCCTTGTTTTCATTTACCTACCATCCCACAGAACTGTGTGACTTACTTATTGACTCGCCTTCGTAACGTTTTTCTACCCAACTATACACTGCTTTACTGGAAATCGCTAGGGGCTAAGTCCACTGAAAACTCACCTTGGAGGGAGACATTTCGCGAATGACGCCGAAGTTAAATGTGAAGTGAAAACGTGGTTTAGAAAACAGGGCACAGCAGTTCTATGCAGCCGGTTTGGGAGGACTGATAAAACGATTGTATAAGTGCATCAATGTTGGTGGAAATTATGTTGAGAAATAAAGGGACAATGTATGTATAAAAATAAACTGGTTTCAAGTTGTTATCACATTTAGTTATTTTTCTACAGCCATTTGTGTTTTACTTATTAACTTAGCCAAGTAAATGTGTGGCTAACACTCTTGCCTTGTGGAGGTTATTTTATTTTATTGTTTTAAAAAATACATTTTGCACTGGCTAGCTTTTAACTCATGCGTAGTGCATACACGCTACTTCTAATAGCACTAAACTGCATGTTGGGTGTGAATTAGCTTTCCCTATTACTAGTGTTCCTAGCCATTAGCGGAACCCACTCTGACTTCAGAGGCTCTTATAATGTACGTCCCCAAGTCAAGGACGAGAAGTCAACATTTTAGTCCAACTGATCGCTGTAGGGGTTGAACCCACTACCTCGGTATCAGCGCACCGGATGTTTAAGAACAAGAGCTCTTATCAGTTCGACAGCGCTAACCTCAGTTTATTCTTGTTACAACTGGACTGTCCTAAAATGGGTACCACGAAATGTTCTGGGATGTAAAGTCTTCCGGCGTAATATTTCCCACTTCCCCAACTGAACTCTCCTAAAATGGGTACCACGAAATGTTCTGGGACGTAAAGTCTTCCAGGGTAATATTTCCCACTTCCCCAAACGGACCGTCTAATGGTTACCACGAAATGTTCCTGGGGCGTAAGTCTCCAGGTAATATTATCCACACTTCCCCACTGGACGTCCTAAAATGGGTCCACGAATGTTCTGGCGTACGTCCTTCCGGTGTAATATTTTCCACTTCCCCAACCTAGTGCTGATTTGTCCATAGCATGGTGGCGTGGCATCATATACCCAGTAGCCCCAAGGCGCTGACAGTTGTCCTTTACTTACATTCACTCTCATATACACACATGTACATTGTCTTCTATATACGTTGTCATGTTATGAAACAAAACAGCAGAAAACGTAAGGCTGTTAAGAAAACAAGGTTTTCTTTTTAGAATTACTAAGCACTATCTGTGCAAAAGCAATGATTCAAAAGATGTTTGGCCACATTAGGACAGAAAGATGCACAACAACAAGATGTAGACAGATGGCTATAACGTTGTCATGTTATGAAACAAAACAGCAGAAAACGTCAAGGCTGTTAATGAAACAAGGTTTTCTGTTTTAGATTTACTAAGCAGCTAATCTGCTGAAGCATGATTACAATTTGAAGGAGGCTAAATAATATAGACAACTGATCACAAACATCAGAAATAACAGACTTCGTTTTTTTGGCCACATTACGAGAAGACAAAAATGTGGAACATGTTGTGACAACTGGAAAGATTCGTGGAAAAAGAGACAGAGGAAGACAGCGTGAGAACATTCTTGAGTCTTGTGTCATGGCACGGAAGAGAGTCAACACACGGACTGACACATGCCGTCGGAGATCACAAGACGTAGCGGCATGATCGCCCACGTCCTGTCGGCAAGGCACTTGATACGCTTGCCTGCTGGTATGATGGTCATGTGTTCCAATCCCCGTCGAGGCAGGATTTGTTAACAATGAACTTGGGCTCACACCTCTACCCAACCGAACATGGGTTTGAAGGATAAGTCATGGGAAGCAAAGTCGACCAGCACGACACTGACCTGGGGGCTGCGTGGTCTCGAGGTATGGTGTCCGCCTCGAGTGCTGGAGGTCCCGGATTCAAGCCCCAGTGAGTACCGGGATTTATTTCACGTGGACTTCTAGTAATCAAATTTCCCCTGGTCTCTGGGTAGTGAGACCGGACGCCCGTGTGTATTGTTGCTCACGTAAGAAATCCCTTGGCAGTTGTAAATCGAAAAAGAGTAGCCTAACGGCGCTGCCCGGGCAAAATTTCGAGTTAAAAATCTACGCAAAGTATTTCAGGATCTTCGTCGGTGCTACGGAGTTCGTGCACTGAGCTGAGTTTTTCCAGACTCAGGTTTGAGTTAGGAGGAGAACGGAGCACTTATGGGTTACACTCGTGTGCCGTGATGTTGATCCATCGACGAAACTATAAACTAAACTAAACGACACTGACCGCATCAGACATCGAATCCCGAGTGGTCTCTACAAATATAGGGATAGGACCTTCTGTCGAATATACCTCGATGCTTGTAAAATTAAAAATCAAATCAGCACATATGAGAATTCGAACACATGATCAACAGGCCCATATGCAAACGTGGTAGCCAATGCACTACTGCGGTAGTAGCGATAGTGAAAGTTAAAATAACAACTGTCATGGGCAGTCGGTAATAGAGCTAATAATTATGACAGCGTTGTTTAATATGACAAGAGATTATGACAGTAAATAATAAGAAACTTTTTTTGTGAGTGATTGTAGCGCTTATGGAGGTGTTCGTGTGCAATCAAAGCCATCCTTTGCAAACCAAAGCTAAATAAATAGACAGACAGCCAGACAGTCGGGCGAACGAATAGACGAAGAATGATATACTGATGGATGGACGGACAGAAGGATAGATAGACAGGCAGACAGACAGACATACAGATAGACATACAGAATAGACAAACAGACATATAGACAGACATATAGACAGACGGTAACCCAGACAAATAGACAGTAACACGGAAAGAAGAATGAACAAACGAGGAACATTTTCCAAACTCATCTTAGTGTCTCATTTCCTCCACCATTTCCCACTCTTCCCTCATCAGCCAGCACCCTCCCCACGAGTCTCTGTAATAGTTCTCCTTGTATTTTAAGCCCACCGCAGAGGATAAATGCAAACACGGAGCTTGTGTTTGTGTAAACGATGATTTTACTTTCTGAGGGCAAGGGTCACTTATTCTTCCTGCCACTTATTTCCAGTTGTGAAGCGACAGCCACAAATTGGCTGTCCCGAGAAGATAACCAATTTCCTTGTCGAAGTGTAGAAGCAGGCAAGAATCAAATGGATATCAATTTTCAAATGTTTGGAACTGTGTGCTAACAGGGATGTCTAAACATACAGAGTGTTGCGTTCAATTTCAAAACAAGAATTTGTTGGGTCTAAAGAACTGTAAAATTTCATTACTTATCTCGTCTTGTTTCTCCCTTTACTGCCTTGTTTTGTTTTTCCTTCTATGTGTATACGTGTCCATTACTTAGAAGCCTGGAATGATTTTGGAATATTCTGTTTAAAAAAAAAATGGCACGGATTTTATTTTCAAAATAGTGTTTGAATAGTATTTAAGTAGCATCAAAACAATGACATTACACAATTTTAAGAATGTAGGAAAAATGTTTAAGAATTAAGGAATAGAAACTTTGTTTTATTTCTTGGAGATTGTTAGCTGAATGTTTGGTAATAGTATAGAATCTCAAGCCATGTATAATACAGAATGTAAAACAAAAAGGTGGTCTTATTTTTATAAAATTTAACTATATATAACGATTCTGAGGTATACTAAAACCTTTATGTTTTCTTCAACGTGTGACTTCTTCTTCGTCTCCGTCTTCTTTTTCTCCTCCACGTTCTCCTCCTTCCTTTCTTCTATGTTTCTTCTTCTTCTTTATGTTACTGAATGTTCAGTTCTCGTTAGTGCTGTTAGTGACCATTACCCAGTACGTTGTACAGAGTCAAAATTGGTTTCAAAACTCATAAAAATACAACACGTTTTATAATTGAATTTAGAAATATTAAAGCCAGATTTGCATTTGCACGACTTTAAAAATTCAGCACTTGATCATATTTACCATCCTCCTGATCCGGACGATGCTATAGCGTACCGAACGAAGACAGTCTACAGTGTGTTTGATAAACATATGTCAGTCACATAAGTTAAAGTCAAGAATCAACTTAAATCCCCATGAGTCACTAGTGAAGTTCTGCAAGTCATGAGAGAGCGAGATACAGCAAACAAAAACTTATCATTCGTCAATTACCACAGACTAAGGAATAAAGTTAAATATGAAATTCGTAGAATAAAGAAGGATCATGACTGTTTCTGAAGCACATACAGATCTCGCAAATCTCAAAGAAACACTATACGCTGCCTAGATGATGTTAGTATTACAATTCTTCGCTGTCATTAGCGATTCCCTAACGTTCATATTTAATCAATGCCCGGCCTGTAACTACTTTCAATCTGCATTTAAACTTGTCAAAATGTATCCTCAACTTAACAATGACTCATAATAGCATCTCGGGTAATTATAGGCAGATTTCCTTACTTTCTTCGGTATGAAAGCCATACAAACACACGTACATCAAATAACATTACAGCGTTTAATTATCAACGCTCTAATAATGGACAGTTAATCGGGGTTCCAATCCACATATTCTTATCATATGGCTTTAACAAAATTGACCGATTATAGTTGGAATGTTAATATCAACAATGGCAACATTTGTTGAGCGGTGTTTGTAGCCTTTAAAAAGCTTTTGACATGGTAGATCGTGTTATTTAAATTGGTAAATTAAAATAAATGAAGACTAAACATTAATATACCGGTCTCCCTGGTCAAGGTGTTAACGACATTGTTCGTAATACCGTATATCAACGTTGGGAAAACAGCAGCTGCGAGATTAGGCATCGGTTCGCGCCGTTCTGGTAACTTACGGGGGTATGTGAGCCGGTCGTTCAGAAAGCAATAGTAAACCACCGAACGCAAAACTAGCCTAGTACAGCAGCTACAAAATACTGGTGTTGACTGCAACGTCCTGTAAGGGATATGCAACATAAAAAAAAGAAAAATTACCATCCTGTTTTTCTGACAGACAACAAATCGTGGCCTTCAATACCGTCTTTCAAATGTCACATAATTTAGCATTGGCGTGCCTCAGTGTTCAATATTAGGCCTTGTTAAGCGTAGTGAATTAGAGAGTTCTTTACAGAACGAACTAGATCAGTGGTTCTCAACCTTTTTTGGCCCGCGTCCCCCTTCACCGTATTTTCAGAATGTCATCCCCCCCTTTTCATATTTCCTATCTAAAAATCCCCCCACCCCTACACAGTATACGTTAAAATGGAAGGTAAATTTAATAGCATATACTAAAACAAGTCTAGACATCCACATAAAACATGATTTGTGGGTCTACTTACTTTATAAAATGAATTTTAGAAGGATGAGACGTACATAACTGTAAAGTATGAAGGGAAAAACAATATCAAGTAATCGATTCTTGTATTAACGCGATCTTGAAATGGTCTTCATTCGCCCCCTGGAAAACCTAAAATTCCCCCCTGGGGGGGGGGGGGAATTCCCCACCGGTTGAGAACCACTGAACTAGATAATCTTACTATATGGAGCAATGAAAACCGCATGCAAATTAACATAAACAAAACCGAATCCATTTGTCAACGCGCCATAAGTCTAGTTTCAGCATTAAACACGTTGAATGCAATAATTTATACAGCCATTTTAGGATTTTACCACTTCGAAAACGTCTCCTTGTTAAAAAAAAAATATGTCTAAAACAATATATCTAAAAATACTCCACATTACATCTACCGTTGACTAAATCTCATGCTCTGAACAGCCTGCGGGCAACGTGGCTACATACCAAATATTTACTTATGTTCCTTCCTCTTGTTCTTTACCCCTCAATATTGCCAATTGTCACTAAGTTCTCCAATTTATTTCTTTTCATAACGTGTCCAAAAATGTTGACTGTCTGCGTCTAACTTTTCTAAGTTTACCGTGTTCGTTTGTTTCTTGTAGAACTTTCTCATAGGTTTTTCTGTCTTCCATGGTATTCTTTTAATTTTCATCAGAAATCACATTTCCACCTCCATTAGAAGTTGTGTTTTTCCCAGTTTGTCTGCTCATTGGCAACTCTTCACGCGATGCCCATACACGTGCTATTACTTCTAGTGCACTGGACGTATTTTTGTGTGGAATTAGTTTTCTCTAATGCCAGTGTCTCTCTCCTACAGGTGAAACAAATCCGACTTCTGAGGTACTTGTAATTTACGTCCCCATGTCAGAACGAGAAGCCAAAATTTTAGTCCAACTGACTAGTGTAGGATTGAACCCACTACCTCGGCATCAGTACACCGGATTTTGAAGAACGAGCTCTCTTATCCTATTCGGCCATGCTGACCACTAATTTGAGTACTAAATGTGGACTTCAGCATTTTTATTATAGACAAGAAAATCGACTTCAAAATTCCTATTATATCCTTGAAAATCTACTTGGTAATTCTAATTGTCGATATGAATATCTATTTTAAATATAAATACATTAACACTTTCTTGATATATATAGTATGGTAAAATGTATAACTATTTTAATTCGGTGAAATCATACAATAGAATATATTGTTATTGAAATTAAATTTAGACTTTTATCTTCAAATCTCCAACCATTACCCATCTCATTGACTTTTGGCACTTCTGTTCAGTAGCTACAATCTTCAACGAGCGCAGCTGAGGTTGTTACTCTATCATTATCGTCCACTGTACAATATGTATGAAAACCTTGTTGGGAGCTGATTATTTCAGCACTGGAGTCAACAGCTAGAGACTGCTGCCTGGGCGCTTTTGTTTGTTAAGTCGTTTGATCTTATCTAGATGAACTAAAGAAATGGGTCATGCTTTTCACGGACTGGAATCCTTGTGTTCATTACTCATTGTTTCTAAACTAGCTTTTTCTTGTCAGTTTTGATTTGTGGGAATGTACCGGCTCGCTGAGTTTTCATTTTTGTCTTCCTCTGGCGAGATCTTTTGGGATCAGATTGCTATACATTACAAGGGTGGCCACAGCTCGGCTAGTTGCAATTGTCTCGCGTTCCTCAGCGCCAAAGTAATTGTTTTCATATCTAAAGAAGACTGTATAACAAATGTTGCTGATTAACAGTAGATACTGTTATAGAAATATGTTGTAGTTTAGCACGAATATATTGCACAGCTTTCAAATCTATTTGAAAGACATACGTGCTTAGATAATAAACTTAACCGATTCAGTGCCAAACCAAAAATACGTTCCGATCTAACACAATTGGATAGCGGGAAATAGAAAGTAGGCACGTGACACATTTATGACTTAAATAATGTTAATATGGTAGCAGACACATTGTATTATAACGCAAGTGACAACATTTCTGCGATATATCAGCCACTTATGACGAATAATCATCCCATGACATTTAATTAGTTAAGGATACTCAATCTTCCCCGATGGTGTTTCCACCTTGGCGTGGTGGGGGAGCTTGAGTTTCTCAATGACCCTGAGAGCTATGCCGGCGGTAGCGTAGCTACCAGCAGATCCTCCCAAGCCGGACAGGTCAAAGGGTAGAGAACAGACAAAGAGAAACACCCTGGTCCTCCAGGTTGGGGGTTGAAGCGTGGGGTTAACATCTCCACCTTTGTAAAAACTATTTTGTTACGAAACAGATAAATAAGCCTCGAATTCGGACTGACTTATTTGGACAACGACCTTGGAACGTTGAAGGACTTTTGAGATTTGGAACATGGAATGTACGGACATTATATCGAGCTGGAGCGGGCGAAGAACTAACCCGGGAGCTGGTTGAATATCACATGGATTTAACATCAATTCAAGAAATAAGGTGGCCAGGAGAGGGTACTTTAGAGCAAAATGGAATGATTGTAATATATGGAGGAAACACCCAAAATAAACATGAATTAGGAACATGATTTATCATACAAAAAAGAATTATGGGGGAACGTTCTAAACTTTAAAGCTGTTAATGACAGGATTAGTAAATTACGAATAAAAGGTAAATGCAAAAATATAACGATGATTAATGTATATGCACACACTGAAGAGAAAGAAGATGATATCGAAGAAGACATTTATAATGATCTGGAAGATGTCATAGAAGAAACCCCCAAACAGGACATCCAGATTGTGCTGGGAGACTTCAATGCAAAAATAGGTAGAGAGCAAACTTATAAAAAAAAGTTGCCGGTATGGAAAGCCAACATACAACTTCAAATGACAATGTATGGAGTGTCATCAACCTAGCAGAAGCCAAAGGACTGCAGATCAGCAGTACCAGACTGCAAAGAAAGGATATACATAAATAAACTTTGAAATCATGTGACAAGAGAACCTACAATCAAATAGATCACATTTTAATTAACAACAAAAATGCATCAACCATACACGTTAGAAGTTATAGAGGAGCTGAGTGCCACACCGACCACTTCCTCGTTGGAGCAAAATTTAAAATAAAACTTAAGAGAGCTTTCTATGCTAATCTACAAAGGTTACACCCAACATATAACAGAGAAAAAATACAAGAAAGTACAGTCAAAGAGAAATTTGCAGATGAAATAAAATGTAAACTTGAAATTCTACAACACCCGTTGGAGGAAAGCGTTGAACAAACTTGGTTGAACATCAAGAATACAATTCAAACTACCGCAGAAGAATGTCTCGGTGTGTTAACCACGCATAGAAAGAACAGATGGTTCAATCAAAAATGTGAAGAAGCAGTCATTAGGAAAAAGAATGCCAGACAGTTATGGTTAAATGACATCAACAACATCCAAAATGAAGAGCAATATAGAACTGAATGTAAAGAGGCTACAAAAATAGTTCGACAGCAGAAGCGAGAATATATGAGTAATATAATCAAAGATATGGAAACTAATCACCAGAAAAACGAATCCAGAAAGTTTTTTTAAAGAACTGAAATCAATGAAACGAGGGCACCAACACAACACATATGGTTTAAAAGACAAAAATGGGAATATGATAAATACCAATGAGGAAATGTGTAACACATGGAAAGAATACTTTGTTGAATTACTAAATTGTGAAGCTCCAAGTAACACTTTCCCACAGGAAGCGGTTCTAACGTGTGAACCACAAATTGAAGAACCTGTTTTTGAAGAAATCCTATATGTAATAACACGACTTAAAAACAATAAGGCAACTGGGGCTGATGGAATTGCTGCTGAATTTATAAAGGCAGGCGGCCATGCATTACATCTAAAGCTATACGAACTAATAATAAAAATCTGGAGGACAGAAGAATTACCCCATGACTGGAAAGAGTCATTATTGATACCTATCTTTAAGAAAGGAGACAAGTTCCAATGTGAAAATTATAGAGGAATATCACTACTGTCCACAAGCTATAAGATACTATCCGCGGTATTACTAAATAGACTAAAACCATATTCAGAAGACATATTAGGTGACTACCAGGCGGGTTTCAGACAAAACAGATCAACAATAGATCAGATATTTATCTTACGACAAATAGCCGAGAAAAGTTGGGAATATAAAAGAGATCTCCATAACATTTTTGTGGATTTTAAAAAGGCTTATGATAGTGTCCATATGAATAGTCTATGGAATGCTATGCAGGAATTTGGAATACCAAGGAAGTTAATCAACATGACCAGACTATGCATGGAAGATACTTATAATATAGTAACATATAAAGGCAGGAAATCAGACCCTTTCCAAATAACATCTGGCTTGAAACAGGGTGATGCACTATCGCCGCTCCTTTTCAATCTGGCTCTAGAGAAAGTTGTAAGGAAGGTAAAGGAGGAATGTGCTATTGGAGGAACATCCAAGACTGCTTGGTTATGCAGATGATATAGATATTATAGGGGAAAATGAACAAAAGACATTGGAAATATTGACTCACTTAAAGGCAAAAGCTCAATAAATGGGGCTGGTTATCAACCAAGACAAGACAGAATATATGGTAATTTCAAGAGAAGGAACGGCTAAAAACTCTGGCCACATACAAATAGATAATGGGGCCATTAAAAGAACGGAAACATACAAATACCCGGGTATAATCTTCAACTGCTCCAACATAATAAGGGAAGAAATACAAGCTAGAATCAACTCTGGAAATAAGATATACTATGCACTACAACATCTGCTAAAATCAAATGCGCTATCTCGTAACACCAAGATCACAATATACAAAACACTGATTAGACCAGTTGTGCTGTATGGCTCTGAAACCTGAAGTACAACTAAAGGAGACGAAGCCTTTTTACAAACCTTTGAGAACAGAGTCTTAAGACGCATCTTTGGACCCATTAGGGATACACAAAGTGGAGAGTGGAAAAGAAGAAGTAACAAAGACATTTATGATCTGTTTAAGTCCCCGCTAATCACTGGTATCATGAAGGCTAATAGACTGCAATGGCTGGGGCATATTGAAAGAATGGAAGATAATTGGGAAACAAAACTCGCTTACACTCAGGAAATAAATGACCGCAGACCCCGAGGTAGACCAAGAAGACGGTGGAGAAATAATATACATACAGACCTACAAGCACTTGGAATCAGCGACTGGCTGACTTTGATTTTGAGGAGCGGCTGGCCGAGTGGATAGAACGCCGGACTCTCATTCGGGAGACCCGGGTTCGATCCCCGGTAAGGTGCAGGATTTTTTTCTGTCGGGGGCAAAAAGAAAATCCTAACCTGTACAGTTCGCGGCGACTGCACTAGCCAGGCGGCCTTTATGCCTCAGGCTCAAAGACCCCTCTGCCATACACCGCAAGGTACTATATTGGCAGTAAATGACAGTAAATGACAGTTTTTATGCATGAAAAGTAACTCATTGAGGAAATGTTTAACATGGGCATCCTAAATACCCAACGAGGGTGTAACGCACCATACATATGAGAATGTAAAAAAATTGTGCTGTTGAAGAAAAATAAAAAGATGAGTTAGAAAATTTTCACTATTTAAATAGATGCATTATTTTTATGAAAACTTTGAAAATGCCTTAAAGATTATATCATTATTTATGTTAACTCATATACCTGTAAATAACTGTAGACAATGAGTTTATAAATCTTTGAAAACAATGCAATAATCTATATATAAAATATATAGCAATGCTATTAAAAGTTATGCCCCTTGAAATAACTTTTCTTAAGTTAAGTCCCCTCGCTATATATAAATGATAATGTAAATGTAAATATTAAATTTTAGTAAGTAAATAGCTGATTGTACACTAACAAACTATGACAGTTGGCTGCACGAGAATGAGAAGAATACATGTAGAAAATTTCATCTCAATCGGATGGACCGTTATCGAACGCATCAAATACATCCCTACACACATACATACATCGTCTTATATATATATATATATATATATATATATATATATATATATATATATATATATATATATATATATATATATATATATATATATATATATATGCCGGCTTCCTGGCCTAGAGGTTAGTGACATTTCTCCGTAATCTCGTATACTCTCGTAAGCAACGTGACGACGGTGAGAATCAGTAGTGGTTCGAATCGCGTCGGTGACTTACGGGGTATGTGAGCTGGCCGCTCAGAAAGCAATGGCAAACTACTGAATGTAATCTTGCCAAGAAATCAACAATCAGCTGAAAGCATGCTGTTATTGACAGCGATGTCCTGTAAAGGATATGCAAGCATTTTAATTTAATTATATATATATATATATATATATATATATATATATATATATATATATATATATATATATATATATATATGTGTGTGTGTGTGTGTGTGTGTGTGTGTGTGTGTGCGCGCGCGCGTGCGTGCGTGCGTGCCCGCGCGTGAATGTGTATTTATTGAAGGTTTGGCCATCGACGCCCTCGTCCAAGCCTCACATGTGCAAGCTTTCACAAACGCATGCCTACCTGTCTGCCAACGTGTCCGTCTCTATATTCAAACATCTGTTTGTATGTTTGTCTGTCTTTCTCCTTGTTCCCTATGTATCTCATAGTACTGGTATCTTGGTGGGATAGTAGGTACAATCGGAGGGTCACGGTCGTTTATTTGTGCTCTAGACCGGACACTCGAAGAAAGAAAAAAGAATGTGGTGTATTTGTGAAACTTAACATGAGTAATCTAAATAATTGTAAATATGTTGAGACAAAAAGGCAACTGATAATAAATAACAGAAGAAGGCAGTGGAGATTTTATCACATTATAAGAAGGTAAAAACTAGCATTAGTTGTACCGATTGGTAAGATCGTTGGAACACAAGTAATAGGAAAGTAGCAAGTTAAGATCAATAATAATCTTTGAGTGTGGCACTAGAATATGTCAGCAGATGCATTGGTATTCTGCCGGAGAACAAGAATTTAACAAATTTTCAAATCATAAACGACGTATCTGGGAATATGGCGCTCATTGCTCTTACCTCCCTCTGGGAAATGGGTTGGAGTCTTATGACAATGGGATATGTACAATCCGTAGAAGAAACATGACCAACCTAGGCCTAAACTCAGCCAATTCGTGTGCTCGGTGCTGGTTACATCCCAAAATTATCTCCGAAGATGTGAATTTCCATTACCAGTCTTGAGTACCCCACTGATTTTTTTTTGATTGTTTGATTTTTAAAACATTTTTATTTAAGATTGGGTAGCGAAAGAAGAGCAACAATATCCTTGTCGAGGTGACACATTGGTAAGCGTCGCAAGAACTTTTTTTTTCCACACCAAACGCACTCCGCTAGATACAAGCCCTTTTCAAGGCTCAAACAACATGACCTCCAGTGTATAGAACTTAAGAGCTAAAACTCAAGATAGCCAGATAATTTGCCCAATCGAGCCAATCACCCGGCTAGGCTATTAGTTTCTTGACGATTCATGCCTAGATGATTCGCTTGGTTTATGTAAAGAGTCTGAATTTGCTTTTTTTCTGTTGCGAACCGATATTCCGAAAATCACTTCTGATATTATGTTTTAGGATTACGATGGTTGTGCAGTATGGTTATGGTATTTTTTGTCAGTGATATTTATTTGTTTGCTTTCATTTTAGTTGGTAATTTGTAGTTCACCTTCCAAAGGACAGGCTCCAACAAGGGCCAACCAAACTGTTATTATCTTATCTGTTATTTAGACATGCTCTGGGTTTCTCATTTACATCGTTGATCTGCCTTTACGACAGTTAGGAATGTTTCCTACATTTCCTCCGTATCCTGCTTTGAAGAGATTTCCAACGCCTTTCTGATCCACTGTTAAAGATGGATGGTTTCCCACCGTCTGTTGCTCCCAGCGTTGGGCAAATTTCCATATATCGTTCCGTTCTTCTGTTAGGAAGGTATCCTATAGTCTCTATATTCCGGCTCTGGAGAGGTTTCTTTCCGTCTCTCTTTCTCTTATACTAATGTGGCGATTATCCACCTCCTCCAATCATTTACTCATTGCTGAAACTTTCCTTAAATTTGATTATGTTAATAACGCCTTAGACGGCGGTGTGCAAAGAAAGAAACTGCCTGACTGGCTAATTTGATATTGTTCCTCTAGTACCTTGCGGTGTCGAGGTGAAGCATAAACAAACGGCTCGCTTATTTGCTTCATGTATCGAGATTCTCATGGACTCTTGTTATTCCCGCTATCCAACGTTTACATGGTCGACCTGTCTTCTGGTTTCATACGGGCTGTACATCATTTCTTGTTGTGGTATACTCTTAGTTGGTAGTCTAGCTATATGACAGAGCCATTTAACTTGTTGTTTTATAATGAAATCTAGCACTCCTACTGCTGCAAAGAAAAAGAAAGAAGTCTGATTGACTGACACAGTGAAACAGAAGATGATCAGCAGTCAAACTTATCAATAACACGGAAAACAAAAGATGTTTGTAGAATATTAAGAATGTTAGCATCAACCTGTACGGTATGATGTTAGTGAAGAGGAATGCGATAGTTGAGGCTTGGAAGTTGCAATAAGGTAATACTTTCCTACTTCTTAAAATGATGGAACTCACATTGAACTTCTTAGTGGTAGCGTATTGGCTAGATGCTTGCCTGCCTGTCAGGTGTCTTGTGTTCAAATCCATATTGAGAAGTGTAATATGACATTTTAACAGCTATTATAGACAAGACTAAAAGTTGTACTCATTTCATAGAAGATAATAATCAGTTGAGCAAGAGTTACAAGACCTAGTGGAAGAAGTAAAGCAGGTACAGTGTCGAATGTGGCTTAGATAATTAACATCCAAAAAACAAAAAAAAAACAAAAACTATGATAATTAGCAGTGAAAAGGAAAGGTCATCAATGAACATCACAGTAAACGGGCAGATACTAGAACAAGTAACAAGTTTCTCTTATCTTGGACAAATAATAACAGATGATGGCAGAAGTGAAATGGAAATAAAAAAGAGAATAGGAATGGCCAAAAATGCTTTCAACGGCATGAAATCAGTATTAACATCTAGAGAGATTAATAACGCATTAAAAAATGAGAATTATCAAATGCTACGTATATTCAACGCTACTGTATGGCGCGGAAGCCTGGACATTGAACAAGCAACTAGAAAGTCGCATAGAAGCCCTGGAGATGTGCATATACAGACGAATAGTTCGTATTTCATGGAAACAAAAACAATCAAATGCAGAGGTCCTAGAAAAACTGAGAATGAAGAGAGAGTTAATGAAAGAAATAAAGAGGAGACAAGTGAAATATTTTGCCACTTTGAAAGACATGATACTCTTATAAAAACCATACTGGAAGGCAAGGTTGAGGGCAAGCGAGCAAGAGGTAGACAAGTGGGAGGATAACATCAAGAGATGGACGAACATCAGACTGACAGAATGTACAGTCAAGGCGAGAGACAGACAGTGTTGGAGATCCATTGCAGCCAACCTTCATTGCGGAGACGGCACCTGATTGATTGAATAATCAGTACAAACACTCATAACTGTATGATAGACAGAACTGCATTATGCATACGTTATATAACTTACGTTGAAAAAGATACCTATATACAGTAATGTACCAAAATGAATATTTAAATAAGTAACATATAAAATATAATCTTACTATAACCCTGAAGAGTTAACAAGACATTAAATGTAAAATAAGAAAGACTAGAAAACAAATGAGTGATCTCCCGTTCACAAGTTAGAGTTCTCGATCTTGTTGTGTCCGTAGCAACGACCGGAAAGTTCTATTGATTCTTCACAGGACTATATTCATTTTGTGATTAATCATTTCACAAGACAACTAATTGATTGTAATAGATATATCTTGGTTTTGCTGAATAATCTCGAATCATAACATGTAGCCATTGTCGAGACTAACTTTGCATTAAATTTTTGAGTCCATTTTCTCGTTGACAAGAGAAAGTGCTGGTTTCTTCATTCGACGGGTCGCATTTTACATTTAGTAATACTACTAATACTAATAATGCCATTTCTACACCAGCCGAGGTTAGTCCAGCCGCTGTGGAGGGAATGGGACTACAAGGCCCAAAGAAAAGGCATGAAACGCAACGTGTATTACGTTAGTGGAAATGTCTACACTGGGGAATGGCTGAACAACAAGAAACATGGTTAGTGTAATTTATGCGACTCTTACATTGCATTACTGCTGAGTTAAACGAATATGTCTTAATTTTTTCAGCTTCTTCGTTCACACACGAGGCTTTCGGTCCTATGCTTTGTGATTCACCTAGACCAGTGGTTCTCAACCATTTTTGGCCCATGTCCCCCTTTACCATTATGTTCAGAACGTCATCACCCCCTTCCCCTCTTTCCTTTTCGAAATTCCTCCCTATAAATCCCCCGCACCAATACACAGTATACATAAAAATGGAAGCTAAATTTAATAACACATACTAGAACAAGTCTAGACATCTACATAAAACGTGATTTGCGGATCTACTTACGTCGTTTATAAAACGAACTTCATTATGGCGAGAAGTACAGAACCGTAAAATACAAAGGGAAAAACAATATCAAAGTAACTGGTTCTTGTATTAATGCGATCTTGAAATAATCTTAATCCTCCCCCCCCCCCCATGGAAACCTTAAAATTCCCCCCTCCCCCAGGGGGGGGGGGGGTGAAGAATTCCCCACCGGTTGAGAACCACTGACCAAGACTGTCTTGCGTGGGATTAGGGTTTCGAACGCTTCGCTTTATTTTGTCTTCTCGGTCCTCATGGCCAGACAGCAGCGCAATATAGCTCTTTAACTAACGAACGACATGTTTTGTCCCCATGGCTAAGAAATGGATATGCGTGCCTGTCTTTCATTCAGCCTTTCATCCAAATCGCCATTTTATACATTAATTATATATTAGCAGCGCATGCAATAATATACACATTAAGCGTAAACACGGCGCATATTACACGTGACAAATTGCATTATAAGTTAGAAGACATCTGTATGTATACATAATGGTCATACAGGCAGACAGAAGGAAAGATATACAGACAGAGTGCAGTTAAGTATATGTTAGTCATAGTAACTGAGGAAAAACAAAACACTAGGAAGCGTAGTGAACAGCTGGCAAGAATGATGGTAAAAGAGCAAGGAGAAGGCAGATAAATATCTGCATAGCTTGCCCACATGGCATAATGGAGATAAGAACGCAGAGCTCATCCAACACTCTTGTGATCGTGTGAGATGGCGAACCCAAAACCGTCCATGCTCATCGGTATGGCACATGATGGTAATGAGCCATAGAAATAGTAGAGAATGTGGCGCATAGAAACACTACAATTGATGACAGCCATGGCCGTGAGTGGCGCATGTAAACACAGTACAATACGAATACCTTGGAGCTACCTTAGGAGCGCTCGGGAATAATGTTCAGTGAGAGACAGCTGAGACCATCACTGTGGCGTATGAAAATACTGTACAATGATAGACAACTGAGAACATCAAAGTAGAAAACGGAGAACATAAAAATTGGCAAACGGAAATATTGCACAATGAGAGACAAAGGAGGCCACCAAATGGGTGCCCATAAATATTGTAGAATGGGAGAACACTGAGGCCATCAATGTGGCCATGGAAATACAGTAGTATAGAGTACCACTTTACAAATGGGAGATCATTGAAGCCATTACGGTGGAAAAGGAAATACATTACCATAGAATACTACTTTACAATTGTGAGACTATGGAGGTCTTCAAAGTGGCCAAGGAAATACAGTACCATAAAATACTACACTACAAATGAGAGACCACTGAGGCCATCAGGGTAGCCAACAAAAATACAGTATAACAGGAGACGACTATAGTCTGTTCAGAAAAAGAATGCCTTCATTCACGATCAATGTTTATGAAAACTGTCTGTTGCATCATTATGAAAGTTTTCCTGCCGTCTTATATTTACCCCCACCCAAGGAATATGTCTTTGATAGGTCCAAAGGCAACTTAAATCATCGAAAGCGGCGACATTTCTTTGATGTTTTGGCAAAAATGTAGTGAATTCATGCTAACAAACTAGCTTTACAGTAAAGCACGTCATTTCGGGTAACGACACAAGTACAAGGCGTAGCCAGATTCGTATGGGAGTGGGTGCAATAAAAAAAAGTCGCTTAAAAGTCGACAGGGTCGACTGCATTGCACCGGGTTTTGTCCCATATGGCTCGGTCTCTTTCCGCAGCGTGGAAGGCGTCGCACAGGGCACGAACTCCGTAGCTCCAGCGACGACCCTCGGGAGTCTCCGAAAAAATGCACTCGTGAAATGAGGGACGCGGCCAGGAGTCGAACACACAACCTTCGGAGCCCGAGTCAGACGGCTCGACCACTTCACCACGGAGACTCCCAAGAGGGGTGCAATGTGTAATATTAGTAAAGACATAGAATTTACAGAGGCAAGGGGTAAATAATGTGTAAATTAACAGGAAAGTAGAAGGAATATATTTCTTACCTTATTTTTTATTTCCTTCTTGTTTCTTCAGCCGCTGGTGAATAATGTAGGGAGTCTTCGTGTCGAAGTGGTCAAGCCGTTTGACTCGGGCTCCGAAGGTTTTGGGTTCGATTCCGGGCCTCGTCCTTCGGTTCACGAGTTAAGTTTTTCGGAGACTCCTATGGGTCGTCGCTGGAGCTACGGAGTTCGTGCTTTTTGCGACGCTTTCCGCGCTGCGGAGGGGGACCGAGCCATATGGGATAGGGCCTGGTGCAGTGAAATCGACCCTGTTGACTTTTAAGCGACTTTTGTTTTTACACAAGGAGTCATGTTACTAGGATGCATTTAGCTTTTTATATTGAGTTCGTGAAAGCTTCCAAATAGCTGTGTGTTAATGTGCGTATGCAGTGACCAGAAATGATACCGCAATTTAGTCATCATGTGTCAATTTTTAAGGATCTGTTCAATTGTCCGTGTAGTTTGTTCACACGTACACATGGGTGACAGACCCGCTTTGAGTCTTCGTGAAAGATTGTCTACTCTGCTGTTTACCGTCAAGAGACGGAACATGATTATTACCTGTTTTGCACTATGAAAATAGTTGTCAATGTCTCTGTAGCGGGCTTCCTTCTTAACGGCCAAGCTCTTTTCATTGAAGTTTATAGACTGATTCGTATGTTCGTGTGTTGTCCCCTCATTTGACAACGTGTTTGTTCTCACGTTGCTTGGAATGCCACACTATGTCAGTTTCCACCGCAATATTACTCTTCTGTAGGTATTCAATGCGTTTAGTGTGTGTGTGTTTTTATTTTTATTTTTCAATACCAGTTGTTTGTCACCGCTGAGAGCTTGCGGAATTGAAATTCATCACTGTGGAATACAAACAGTTGCCATTGGCATTGTGCTGATGCTGTAATGTTTAGGGCCTGCAATTCGTCTGAATAGTTGGAGCAAAATATCCCAGTAAGTGTGCACGTGGATTAAGATCTATGGATCAAGTTGGATTAAGGATTAATCGTGGATTAAGGATCTGCCCAGACCTTAATCTGTGTCGGACGATTCCAGTAGGTTGATGACTGCTCTCGATTGCATAAAATTCAGTCCATCCTTTCTCCAATAGTCCTCTTCCTCTTTCAACACATGGTCCTCACATTTTTTCCAGTAACTTCTATATATATTTAATAGCGCGGACTGGGCTAGTATCTTGACGTCAGACAATTTGAATGTAGTATTGTCAGCTGCCACCTGTCCTTTAATTTTAGCCCACACAAGCTCTCATCATCATCATCATCATCATCATCATCATCATCATCATCATCATCATCATCATCATCATCATGCTTGCTTGCTTGCTTGTGTTCGTTGGCTTGAGCTCCAACGCGAAGTCCTGTATGTCGGATGAAGGCATCCTGTTGTCCAACATCAGTGTGATGTCATACAGGACCTGAGTTTTGCGTGAGTATCCGTTGTCCCATGTCTGGCTTATTGGTGTGCAGACTGGTGGTTCCTCGCCGTACAGGCAGACACTCTCCGACTTCGGAGGAATCGGCGATCCTACTGACTTTAGCCAGGACTCCGAAGGGACCTGTTGCCTAGGACGCTCGACGAGGACGCGTCAATAGGTCTTGGGCAGTATATAACCCGGCCCTGGTGCCTTGGAAACACCTCTGCGTCCCATCATCATCATCATCATCATCATCATCATCATCATCATCATCATCATCATCATCATCATCATCATCATCATCATCATCATCATCATCATCATCATCATCATCATCATCATCATCATCATCACCATCATCATCATCATCATCATCATCATCATCATCATCATCATCATCATCCACTTCTGCCGTCAAGCGTCGTGGGGAGGAATAATTTGCGTTCCAGCGCCCGGTGGGCGGCACTGGATAGTGTCATTCCGTGTGGTTGTACAATGTCTTTGATGTCGTCAATCCATTTTCTTCTTGGACGTCCTCGTGGTCTCGTCGCAGATGATCTTTGATGTAAGGCCAGTGATGGTAGTTGTTGGTGTTGCATTCTAACGACATGGCCAAACCACTTGATCTTCAGTCTTTCAATAAATGTGGCACAAGGTGTTGATCCCACTGTCTGTCTGATAACAGCATTTCTTACTTGGTCTCGGATTGATTTTGCGAATGTGTAATTTGGATAAAGTCCAGGTTTGAGATTGGTAGCATAGGGTTGATGTGAATATGCTGTTTATTATCTGTCGTTTTGCGGACATGGGTATATTTGGATGTTTCAGTACGGGTGATAGTTGATATGTAAGTGCACTAGCTTTTTGAGATGTGATTTCGATTTCTCTGTCCAATCTGCCATCTTCTGTGATCATACTTCCAAGATATTTGAATTCTTTAACATGTTTCAGATTTGTGCTACTTATCTGTATACTTAATGGGCCCGCCGATCTGCTAACTCGCATTACTTCGGTTTTGGCTATATTTATACTCATATTGTATTTTATGCATGTTGCACTCAGATTACTAATATGATTTTGCAGTCTGCCCTCGTCACTATAAAACAGGCACTGATCGTCTGCAAATAGAAGTTCATTTATTTCATGTGGATCAGCTGTTTCATCTGGAGTAAAGAGTTCTAAATTTTCTGAATATGTTCTGTCGAGACTTGCTTCTTGGAAATTCTGACCATGTAGATATTGAATAGGAGGAGAGAGAGCACACATCCCTGCCTCACTCCTGTATTGACTGTGAACATCTTCTTCTTCTTTCGTTCGCTTGAAATATGTCTATAACTGCAATGTTGTCTCTTGTATGAATTTAACTATCATTTTTAGTTCACACAGCGGACCATAGAGTTTATCTTCCACTGTCGTCTCTCTAGGCCAGAAGGTTTGCCTGGATATGTTATATTTTGGGCAGTCTTGGAGTATGTGCTCTGCTGTCTGTGACGCCAATCCACATATGCACATGGCTGATTCACCAATCTTGAATTTTGTATACATGTGGTTGCGTAATATATTGTGTCCTGATCTGAGGCGCAGAATAATGAGATTTCTGGTCTTTCCATAACGTGGCAGTCATCTTGAGCAGGTTTTGGTGGCTTTCTGACTGATCTGATCATTCTTTTCGTTTGGTGGTATGTAACGGGCACATCAGGCTGTTCTTCTTTGGCTCCTTGCTTAGCCAATTGATCAGCCCTGTCGTTTCTGGGTACTGCACAGTGGGATGGTGTCCACTGTATGGTGACCTTATGCTGACTGCAAAGTTCAGAAAGTAGTGTCCTTAGTACTGGCAATTTCCCAGACAGGAGCGTCTCGAGTATTGACTTTGCATATGTCAATAGCACCACAGGTTGTGTACCATGGATGGTATTTAGTAATTTCTCTGTTGCTGTCTTGATTGCCTCAATTTCAGCATCATAGTTATCGCAGCACTTTCCTGTTGGTACTCTGGCGTGTCCCTAGTATTATTTGGGTATTCTATGTACACTCCCGCTTCTCCATTTCGAACAGCATTTTGTGCTGATCCATCTGTGTAGACTCAGATCCAGAGATCCTGTGGGTATTCTTCATCAAGGAAGCTGACAGTGGCTGTTCTGCGCTGCACACTGTTCTGTTCTTCCTTGTCAAATATTCCTCTCACATTTGTCCGGATTTGTAATGATAGTCTATGTTCATCTTTTCATGGAGTTCGCTCTGGAATAGTTGTTCGGGGGATACCAACTGTGGGAGATCGGTGGTTTCTCTGCAATGTCGTTTGGCCTGGTGGATAAAACTACTTCTTCTCAACCGCCCCATAGATAGGTTTTCAAATCTGTTCTTCATAGGGTGGCCTGGCAAGCTGAGGAACTTTTCTGCTTGTATTAGCGTTTTCGTATCTCTGCACTCTCTCATTGCTTGTGTCCTCCCCATCTTCTCCATTTCCACTATAGGGATTGATATTATCCCTCCTGTGGTGACTCTAAGTGCTTGATTTTGCACCTTGTCCAGCTCTTGTAGTGTGGTATTTGATGCCGAACACCACGCAGTTGACCCGTATTTCAGGTGTGGTCGTATGCTCTGTTGATAAACTTTGCTAAGTATTTTCCCATTGACTCCCCATGTGGTTCCACTTAGCTTTCTCAGGATGGCTATTTTCCTTGTGGCTTTTGCTACTGCTTTGTTGATGTGGTTTCTCCATGTCAGCCTGCCATCAAATGTTACTCCAAGATATGTTGGTTCTTTATCTTCTCTTAGGGATCCCTGCCTTTTGGTTTGGAGAGAGGGTAAATAGGTTGGTGCTGCACTTGTCAGTGTTTATGCTGACACACCATCTATTTGACCATGCAACAAATGTATCTACAGCTCTGTATAGCATTCTGGTGGCCTCTGATGCATGTTCATTTGTGCTCCATAGAACCAGGTCATCGGCGTACATTGTCGCTTTAATTCCATATGGTAGGTTAGCAACGAGATCATTAATGAAGATTAGAAAAAGTGTGGGGACAAGACTCCGCCATGGAGAAAACCGTGACGCAGTAGTACTTTCTTGCTCTTGAGTCCGTCTATCTGTTGTGAAAGTATGCTTTCACCCATTTGTACATTCTTCCATTGGCTTTGCAGTTTCTCAGTTTCTTCATCAGACCTTCTTTCCAGACTTTGTCAAAGGCTTTCTTCAGATCTATCCATGCCGCAAGCACCAGCTTCTTCTCTTTAAATGCATCCTCAATTTTGTTAGAGAGGTAGGTTGTCTGATCTTCCGTAGAGTAGCACTGCCTAAAGCCAGCCTGCTGTGGCACAAGGATGTTGTTACTTTCAATGTACGACTGCAGTCTGTGATTGATGATGCGCTCCAGTGTTTTGCAGAGACAGCTATTGAGGCTAATTGGTCTGTAGCTAGAGGCAATGGAACTATATTTTCTTGATTTTAGGAGGGGTATGATGATTTCTTCTCTCCAGGCTTGTAGAACACTGCCTAAGGTCCAATTGTTATTGAAGATCTGCAACAGCTTTGCTTTGGCCTCTGTTCCTAGGTTTCTGATCATTTCATTGGAGATCCCATCAGCTCCTGGTGACTTTCTCATTTTCAGGTTTGATATGGCTAGCTCCAGTTCGCTGATTGTGATAGGTGCCTCCAGAACTTCATGTACTATTTCCTTCTGTCCTGTATGTTGCCGTTTCTCTCGAATCTCTTGTTGTTTCTCTGGACTAATTTTGATATTGTTATCGTGTGCGAATGAGTCCGCAAAATGGTCAGCTGCTTGCTTTCTTGTTAAGATGTTTCCATCTTTATGTAGTGCAATGTTTGAGTTTCTCCCTGTGCCCTCATCGCTAAGTTGTTTTATTAGCTTCCACAATTTCCTTGCGTCTCTTTCAAAGTTCAGAGACTCCGTTTTCTCGTGCCAGCTTTTCCGTCTAGCCTGCAGCTTGGCCCTTTGAAATTTGGCTTTTGCGTGCTGGAATTTATTGTGGTGCTCTTGGCTTGATGTGGCCTCTGCTTGCTTTCTACACACTTCCACATTATTATGCAAATGTTCCAATAGGGTTTGTATTGTTTACGGGCTCCTCTTGGTACTGTTTCTCGCGCTACCTGTAGTATGCATTTCGCAAACTCTTCAACTACTGCTTTCTTGTAGTTCCACATTGAGAGGGTGCTGCTTTCACTTACAAGCTCATTTTCTACAGTTAGAAAGACTGGCCGATGGTCACTGAAACCAAGTTGTTTCCCAACAATTCATGTAATGGTCCACTCCTGGTCTGGTGAATGAAAAGCCAGGTCAGGTGTAGGTGTAGTGTGCCATGACCTCGAGTAGAAAGTATGTGGGTCGGACGGCTTGTTAATCAAGATGTATCTATTCTCAGCCTGCCAGTCTTCCAGCCTCTCTTCTGGTCCATGTTATCATAGCCCCAGTTCTGCGAGTGACAGTTGAAATCGCCACACACAATCAGTTTTTCTGTTAATGGTAGTGTGTCCAGTGCACGTGGGCGGTCACTTGGACAGTAGTAATTGATCAGATGAAGGTCTGTATTGCCTGTCTTAAGTTTAAGTGTCTGATACTCAGCCTCTTCCATGTAGACTTCAATTTGGGAAGCAGTGATGTTATTGTTTTACAAGGGTCAGTATCCCACCTTTTCGCCTGTCCTTTCGGTCAGATCGGTAACACTTGTAGCCTCTGATTTTGAAGCTATATTTTCGTTGAGGTGAGTTTCTTGCAAGCAACATACGCTTACTTTTTCTTGGTTCGGGATGTTTTCTAATTCTATTTTTTGTTGTTGCTGACTCCCTCCGCGTTCCAGTGCATTATTTTAAGTCTTTGTTTAGTATGGCCAGCCGTTCTATTCTCATGTCTCCTGGCTCCACGGGACATCTGAGAAGGATCTCCAGTGGTTGGGTTTGGACCCTTTCGAGACATAGGGCCCGGCACTGCACCTACCTGGGGGTCCAAAGCAGGGCGAGCACCTTAACATTTAGCAGAAGTCAACATATTCCATCTTGCGTAATTGCGTGGCATCCTGATTTCTGTGGTGCGCCTCCTGGCTGGTTGCCTCCGTCTTCAGCACCACTGTGAACATTTATGATATACCTTCTTGTGTTCTTACTTCACTTCGGCTCGAGTGGTACATGGCTATGATGTTTTCTAGCAGTTGCCCTTGTATCCCATAGTCTTCAAGGATGGTCCATAATTTGTATCTGTCTACTCTGTCAAAAGCTTTTTCCTGATCTACAAACACAATATTCTTTTGGTCATTATATTCGATAGTTTTTTCACATATTTATCTAAGTGTAAATAATGCATCAGTGCAACTTTTCTCTATAGGGTTTAAATGAGAATGGTACGGCGGAAGTCTCAAGCACCTATGGCCATGCTCTTCTATCAACTTGTCGATTTGATATTTCTTGCTTTTTTGCAAGATTATGTTTATTATTATTATTATTATCAGATTATTAATCTGAGCCATAATATAACTTCTCTACTGGGGTTGAACGGGGCAGGAGTAATGGTAGAATAGAATGGGGGGGGGGGGAGACCATCGAAATGATTCACAGCAACACTGTACAATGGAAGGCCACCGGATCATCACAGCGGCGAGGGAAAACACTACACAATGAGAGACAAATGGGACCATCACAGTCGCGCTAATGCCACTAATCTGCGATCTTACGCAGAGACGGCCGTTGTCCAGATGTTACTTGAGCAAGACAACTGTTGTCACGAGCACTGTCTCTTGCAACCCACGCCATGACCCAGGTGATGGATAGTGAGGCTCAGTTTCATAATTCCCAGACATACCAAATGGAGGTTCAGCTCAGAGCGATTTGGAAGCAGATCACTGAGTTGTGTTGATTTCTATAGGATGAGGCGTAGACAGTTCAGAAAACAATGGCTAACTGCGGAACTAACATTGCCTAGTAAATCAGCCAATAAATGATGTGGTAGACTGCAATGTCATATAAAGAGCATGCGACTATCTTTCTCACATATTTACCGGCGCATGTATGTCTTTTGGTATAACACTAACTTATTTTATAACACCACGCCTTGCCGTGGATACTCTCGCTACATGAAGCCTCCAACTTAGGTATATCATCTCTGTGGTTATAATGTTTCTTTCATTATTTAGTCCTTGTGTTGTCAATGCCCGTGTCAGAAACTGATAAAATAGAGTGACGAAGAAAACTGTATCTAGGGTGACGAGGGAAATTGCTTGTAAGGTGACTAGGAAAATTGTGTCTAGGGTGAAAATGAAAATTGTATTGGAGAACATGAAAACTGTGTCTAAGATAATTCATTTAACAACATGTCCCATGCTTAACTTCGCTCTCATAACAACCGTCCAGAAAACTTATCGGAAATAAGCAAGATGTCCCGCTTCCGATATACCCATCTAGAGATCATTTGTCACATCCAGCACTCATATTTTCTTTGGCCTTGCCCTTCTCCTCTTCCTGGGTATATACTCCCCCAAAACTGGTATCTCCAAACTGTCATGACGTTTCAAGTGACCAACAATTGTTATTTTCTTTGTTTTATCGTCTTTTGTAGTAGCCAACGTTCTTCAATATTCAGTTCTTGCCGTTTGGATGCATTTGTTCTTTATTGTATCAAAGATATTCTTAGAAACCGTTTATAACAGGTATATTCAAAGGCTTGTTTAGTAAGTGTCCAGGTCTCACATGCGTATATTGCAATGGGAAGATGCATGCTCTTAAAGATCAAATTGTTGTAGTTCTATCTGTCCCTCTCTACAATTTATTCAGCTGTTTCATCTTTTAATTTCCTTCGTTGTGTCACTATTGTTGGTAATTAATGACCCAATATATTCGAAATTGTCCACCACCTGCAATTTTACCACATTAACATATATTTCTTTCTCCATATTAGTTTTATCTGTATGCAATAGCGTTGTTTTTGCTATGCTATGATATAATTTATGATTTTCACTATTCTTTTGGGTTGAGAACATTGTGTCTAGGGTGAGGAGAAGAATTGTTTTAGGAAGATGTGGAAACTGTCTAATTTCATAGGGCATTTTATTTTTTGGGTGTTGAGGAAAGTGTTATCTAGAGTGAAGGTGAGAAGTGTGTTTAGGATGAGGAGTTAAAGTGTGACCAGGGTGAGGAGGTCTAGGATGGTTGGAACATTGTGTCTAGGATGGTGAGAACATTGTATTTAGAAAGGTGAGAACATTGTGTTTAGGATGTTGGAACATCGATTCAGTTCTGTAAATACACGACCCATTTCGTTAGTTCATCTATATAAGATCACACGACATCACAAGGCGCACAGGTGGCATTCTCTAGCGTAGACTCCTGTGATGAAACAATCAGCTCTCAACAAGATGTTCATATATATTGTATAGTAGACGATAATGATAGCACAACCTCCACTATCAGCGCTCATGGTCGAGCATTATTGTTGTGTATGTTCAACTTGTTGAATGCGTTTTGTAAGTCTATCTACATGGTTAAAATGAGTCTTATGTTTCATAGAATGCGTTCTATATCTTTTGGAAGACGTAAGTGACCGGATCTTCTGTTCTTTCACTTTGGCTAAAGTCTGCTTGTCGGTGTTTTAAAAGATGTGTGTTTTCCAAGTACCTGTTTAAGGTGGCGTTAAAGGTATGTTACAATTTGTCACAGTGGCAGCTTGTAAGCCTTAGCTAGAGGTCGTTGTATTATGCTTCTCAGTCTTTAGTACTGTACCATAATCCCTTCTCTTCAAACATGTGACACAACACCAATGTTCCGGTAGTTGTTACAGATTCCAAGTACTTTTACGAGGGGAAGTCAATAAGTAAGTTACAAATGGCTGTAGAAAAAAAACTAAACATTTGGGGTATGGGCCACTACTCAACGTAATGCTTAGCACTGTTTTTGGCCGGAGATGACCGCTGACATATACAGGTACGTCAAGTCATGCCCGGAATGCCTACGGGTCTCATCCAAACATTGGACTACTCCATTATTTTAGGGGAAATGCAAATTCTGAGCACGCCGTTTGAGCGAGTCGCCGTCGACATTGTAGGTCCTCTGCCTCGTTCTAAGAGGAAAAATTCTTATATTCTAACTCTTGTCGATACCTGTACGATGTGGTCCGAAGCCATAACGCTCCCTGGAATTGATTCCAAGAGGGTGGCTGAGGCCCTGGTGAAGATTTTTACTAGGTTGGGGTTTCCGCACCAAATCTTAACAGACAACGGGTCGCAGTTCCGGGGGAAACTGCTGGAAGAGGTTTTCACTATGTTTCGGACGCGCCACATTCATACCAGCCCTTACCACCCTCAGTCAATTGGGACGGTAGAACGGTTTAATGGGACTCTAATAACTATCCTGCGCAATTTAGCTCAGGAGGAGCCTGAACGATGGGACGAATACCTTACTGCTGCCCTTTTCGCGTTCTAGGAAGTGCCCCACGCTTCCACGGGACTCCCACCTGCTACTTTAATATTTGGTAGGCCCATTAAGGGACCTTTAGAGGCACTGATGCGAACCTGGACAGAAGAGAAAGTTGATGTAACAGTCATCACTGCTTCTCAATATGTAGGGGAGTTAAAAAGGAAACTGGAAACGGGGTGGAAATTGGCCAATTCTAATCTCCGACGAGCCAGAAAGAAACACGCCTCCTATTACAATAAGAAAACAAAAGATCATGCACTGGAGGTAGGTGACAAGATCTTGTTATTATTACACCAAGAGAGTAATAAACTGGAAACTAGTTGGCAAGGCCCTTTTCCCATCTTAGAGAAGGTGTCCCCGACTAATTATAAAATTTCTGTTAGGGGTAAACCCAAAATCTTCCATATTAACTTACTACATAATTGTGTGTTACGAGTAGATGACTTACCGGTGCATCTGATGGCACTATCGGTGGCAACTGAGGTCGAAGGAGGAGAAGACTCAGGGGTGGAGTATCCCTTAAAACCTTAGGAGGCAGTGAACGATGTCCTCATTAACCCTGACTTGGAGGCGTCCGAGTTGGAGAAGATGAGACGAGATCTAAGGTCCCACGCGCCTATGCTAACAGATAAGCGTGATCGGACCAAACTGGTCGAGTTCAACATGAAACTAAGTACTATGGACCCAGTCCACCAAAACACTACCCGGTTCCTTATACGAAACAGGAGGCGTTACAGGACGGAATAAAATATCTTCTTAAGGAAGGGATTATTTCTCTGTCCGAATCCCCATATAGTGCAAGTATCGTACTATTAAGAAACCCCAGTGGTGAACACAGACTCTGCATTGATTACCGCCAACTAAACGGAGTTACGGAATTCTAAGCGGAACCCTTACAAGACCAGGGGCTGTTATTTGCCAAACTTAATAAGGCTAAGTATTTTTCAAGAATCGACTTTAGTAAGGGCTATTACCAGATCCCGGTAAGGAAAGAAACCCGGCCATATTTAGCCTTTAGCACCTCAGATGGGCATTATGAATTTAATGTATTGCCGTTTGGGCGAAGTAATGCACGGGGGTGTTCAGCCAGTATGATGAGGCTACTGTTAGAACCCTTACAAGACCCTAACATTACTTAATGCATGGACGATATCCTCATTGCGTCTGAAACTTTTGAAGACCACCTACAGTCCATCGACCGGCTGTTAGGGAGATTAGCAGAGACGAGACTCACCGCCAGGCCAGCTAAATGCCAGCTTGCATTTAGACAGCTGAAGTTCCTGGGACACACCATCATACAGGGCCATATGCACCCAGAACAGAAAAATGTTGATAAGTTGTTAAAAGCCACCAGACCCAGGACCAAGAAAGACGTGCGATCCTTCGTGTCCTTGGGTGGTTTCTAACAAAAGTTTATCCAAAATTTTAATGTGCTCGTGGCGCCACTAACAGATGCTACCAAGAAGGGGGTTCCTGAACAAGTGAAGTGGACGCCCTAATGTGAGCAAGATTACAAGGACCTTAAAGGAAATACTCACAGCTGAACTCATCCTACAATTACCAGATTTATCTCGGCCCTTCACGTTGAGGACGGATGTGAGCAATGTGGGGATTGGCGCGACCTTACTACAGCCAGGTCATGAGACTATAGAAATACTTTTCCCATTAGCTTATGCTAGTCGAAAACTCAATGGGGCAGAGAAAATCTATTCCCCATTGAAAAGGAATGTTTAGCATTGGTTTGGGCTATCCAAAAGTTCTAGCCCTACCTGTATGGGACATAATTTACAGTGTAAAGTGATCACCAACCTTTGATGTTGTTTTTAGCATCCTCAAAACAATTAAACACCCGATTAATGAGATGATCCCTGTTACTACATCCTACTCGTGTAGGATAGAGTACATTCCAGGGAGTCAGAATGTAGGGGCTGGCTCTCTGAGCAGACATTGCTCAACAGACGAAAGGGGTGAGACTAGTCCAGATTACCCATGGACGTTAGAGCTAACAAAACTATAGGGGAATTACGATGGGAGAAAAGTTTGTTTCTCAAACTTTTCTTTTAACGGTGGGCATCTTTGACGGAATAGTTGGTCTCCCCTTTAGTTTTGCCTAAATTACGTTTAAGATTGTATTTGTTATGGGTTTTCTGTTAGTTACACAGTGTCGTACAGCTAGTTTTTGGCTCTCCTGTGTCTTCCCGTATCAGGTTAATCTCTCAAATGCACGAGTAGCTGTCTGTCGGCAAGTGGCCAGGCAGATTTGTTGTGTTGCCACCAGGTTCACAGGCCAAACTGAGTATCTTTCTCAGCCAGACCTGAGCTGGGGCAGTAGGCACGAATAACTAATATTACAATACTTATAATGTATGTATGTATGTATGTATATATATAGTTAAAGAAACATAGAAGATGTACTAGGTTTACAGGGGATTAAATCCTTGCCCAATATACAGGAATATATATGATTAGTTTAGTTTAGTCGATGGATCAACATCACGGCATACGGGTGTAACCCATAAGTGCTTCGTTCTCCTCCTAACTCAGACCTGAATTTGGAGAAACCCAGCTCAGTGCACGAACTCCGTAGCACCGGCGAGGATCCTGAAATAACTAGGGAAGATTTTTTAATTGAAATTTTGCCCGGGCAGCGCCGTTTTCGATTTCCAACTGCCAAGGGATTATTTACGTGCACAACAATACATACAGGCGTCCGATCTCACTACCCAGAGACCAGGGGAAATTTTTTATTACTAGAAGTCCACGTGAAAAAATCCTGGTCCTCACCGGGGCTTGAACCCGGGACCTCCAGCACCCCGAGACCACGCACCCCCCCCCCCCCCCCTACAGGAATATCTATGGATGTATACAAATATAAGAACGTATGAAAAGATCGTTGATTGATATATATCTATTACGTCACACTGTATGCTGAACCATGTGAACACCTTATTGCAGATGTTATAGAGTCTATCGTTACTCGCCCTGTCACCTCTAATCATCTCCTCCGCCCGCTGATCGGATGCTTCTATTGAATCTCAACAGGACGACCAGATCGGATTTCATCAACAATTTAAGAGCGTCTTTAAGAAAATTTTCTACCCAGCTATGCACCGCTTTATGGGACAAACATTTGTCAGCATAAACAGGAAGCATTTCCTTATGAATATCCTGTGCAGGCATTCCTTTTGCCCCCACCCCTACCTCCCAACCCCCCCCCCCCCCCCCACAAAAAAAAAAAACAAGAAACTTACAATAAGCACGTTGCTCCTTTGGTTGCACACTCCGTAAATACAGTCGCAATTTTATTTATGCGCTGCGTATGCGCATGCGACACCTAGCACCACTTGACACCTAATGACACCTGTAGAAAACACCAACTACATTCAACTGCCATCCCACAGTACTGTGTGACTTACTTATTGACTCGCCCTCGTATTAATACTTTTGCTTCATTCAGGTTTTGTCACATCTCATTAGATATCCGTATCTGTCTGATTTCGTCTGTTTAGCTTAGCATGTAAAAGAAAGTAAAGGACCCTTATCCATGTCTTCATGCATAATAGGTTTATGGTAAAATGAATATTTCACAAGCCTGCAGACCTGTTGCACAGAAGTTGCTGACTCCATATCTTTATAACCCAATCAGCACCCGAGGGATGATGTGGTAAATATCACGTTGGTCGACTTTTCTTCCCCAAGACATGTCCTGGTACTCATTTTTGGCTGGGTCAACGGGAAGCCTAGGTCCGTTTAAAACAAATGCCCGTTTGATAGAGATTTGAACAGATGACCACAGGGTCGGCAGGCATTCATGCAAACACCTGCGCTACCGTGCGTTTCGTTAATTTAAAAAACGAAATAACGGACCCTTTTACATGCCTTTAGGCACAATCCTCACACGGTGCTAGACACACATCTTTACAATCGGCACATGGTGCTAGACACGCATCTTTACAATCCGCACATGGTGCTAGACACACATCTTTACAATCGGCACATGGTGCTAGACACACATCTTTACAATCGGCACATGGTGCTAGACACACATCTTTACAATCCGCACATGGTTCTAGACACGCATCTTTACAATCCGCACATGGTGCTAGACACACATCTTTACAATCCGCACATGGTGCTAGACACACATCTTTACAATCGGCACATGGTGCTAGACACACATCTTTACAATCGGCACATGGTGCTAGACACACATCTTTACAATCCGCACATGGTGCTAGACACACATCTTTACAATCCGCACATGGTGCTAGACACACATCTTTACAATCCGCACATGGTGCTAGACACGCATCTTTACAATCCGCACATGGTTCTAGACACGCATCTTTACAATCCGCACATGGTGCTAGACACACATCTTTACAATCCGCACATGGTGCTAGACACACATCTTTACAATCGGCACATGGTGCTAGACACACATCTTTACAATCGGCACATCGTGCTAGACACACATCTTACAATCCGCACATGGTGCTAGACACACATCTTTACAATCCGCACATGGTGCTAGACACACATCTTTACAATCCGCACATGGTTCTAGACACGCATCTTTACAATCCGCACATGGTGCTAGACACACATCTTTACAATCCGCACATGGTGCTAGACACACATCTTTACAATCGGCACATGGTGCTAGACACACATCTTTACAATCGGCACATGGTGCTAGACACACATCTTTACAATCCGCACATGGTTCTAGACACGCATCTTTACAATCCGCACATGGTGCTAGACACACATCTTTACAATCCGCACATGGTGCTAGACACACATCTTTACAATCTGCACATGATGCTAGACACACATCTTTACAATCGGCACATGGTGCTAGACACACATCTTTACAATCCGCACATGGTGCTAGACACACATCTTTACAATCCGCACATGGTGCTAGACACACATCTTTACAATCCGCACATGGTGCTAGACACGCATCTTTACAATCCGCACATGGTTCTCGACACGCATCTTTACAATCCGCACATGGTGCTAGACACACATCTTTACAATCCGCACATGGTGCTAGACACACATCTTTACAATCGGCACATGGTGCTAGACACACATCTTTACAATCGGCACATGGTGCTAGACACACATCTTTACAATCCGCACATGGTGCTAGACACACATCTTTACAATCCGCACATGGTGCTAGACACACATCTTTACAATCCGCACATGGTGCTAGACACGCATCTTTACAATCCGCACATGGTTCTAGACACGCATCTTTACAATCCGCACATGGTGCTAGACACACATCTTTACAATCCGCACATGGTGCTAGACACACATCTTTACAATCGGCACATGGTGCTAGACACACATCTTTACAATCCGCACATGGTTCTAGACACGCATCTTTACAATCCGCACATGGTGCTAGACACACATCTTTACAATCCGCACATGGTGCTAGACACATCTTTACAATCGGCACATGGTGCTAGACACACATCTTTACAATCCGCACATGGTGCTAGACACGCATCTTTACAATCCGCACATGGTTCTAGACACGCATCTTTACAATCCGCACATGGTGCTAGACACACATCTTTACAATCCGCACATGGTGCTAGACACACATCTTTACAATCGGCACATGGTGCTAGACACACATCTTTACAATCCGCACATGGTGCTAGACACACATCTTTACAATCCGCACATGGTGCTAGACACACATCTTTACAATCCTCACATGGTGCTAGACACACATCTTTACAATCGGCACACTGTGCTAGACACACATCTTTACAATCGGCACACGGTGTTAGAAATGCATGTTTACAGTTCAATCTGTACTCAACGGGTGATGTGGTCAGTCTCACGCCTGCATTGTCCAAGACATTTCATGGAATTCAGTTTACGCTGGGTTGACCTGGGTGCCTAGGTCAATTTTTAAAAATCCGCATCGCCCCCGTGCGGATCAAACTCATGACCACCTTTCGGTAGGCGAGTGTCTAGCCGCTACACCACCGCGGCTCAGGTGCAAGGCCTACCTACAGATCTGTCGTGTGGGTTTGTTTAACCGACACAATACTGATTGAACATTTGTTTCCATCCACAGGTAAAGGTGCATACACGTGGACCACGAGTGGAACAGTATACACTGGTGACTGGGAGGAAGACAAGAGATGTGGTCAAGGAACGTTGACAAAGACCAAGAGGAAGGGCCTGAAGAAAGAGTACAGTGGTGGCTGGAAGGATGGCCTCAGGCATGGCTACGGGACTTTCTTCTACACGGAGAAAGAGTTCTACGAAGGAGAATGGTCAGCTGGGAAGAGGTCCGGCTGGGGTCGCATGGTTTACAAAGACGGAACCCTCTACGAAGGTGAGTGGGACGACGATAAGCGTTGCGGCCACGGCTTGTTCCGGATGAATAATAATAATCGATATGAAGGCATGTGGTTTAACGACTTGAAGAATGGGTCTGGCAAGTTCTTTTACTTAGACTCTGGTCAGATCTTTGAAGGCATCTGGAAAGATGGCATTCCAACATGCGGAGTCATGCGGGACTACGGCAGGGAAAGTGCCCCGTACCAAACTCCGTACCCAATCCCAGAAATCAGATTAGCTAATCCTGATGGCGTGTTAGCTGAAGCCAGGTTTCTTCTGAATGTGCAGGACAATCACATTCAACAACATTGTGGTGATCGGTAAGGCATTAAGAAAACCCCGGGTATTACGACGTGTTGAATTAATTCACGATAATTGTTGTAAATGCAAGAAAAGTCGATATGTGTTGTTTATGTTTTCTTTTAAACTTAATTTATAATTGTACACACTGCAATAAGCATAAGTACATAACAGACGTACATATAGAATTAGTGAATGAAGCGCCGGAAAGCGTATTGTCGCAGTAGTCGTATGTGGGAATAAATTAACACACGTATGTTTGTATCATTGACGTCCATGCGTTTGCATCATATTTAATCTTGATATCAACACAATACACATTGTTTTCATCCGAGGCAAGTAGGAAACTTACATTTCCCCATGTCATAAAATCGCCGTATTATCGAAGCAACCGTCAGATACTTGAGGTAGGTTTTCTTTACCGACAATTCTGCTAGGACAGTGGCCTGACGGCTAACTCTTTATGATGTTAACAGCGGTGAGTTCTTTAACGTGCATTGCTTGCACTTTGGATCTCTTGTTTTTCGATCTTTTCTGAGAAGGCTGGGTATAAGATCTTACAATCCAAGAGATCAGCATGGTGGAATAGATAGTTCTCCTCACAGTACAGCATCAACACTTCTAAAACATTAGCTATGTAAGAATTACAGCATCATTGTCCAGTAGTTCTCCCCTCAGTACAGCATCAACACTTATAAGACATTAGTTCTGTAAGCATTACAGCATCATTGTCCAGTAGTTCTCCCCTCAGTACAGCATCAACACTTCTAAAACATTAGTTATGTAAACATTACAGCATCATTATCCAGTAGTTCTCCCCTCAGTACAGCATCAACACTTATAATACATTAGTTATGTAAACATTACAGCATCATTATCCAGTAGTTCTCCTCTCAGTACAGCATCAACACTTATAATACAATAGTTATGTAAACATTACAGCAACATTCTCCAATAGTTCTCGCAGTACAGTATTAACACTTATAGTACATTAGTTATGTAAGCATTACAACATCATTGTCCAGTAGTTCTCCTCTCAGTACAGCATCAATACTTATAATACATCAGTTGTGTAAACATTACAGCATCATTGTCCAGTAGTTCTCCTCTCAGTACAGCATCAACACTTATAATACATTAGTTCTATAAGCATTACAGCATCATTGTCTAGTAGTTCACCCCTCAGTACAGCATCAACACTTATAATACATTAGTTCTATAAGCATTACAGCATCATCGTCTAGTAGTTCACCCCTCAGTACAGCATCAACACTTGTAATGCATTACTTATGTAAGAATTACAGCATCATTGTCCAGTAGTTCTCCTCTCAGTACAGCATCAACACTTATAATACATTAGTTCTATAAGCATTACATCATCTTTGTCTAGTAATTCGTCTCTCAGTGCAATATCAACATTAGTAGTACTATAACACTTCTCTCAATACATCACCAATACTAATAGTACAATAATAGATGTTGTATCGCTAGAACTATTGTATTTCACAAATTCGAATTGATCACAGTTGTCATTTGTCTCATCGTTTGTAATGTTTCTCGTGACATTTTCCATGCTTTGAGCCGAATATCACTATTCAAGATTTTCACAGGCTGTGCATGGCAGATACTGACGTTGTCCGTTTCTTCTGCTTGGATTAGTTCTACTGGTATTACGTCACAATCTGGTGACTTCCCTTTCTTCAAACTCATGCTGATCGTACTTCCTATGATACTATTTATGGATCTTTCTCTTCACTTCCATGTATATTATCATTGCTCTGTGCCAAGTCTTTATACATTTATCCGCAGTACTTATTCCATCTTTCTACACAGGCGGTTAAATGCAAAAACATAAAGAGCTGAGTAAAGAAATACAAACATTCTTTAATTGGTGCCTTGTGCAAAATAGAAGGCCTAAAATTGTATGCCAATAGCACCAATGTGCAACTGAATAAGAAACTTAGACAAACACAAGTAAACCAAGAGGTGAAGAAACCAAGCTGGCACTGATAGGACAAACACTGAGAAAACCTGAGAATAGTATCACTAGAAAGGCCTTTGTCTGAAATTTACAGTGTAAAATAAATAGAGACTATAAAACACACGAATAAGAGAAGGAGACACATACATGAATAATATGGGGAGGACATGTGAACGGAGCTGCATGGAATAGCTAGGGATAGGACGGCTTGGGGTGAGTTAATCGAAGGGTCTTTGCTTCAGTGGAGGGTAAAGCATGAAATAAGATAAAGAAAGACATGCACAGGAAACACGGTTCCCACTCAAGCCGATTCAGTAGATGTAGAAGTATAGTTATTAATGATTTTAGAACTTTAAAATACCATAATTGTCATCTACAGCTTAATACCTTGCGGTGTAGGACAGGGGGAGGGAGGGGAGAAGGCGTGAGTCTGAGCAATTAGGGCCCCTTAGCTAGTGCAGTCGCCGCGAACTATGCAGGTTAGGGTTATCTTTTTACCCCAGACAGAAAAAAAAATCCACACTTTACCGATAATTCGAACCCAGGTCTCCCGAAGGAGAACCCGGCAATTGTAAGCTACTCGGCCAATGGCTCCTCAAAATCATTATTATACATGTATAATTGGATGTGTCTATGTCGTGTATATGTATCATGTTATGTTTAAAGATATAGTCCTTAATTCTCTGAACGAATTCTATAGTAATCAACAGGCGACCACCGACGGACAAAGACAACGACTTGTAAGTTTAGTGATTCATTTCTATACCATTGAATTCTCCAAACTTTGAAGTGTGACTCGTTGCTATTCCAAGCGACTCGCCGTACGTTGAAACGTGACAACGACCAAACTCTTGGCTGTATTGACTGATTGACTGCTATTCCAAGTGACTCGCTTGGGACTAGTGGACACATTAAGGAAAGGGAGTGAGTGTTGATATTGTGATTTGCAGTGAATTTAGTGTGAATTCAGAGTGAACTTCTCTGAACTTACTCAGTGCTAATTAACAAGCGACCACGGGCGGACAAAGACAGCGACTTGCAAGTTTAGTGATTTATTTCTATACCAACGGATTCTCCAAACATTTATATGTGACAGGGACCAAACACAGTGGTTATATCAACTCATTGCTATAACAAGCGACTGGCCAATTCTTTGAAATTTGACAGCCGCCAAACATATAGTTTTATTGACTTATTGCTATTCCAAGCGACTCACGTAGGACTAGTGGACACATTAGAGAAAGGGAGTGGGTGTTGATATGACTTTCAGTGAATTTAGAGTGAATTCAGAGTGAATTTTTCTCAACTTATTATATATTAATAAACATGCGAACACGGACTGACAAAGACAGGGACTTGCATATTTAATGATTCATTTCTATATCACTGAATACTCCAAGCATTGAAGTGTGACAGAAACCAAGCACTTTGTTATATTTACTTATTGCTATTTCAAGCGACTCACCATATGTTAAAATTTGATAGCGACTAAGAACTTGGCTTTATTGACTCTGTCAGAGCCTAGCAGCAACATCGTTACGGCACCCGGCGGACAAGAGTTGTCGGCTGGCAAGTTTCTTACCTGACACGCGACCAGCGCTGACGACAAACGACGCAAAGCCACGTGACCCCACCTGAGGCAGTGGGCAGTGTGTGTGATAATCTCAGACCACGCTGCGACTGGACATCTGAACGGACGTGTGTGTCGAGAGCAAGGCGTTGTGTGAATCTCCGTGGTTGTGAGCTGAACGACTGATATTGTGAGCGTCAGACCTATGAGCTGTATTGTGGTAGTGAGTTGTTATATGTTGTACATTGCTGTAACTATTGTTATGTATTTAATGTGGTAATAAATCCATAGAACTTGTGTTGCTGTGTCTTACGTCGAATCACGTTGTACTTGTACTGTCTCACATGTGTTAGCAAACGAGCCTAATATAAGATCCTGACATGTGTGGACGTGGGTTGCTCGTCATTATTTAAGAAACCTAATATATTTAGACGTGTGTTGTTCGTCTTTGTGATTTAAAACTATAATTCTTGTACTTGTAAAATTTGTCAAGGTTATAGTGATGTACATGTGATCGAAAAAGTCTCAGTGTGATCCATTACTACATTGTCTAAATATGTTTAATATCATTAGTAAATGTACAGTACATATTGTTTGATCCTGTAAACGTGTAAACATTTGTAATTCGTAAAACTTGTCACCGTTTGACCTTGTCAACCTTGTGATTTTGCCACCATTTTGACCTTGTCGCCATCTTGTAAAACTTGATGTCTTTGTCCTTACTGAATGTCATCTTGATGTAAGTGATGTGTCATCAATGTTATTGAGTGTTCAAATACAGATAGATTGTTTTTGTGTATTGAGTTTGTGGAACGCAAAAGAGTTTTGGAAAGAGTGTAACTTCTGTTGAAAGAAACACTGTTGACGACAAATTTACGACATACAATTATACTCAACGCCATCCAAACCAAATCAACACTTAGTGACTTACAGGCACACACCAACAAACACACGCTAACTTATTTCTCTCCAAAACAAAGCAGGTTTTTGCGTACCATCCATAACCCTGCCGTAGAGATTCTGAAGTACGACCTTACAGTTTTTCTAGCCCGATTGCCCAACCATTCGTCATCATATTCTTTACTTTAACTTTACGTATGCATTAGTGGGCACGCATCGTATAGTCAATCAAGTGTAGTTGTTTTTCTACTAACCAATTATAATATATTTTGTGTGGTTGATTGTCATCGACATATTTTCTCCATCATGTCGTCATTGTTTGATTTCATCGATATGGGGTTTGAAATTAAAGTTACAAGGTGATGAATTGACAAAATGGAGTGAGAACAAATACGCTGAATATCTCCTGGTACAAGAGAAAAAACAATGAACGCGATGAAAGAGCAGCAGAAAGAGCTCTAAAACAGGCAGAGATTGAAAAAGCTGCCAAGCAAATAGAGGCTGAAACAGCATTAAAGCAAGCCGAAGTAGAAATGGCTGCAAAGACAAAGCAGCTGAGATAGACAAGTGAACTTAAGAAAGCAGAAATAGCAGCTCAGAGTAAGAGAGAAGAACTTGAACTACAGTTGAAAATGAAACAACTGACACTGAGACTGCAATGAATAAAGAGTCAAAGAAATCTGAAAGACTGGAAAAAGAAAACCAGTATAAAAATACCAAGGTATCGTTCGTAACTATACCTCGGGTGACTGCATAGCATCCTTTACCCAAAATTTTGAGACATTAATGGAACATTACCAAGTTCCACTTTCGGAATGGAATATTTTGTATATGAGAAGTCTTTCTGGGGAACCTTTGAAAGTCATTGAAACCATCCCCAAAGACCTCAGAAAAGAGTACCATTACATTAAATCTAAAATAATGGCACATTTCATGCTAGATGAAGCAGGGTACAGAGAACAATTCAGTAAACTGAGTCCAAAGTCACTCAAACGTTCTCTGACTACCTCTGTTTAGTCCGAGACATTTTCAGCAAATGGACTTCATCAGCCAAAATTAATAAAAATTATGATAAATTAGAAGATCTCATTATTCGAGATAAGGTTATTTCTTCTATCCCAACATCTTTTTCTAAGTTCTTGCAAGAGAATGAATGCACATGTGTGGAAGAAATGGAAAGACGTGGGTCGGCCTATTATACGGCAAATAAACAGTGTTTTGCCACTGAAGCTACTGACAGTAACTGGGTAGCAGCTGCCAACTATGAGAAAAAACTATAGTAGGCAAAAAACCAAACAGGCCTACCTCTGAAAAGTTAGACATTGTGTTCATTGTAAAATGTCTCATTATTTGAACGACATGTGCGATAAAAACCCAGGGTACCAAACATACTTGCAAAATATGGTAAACAGACAAGACAGAGAAACGTAAATCGTTCATAAGCTTACGAAAATGTTTTCTCTGCAAGGCATACGGTCACCATCGCATGGATTGTAAAGGCAGGCATATGACCAACAAAGCCAATGCCGCCTTGTTCGATAGTTCAGCGTCAGAAGACGAAAATACAGAAAAACATCCTGTACATGCAGCACAGGCTTGTGACGTATTTAGTTCCAACACATGCACTGTCTGTAATACCTTCTTTGAAAATGGTATCTTAACATGCGGGCACGCCATCCCTATTGCTAATGAGGAAGGTAACTTAGTAATAGACTCAAAAGGCAAGTTAGACATCTATCACGGGTACGTTAATGGCAAGTCTGCTACAGTACTTCGCGACACCGGGAGTACACTTATTGGCCTGAAAACAACATTCATAACACCTACAGACTACACAGGTAGACACATCACATGTAGAACATTTTCAGGCAATATTGAAAAATATCCATTAGCTTGGGCATACATCGAAACACCATTCCTCACCGGAAAAGTAAGGTCGCAGCACTTACAAACCCAGTGTGCGATATAATCATCGGAAATTTACCTGAGGTGAATGACAAACATCATAACCATGACACAACATCACTATGTATTATTGATAACACATCACCACCAAATGTCATTGAAAATGTCAATTCACCTGTTGAATGTATGTTAGCTAACGCAGCACTAAGTTCTCATCACATCATTGACGATATCATTCCATCATCATCTGATGTCATTGAGTGTGTGAACGCAGTAACAAGAGCTACTGCTAGAGTGCAAGATGATAGTAACCAAACTGAGGCTATTCAAATGCTTAGCCCAGAAGTACCACCTAGTGACTCGATGAAGGAAACATTCATAACAGCTCAAAAAGCTGATCCTTCACTGTCAAAGTATTTTGACCTGATCGGCAAAAAGCCAAGAGTAACGAAAAATGCTAAATGGCATTTTGCTTTATACAATGATATACTCACCAGGTACTACACCAAAGGTGACGTTACAACAAAGCAAACTGTGTTACCAACCACGTATCGCAAGCAAGCTTTACATCTTGCTCACGATATACCTTTTGCAGGTCATATGGCATATGTTAAAACCAGGTCAAGACTATTGACACAGTTTCATTGGCCAAAATTCTGTAATGACATAAAAACATATTGCAGAAGTTGTGATACATGCCAGAAACTGGTAAAGAAAGGTAAACACCCACAGGCAAAGTTACAAGTCACTGACTTAGGCCAGTCGAACCTTTTGAAAAATTATCAGTTGACATTGTGGGCCCTCTTAGTCATACAACTACTAGAGGGAATAAATATATACTAACAATTATTGATCAATGTAGTCGCTGGCCATAAGCGATTCCGTTAAAGAACATTACTGCCAACGATATCATGGAAGTGTTCTTCCATATTTTCTCCAGAATTGGGTTTCCAGATACGATCCAGTCTGATAGAGGCACTCAATTTATCGCCGCATCCACTCAAGCTTTCACTAAAATGTTAGGAGTGAAGCAAGTCTTCAATAGCCCCTATCATCCTCACTCGAGCGGGATAATAGAAAAGCTTAATGGGGATCTGAAGCACATGCTAGCCAAAGTAACTCAAGATCACCCCAATAACTGGGATCTATACTTACCAGCTGTCCTTTTTGCTTATCGCGAGGTACCGACATTCTAGTACCGGTTTCTCTCCTTTTGAACTCATCTATGGTGCCAAACCACGCGGCCCATTAACAATTTATCACCAAATGTTAACTGAGTCCACTCCAGTATTAAAACCCATATCATCATTTGTGTATGTAACATCATTGCGTGAAAGGATAATGAAATCATGTGAAATTGCTAAAAGTGCACTAAAACTATCTGGTGCTACTTACAGACAATACGCAGACAAAGGTAACAGGACTATAACATTGACAGCTGGACAGGACGTACTACTACTACTACCTAGTGACAGACAGCTACTGACAGATTCTTGGCAGGGACCTTTTAAAGTGACAAGACAAATCTCTCCTGTTGACTACGAAATCCTGATAAAAGACAAACACAAAATATTTCACATCAATATGCTAAGACCATACTTCAACAGAGACAACGAACAAGACGATACGACAGCTTGCAACCGTGATAATAGATCACGAAGAGGACGATTCTAGCGACGAGATTCCAACACCTACATTAGACACGACAAACTGCTTGAAGGAGATCAAGATCAATCCAAACCTAAGTCAAGCAGAGACAAACAGTTGCAAAACAGTTGATACAAGAGTACAACACCAGCTTTTCAGACAACCCAGGACAAACAGAGTTAGTACAGCATCACATCACACTCACATCAAACACACCCATAAGATGCAGACCATACACCATACCATTACATTACAAGGAACAACTACATCAGGAAATCATCAGCTTAGAAAAAAACAACATCATCAGACGATCCCTATCAGACTTCTCTTCACCCATGGTCATTGTACGGAAAAAGGACAACACAATACGACTTTGCATAGATTACAGAAAACTGAACAAAATAACTGTTTTAGATCTTGAAACCAATGGCAAAATACGGACGATCTGCTGACAGAACTGACTGACGCTAAGTTCTTCACGACCCTTGACATGGCTAAAGGTTACTGGCAGATTGCTGTAGCATGAAGACAGCAGACATCTAACAGCTTTCGCCACGCCTTGGGGACTATACGAATGGTGCAAACTTCCATTTGGGCTTGTCAATGCCCCAGCCACATTTGTACGCATGACACGACTACTCCTATCTGACATCCCTAATATAGTTTCCTATATTGACGACATCTGTATCCACACAGAGACAATGACGGAACATATAAAGATACTGGAACAGACACTAGAACGTATCAGACAGCACGGACTGACAGTGAAGCCTTCAAAGGTGAGCATGGCTTACCAAGAGATATCATTTTTGGGGTACAGAATATCCAATGGCTTTGTCATGACAGACAACAAAATTGTCTCGAAAATTCTAAAACTGTCACTTCCAACAAATAAGAAACAAGTCCGCAGTTTGCTGGGACTTATTAATTATTACAGAAACTTTATTCCTGATTTTTCAGAGCTAACTGAGGTTTTTCTAATTTACTAACCAAGAATAAACCCGAAAAAGTTGTAAACGATGAATGCCTACGAAATGCATTTGATAAAGTTTTGGCACATTTTTCTGATAAGAATACACCTAATCTCATCCTTAAATTGCCCAACATTCGTTTACCTTTCAGATTGAGAACAGATGCTAGCTCCATTGCGATCGGTGCAGTCCTTTTGCAGGAATACAACGACATTTTGCATCCCGTCTGTTTTCTATCAAGAAAACTAAGACCCCGAGAGCGGGCCTGGTCCATTCCGCAATTGGAGGCATTGGCCTTAGTAGAAAGTGTAACAAAGCTGTCCAAATATCTTCTAGGACGTCACTTTATCATCGAAACTGACAACAGTCCATTAAGGTATATCAATTCCACAGTACCATCAAATAACATGATTGCTCGCTGGTCCTTAAAGCTTCAGAATTTCAGTTTTGAAGTTCGCCATATTCCCGGCAGAATGAATACAATCGCCGACCTTTTGTCCCGTTGTCCGACAGACCCAGTAAGCAATGTCTGAGTGCACTGTGTAGTATTACACTCAGCCCAACACAGCCACCAATGTGTGAATTTTTCCATTCACCTACTGTGTAAGGTCAATAATCAAAATTGTGATACGGTTTGCATACCGACATGTATAATATTCTTATTTTAATCAATTTATGTCTTATGTAATGAGTGTAGTATAATTGTGTAGTGTGTGTTAGAATGAGAACGATATTAATTGTAGATAGACACCAACAACAATGTCACATACGCTTATCCATTTACCATAAGCGAACTTTACCATGGTGACATTTGTGGGTGATTTTTTTCACCGTGATATTTTAACATGAGCAAATGTGGACTGAACATAGACTCCTACATCACCTCTACAGCGAATGTGATCCAAATTGTTCGACGTGTGAACACATCGGAAATAAGAACATTCCACCATAATCCGTTGTCATACTACAACACCAGACACCAACTGTGAGAACATTTTACTATCCGTTCCGAAATAAAACCGGATCATTTGTATTCAGAAAATGTAACATCAACCAAATTTTTCGTTTCCTGTGCATTTCCGGTGTAGTTTAAAAAGTATAACTTAATTAGCAGACTATGTACAAATTTCCAAAAATTTATGACACTTGTAAAATCCTTTCGAATCTATAAAATATAATATACAAATTGTCTACTTATTTATTTTGATTACTGTAATCTTAGAATCATATCTTGATTAATGTATTCATATTATCGACTTTTTCTCGTTAATATGAAGAAACGTCAAGCAATGACGCTAAGAAATTAAATAATGATTGTAATGTATGGAATTTCTTAAATGTCAAAATTACTTCCCTTGCATTTGTGAATTACATCAAGGGCCATAATTTAAAATATATTCATTAATGTATATTGTATAAATAGACATTTTGTTGCTCAAATGATTGGCACAGCAGGTAGGCGTCCACCAAGCATGTCATAGTGCTGCCAACTTTGCAAACCAACATAAGAGCTCCTGACCAAATGAGGGCAGAGTTTAAGTGTTTAATACGACTAATACAAAGCCGTATTTCAGTCTGGCCTAGATGGTTGTTGCAAAACAATCATATTATTACGTTTTTTTCAAAATGGCTGCGAGGTAGATGCGTGAAGCTGGAACTACTGATCTGACTGGGTATTATTGCAATGAAGGTAACCAGGCATCAGGGGGATGAAACCTGAATTGTGTTAAAAATTGTACTTCATTTGTCATTTCAATGCAACTTACATTTTTTTTGTATATATTTCTATGCCTTATATGTATTTTCATGCATAACACTGGGAAATAGTAGTCTCTGACATGAAATCAACACTACCCCAGTATATACATACATCATGAATGAAAGATGGCATCTTTCATTGAAGTACCCGGGGAGAATGTCAGAGCCTAGCAGCAACATCGTTACGGCACCGGCGGACAAGAGTTGTCGGCTGGCAAGTTTTCTTACCTGACACGCGACCAGCGCTGACGACAAACGACGCAAAGCCACGTGACCCCACCTGAGGCAGTGGGCAGTGTGTGTGATAATCTCAGACCACGCTGCGACTGGACATCTGAACGGACGTGTGTGTCGAGAGCAAGGCGTTGTGTGAATCTCCGTGGTTGTGAGCTGAACGACTGATATTGTGAGCGTCAGACCTATGAGCTGTATTGTGGTAGTGAGTTGTTATATGTTGTACATTGCTGTAACTATTGTTATGTATTTAATGTGGTAATAAATCCATAGAACTTGTGTTGCTGTGTCTTACGTCGAATCACGTTGTACTTGTACTGTCTCACATGTGTTAGCAAACGAGCCTAATATAAGATCCTGACAGACTCATTGTTATTCCAAGTGACTCGCTTGGAACCAGTGGACACATTAGGGAAAGGGGGGTGAGTGTTGATGTTGTTTGCAGTGAATTTAACTCATTAGCTACCACGGCTGCCTGCCGGTGGTTGTGGGTTCGAATTTACATTGAGGCGGATGTTAACAATGGACTTGGGCTCCGAGGTGGCCCTAACCTAGAATGGAAGCAAGATAATGTCTAGGGAAGAAAAGGCGGCCGGTGTAATGTTAACCATTTCAGTCCAGAGCGCCGATTGGTCTATAAAAATAGGGGGTAGCACCATATAGCCGCTTTGCTTGAAGGCGTGTCAAAGGGGTAAAATATAGATAGAACATGACTATGTCATAAAATGTGTGGTGATGTAGATAGAACATGACTATGTCATAAAATGTGTGGTGATGTGAATGGAATTCTGTATGTCAGACCTGGTAGATGTTTACAGCTATTTTATACTTGCTTGTTGTTGTAAAAATATAGAATGTACGGCAATAAAGAAGAATACAAAGCTAAGCAGAGTTGGTGATGATTACTGCATATTGAATGCTTTTTAGTGTCCATTTTATCAAATTATTTGAACATTTTAAATGGCTAGATTTATGTGGCTATGTGGCATTATTAAACACGAGGTAGTCCAGTTATTTAGAATACGTATCTCTAGGTTAGTTTAGTTTAGTTTAGTTTAGTTTAGTCGATGGATCAACATCACGGTACACGGATAGAACCCATAAGTGCTCCGTTCTACTCCTAACTCAAGCATGAGTCCGGAGAATCTCAGCTCAGTGCACGAACTCCGTAGCACCGACGAGGATCCTGAAATACTTTGGGTAGATTTTTAACTCGAAATTTTGCCTGGACAGCGCCTTTAGGCTATTATTTTTCGATTTCCAAATGCCAAGGTTTTTTTTACGTGCTCTACAATACACACAGGAGTCTGATCTCACAATCCAGAGACCAGGGGATATTTTGTTACTAGAAGTCCACGCGAAAAAATTCCGGCCCTAACCGGGGTTTTAAACCGGGACCTCCAGCACTCGAGGCCCGACGCCATTCCGCGAGACCACTTAGCCCCCTTAAACGTATCTCTCAAAGCTTGAGATACAGATCGTGAATCACATTAGTTTACAGGTTTTCGTCTATCTGAGTAAAGTGTTTTTAAAACCAAATACAAACAGCATACCATCAAATTGTATGTAAATGCCCCTCATGGGTATGAAGAATCAAAGCAAAAACACCGCATACGAGGGGGATTCTTCACCTGTCAATGTTGTTGTTACAAATGTCAAGACTGTTAAGCACTTGACATCTCGGTACAGACGAACTCTGTGACGTAATAAGGATAGTTTAAAAATGGCCGGCCCACTTTTGACGTGTACCAAAGATTTTGCAGCCTTCTATTATCCGTGTTATATCACTGTAGGGAGAAACGTATAGAAATGCATCTGCGAATGAAGATCCAGTATGTTGATGCATGCCTGTCGGCCCAGCAAGTGTATGAGTGGCGTAGGAAGTAGCATAACGGTGACAGGCTGATCGCGACCGGGTCAGGCACACCAAGGAGTGACCACAGAGTCAATGTTTCTACAGGAATCCAAGCACTTTATCGGCACTAGAGGACTTGCATTGAACACAGTGGTGACTACATCGAAAGAATCTTACAATTATTCTTCTTTACATTTTCAGAATATGTTCACTTTCCCCTCTCCCCCCCCCCCCTCACCCCACCCCAGGAAAACAAATTAAAATTTTCATTTGAAGCCCAAACATACAATTATCAAAAGCAGGTTTGTGATCAGCTAATCGCACAAATACGCTGACAATGTCATGCGCGCGGTCGTACGAGGAACCGACGGCTGAGTTCGTCGTCCGCTAAGAGAGGGACAAACTGACCATCTATTTCTCTGTGCATTCAGGTCTACACTGTGTGATTACCTTAACACATCATAGACCCATGGTCGATTCCTGCTTGGGGGTTTTGGGGATTGACATGTAAACAGTTCATGGTTGTCTTTGGACTGGGACACTGGAATAATATGACATTGCCTAGTACATGCCAGGAAGGGGGAACTTTTAATTCATCAATGTGCATGAATGTGTTTATGTTTTTGTGATCTAAAACAACTTGGAGTGGGGAAAAACAAAGGACGCACAGATGCAATCTTAGCCCTTAGACAACTTATAGAAAAATCAATCGAAATTATAAAATACTCTACTTAGCCTTTGTCGACCAAGACAAGGCATTTCATAGAGAAGATAGAAATAAGCTTTGGAACATCCTTACACGATATGGAGTAAATGCACATTTATCAAACTTATGTAGAAGCTTATACAACAACAGTCAATGTACGGTAAGAACAGACGGAGGACACTCCGAACCCTTCACCATAAGAACCGGAGAACGACAATGTTGTGTCCTGTTTCTCCCTCCTCCTCCTTTCCGCAATCCCCCCTCTTGTTAAAAACCTATGCAGACATTATATATAAAGAAACCAGCCAAACAGAGACCGTAACAACACCGCATGGTAATAATATGCACAATAGATAACTGATTATGAAAGATGCGTGATTGGAAGGGGCGAATGTAAGACGGGCGTGTGTCCCAATTTTGTGACTCTTTGAAAATCAAGTTAGTTCTTTCGTTCGTTCTTCTTCATAGTCTTTCAGAGGCTTGTCTTCATCATAACTCTTCCTCCCCCTCCCGACATGCCTCTCTATCATAATCCCGATGACCTGCTTCTGTTGCTGTTATGTATAAGTTTTATATCACTTCTTCAACCCGTGGTCTTCTCCATCCGTCTGTCTGTCTGTCTGTCCGTCCGTCCGTCAGTCCGTCTATTTACACACTATTACATTACTTCCTGCATGTTGTGCTCTTGTATCGTACGCTAGCAACATACAGTAATCTCAATTTACAGATGTACCATCCCCTACTGGTAAAAAATAAGCAGCACGCCTATGCTAGATAATGAACGGGAAATAAGATAACTGATAGCATTCTGATTCCACGAGGGAAATAATTCTAACAATGTGTGCATCATTCTTATCTCATTACCTACATCACAACATTAAACTGCCAGGCACGTTTATTACCATAGAGAATAGTGTAAACCAGGCATGACACCACCTTTATTGTTGGCAAAAGCTATGGCACTGAACAATTGATAAACATATAGGTGATCATTCTCTCACAGGACATTTTAAATGTATGAATTCAAACTGCTCGTTTTACCAGCAGCTCGCTTTAAGTATTCTTATCATCTATTCAGTAACGGCCTTACTATAGTTTTCACAGTTTTAAATGTTCTTTAATGTCTGCCACTTACTTTGGTCATTTGATGATGTAATCGGTCATTTAATAAGAATATGTTACTTATATCGTTAGCATTAAAGTATGGTATTAACTTTAAGTATATCGGGCGCTAATTGACCTGGACACAAACCACCCCAATTGTACCAGACTCCATTTAGAGTGGCCCTAGCAGTTGAGACTATACGTTTAGATAAAGTAATCTACATTGCTTGGTTTTCATTTCAGTATTTATAAAATTTACTCCTGGTAATTTGTGTGTTGATATGTGATGAGATTTCCAGCTATAAATCGATCTGAATCAATGAGCTTGAAACTATAATTACCAACCCAAACCGACATTTACTTGCCAACAAGGCGTTCATTTGAAATCCGTTCGTGCTGCACCCGCACGTAATTGCGTACGTTGAAAATGATCATACCATAGTCATGTGATAAGTACTGAACAATGAATAAAAGAGTAAATGCTTATCGTCCCATGGTGCATAGGTTCAGTTTCTGACCGTTGAGAAAATGGCCAGGTGGATCCAAAATCCGTCCAAAGAAGCTAAGAGAGCGGTGATGCAATTTCTTTCATTTGAAGGATGTCGACCAAATTGATGCAGCAGTACAGATGAACCGTTGTCGAAGCATACGTTCACTAGCGAAAGAATTTGATGTGTCAATTGGGAAAATTCAAAAGGTCGTTAGTAAGAAACTGCAATATCGGAAGGTGTGTTCACAGTGGGTACCATGGATGTTGACCGACCACCAAAAAGAGGAACGCTTGGGATGGTGTTTATACTACTTTCTGTGTTGCAGAGTGGAGGATGATGTATTTCTCTTCCACATAGTGGCAGGCGATGAATCATGGTGTCACCACTTTGAGCCGAGCAGCAAAACAGAGAGCAAGCAATGGAAGCATGCTGGATCACCAAAAGCCAAAAACTTCAAGTAACAGGTTTCCGCTGGTAAGATTATGCTGAGCGCATTTTTTGATCATGAAGGGCTATTGTTGGCCCACATTAAAGAACCTGGTGTCAACATCAACTCTATCCACTACTTGCAAACACTAGTCAAGCTACAAAAAGCCATCAAGAATAAACGAACGGCATGCTTTCTCGCGGTGTGATTTTGTTGCACGATAATGCTCGTCCGCATGTCGCAAAGATTGTGCAGGAAGCATTAGCAAAGAAGAAGTTGAAATTCTGCAACATCCAGCCTATAGTCCTGATTTGTCACAATGTGATTTTCATTTGTTCGGACCTCTAAAAAAAAGCTCTCAATGGGCAACGATTTCACACAGATGCAGACGTAATGAACGCGGTAAACACTTGGTTCAGTGAGAAACCACAATATTTTTTTGCGGACGGCATTCGCCGCCTACCTAAGCAATGGGATGCTTGCCTGAGTGCCTACGGCGACTTCTTCTGACAAACCCATGGTGCATAATTCATTCAAAATGAATGCTTTGTTTAATTCTACCACACCTGTTATTGTTTCTTTCATGCTTTTGTAATAAAGCCATTGGAACGGGTTTCAAATGAACGCCTCTAATACATATTTTGTGGTCATAGCTCTGTGAGATGACGTATGTAAGAGAGGTCAATTAGCAGATTGCGTAAAGATGCATAACGAGCATGGCGTGAGGAACATTTCAGGCATCATGTTCTATCTTCTAATGCACCAATCAAAGCACATTCAGACATGTGTCCATCTTCTACGAAAACTAATTAAAGCACATTTAATTATTTACACATAATCTAAGAGCACCAACAAAAGCACATTCAGTTATTTGTCCATCATCTAACAGAACCATTCAAAGCACATTCAATTATTTTGCCTATCGTCTAAGAGCACCATTTATTGTGTGTTCATCTCCGAAGAGTACCAATCAACATACATTTAACTATTTATTCATGGATAACCACAAGAGTATCTCGCTGGAATTCTTGACTACTCTTTTAAATTCACACACTCACACACACACACACACACACACACACACACACACACACACACACACACACGGACGCACACATGGACGCACATACGGACGCGCACACACACGGACGCACGCACGCACACGCACACACGGACGCACGCACACACACACACGGATGCACGCACACACTCACATTCTGGCCTCACAATACACACACTATCTGACCTCACAGTATACACAATATCTGACCTCACAGTACACACAATATCTGACCTCACAGTACACACAATACCTGGCCTCACAGTACACACACTATCTGACCTCACAGTACACACAATACCTGGCCTCACAGTACACACACTATCTGACCTCACAGTACACACAATACCTGGCCTCACAGTACACACACTATCTGACCTCACAGTACACAGAATATCTGACCTCACAGTCCACACAATATCTGACCTCACATTTCACACACAATATCAGACCTCACAGTATACACAATATCTGGCACACAGTACACACAATATCTGACCTCACAGTACACACAATATCTGACCTCACAGTACACACAATATCTGGCACACAGTACATACAATATCTGGCACACAGTACATACAATATCTGGCACACAGTACATACAATATCTGGCACACAGTACGCACAATATCTGACCTCACAGTACACACAATATCTGGCCTCACAGTATACATAATATCTGACCTCACAGTACATACAATATCTGGCACACAGTACATACAATATCTGGCACACAGTACACACAATATCTGGCACACAGTACATACAATATCTGGCACACAGTACATACAATATCTGGCACACAGTACACACAATATCTGGCACACGGTACATACAATATCTGGCACACAGTACATACAATATCTGGCACACAGTACATACAATATCTGGCACACAGTACACACAATATCTGGCACACTCTACATACAATATCTGGCACACAGTACATACAATATCTGGCACACAGTACACACAATATCTGGCACACAGTACATACAATATCTGGCACACAGTACATACAATATCTGGCACACAGTACACACAATATCTGGCACACAGTACATACAATATCTGACCTCACAGTACACACAATATCTGACCTCACAGTACACACAATATCTGATCTCACAGTACACACAATATCTGATCTCACAGTACACACAGTATCAGACCTCACAGTACACACACTATCTGACCTCACAGTACACACAGTATCAGACCTCACAGTACACACAATATCTGATCTCACAGTACACATCATATCTGACCTCACAGTACACATCATATCTGACCTCACAGTACACACAATATCTGGCCTCACAGTACACACAATATCTGACCTCACAGTACACACAATATCTGGCCTCACAGTACACACAATATCTGGCCTCACGGTACACATCATATCTGACCTCACAGTACACACAATATCTGGCCTCACAGTACACACAATATCTGCCCTCACAGTACACATCATATCTGACCTCACAGTACACACAATATCTGACCTCACAGTACACATCATATCTGACCTCACAGTACACACAGTAACAGACCTCACAGTACACACAATATCTGACCTCACAGTACACATCATATCTGACGGCAAAGTACACACAGTATCAGACCTCACAGTACATACAATATCTGGCACACATTACATACAATATCTGGCACACAGTACACACAATATCTGGCACACAGTACATACAATATCTGGCACACAGTACACACAATATCTGGCACACAGTACATACAATATCTGGCACACAGTACATACAATATCTGGCACACAGTACATACAATATCTGGCACACAGTACATACAATATCTGGCACACAGTACACACAATATCTGGCACACAGTACACACAATATCTGACCTCACGGTACACACAATATCTGACCTCACGGTACACACAATATCTGGCACACAGTACACACAATATCTGGCACACACTACATACAATATCTGGCACACTCTACATACAATATCTGGCACACTCTACATACAATATCTGGCACACTCTACATACAATATCTGGCACACTCTACATACAATATCTGGCACACTCTACATACAATATCTGGCACACTCTACATACAATATCTGGCACACTCTACATACAATATCTGGCACACTCTACATACAATATCTGGCACACTCTACATACAATATCTGGCACACTCTACATACAATATCTGGCACACTCTACATACAATATCTGGCGCACTCTACATACAATATCTGGCACACTCTACATACAATATCTGGCACACAGTACACACAATATCTGACCTCACAGTACACACAATATCTGATCTCACAGTACACACAATATCTGACCTCACAGTACACACAATATCTGACCTCACAGTACACACAATATATGGCCTCACGGTACACACAATATCTGATCTCACAGTACACACAGTATCAGACCTCACAGTACACACACTATCTGACCTCACAGTACACACAGTATCAGACCTCACAGTACACACAATATCTGATCTCACAGTACACATCATATCTGACCTCACAGTACACAGCATATCTGACCTCACAGTACACACAATATCTGGCCTCATAGTACACACAATATCTGACCTCACAGTACACACAATATCTGGCCTCACAGTACACACAATATCTGGCCTCACGGTACACATCATATCTGACCTCACAGTACACACAATATCTGGCCTCACAGTACACACAATATCTGACCTCACAGTACACATCATATCTGACCTCACAGTACACACAATATCTGGCCTCACAGTACACACAATATCTGACCTCACAGTACACATCATATCTGACCTCACAGTACACATCATATCTGACCTCACAGTACACACAATATCTGACCTCACAGTACACATCATATCTGACCTCACAGTACACACAGTAACAGACCTCACAGTACACACAATATCTGACCTCACAGTACACATCATATCTGACGGCACAGTACACACAGTATCAGACCTCACAGTACATACAATATCTGGCACACAGTACATACAATATCTGGCACACAGTACACACAATATCTGGCACACAGTACATACAATATCTGGCACACAGTACACACAATATCTGGCACACAGTACATACAATATCTGGCACACAGTACACACAATATCTGGCACACAGTACATACAATATCTGGCACACAGTACATACAATATCTGGCACACAGTACACACAATATCTGGCACACAGTACACACAATATCTGACCTCACGGTACACACAATATCTGACCTCACGGTACACACAATATCTGGCACACAGTACACACAATATCTGGCACACAGTACACACAATATCTGGCACACTCTACATACAATATCTGGCACACTCTACATACAATATCTGGCACACTCTACATACAATATCTGGCACACTCTACATACAATATCTGGCACACTCTACATACAATATCTGGCACACTCTACATACAATATCTGGCACACTCTACATACAATATCTGGCACACTCTACATACAATATCTGGCACACTCTACATACAATATCTGGCACACTCTACATACAATATCTGGCACACTCTACATACAATATCTGGCACACTCTACATACAATATCTGGCACACAGTATACACAATATCTGGCCTCACAGTATACACACTATATCAGGCATCACAATATACACAATATCTGAAAATGCATTGTGCAAGTGTTGATCCTGATGTGTCCATCTGATGTCTTCTTCTCCCTCAGCTTCTGTGAGCTCCAGTTTATATTTCATGATATTGCAATAGTCTAAAGAGTTCCCCTCGATTGAAATTATGAAGAAAGAAAGAAACTATAATATTATTGTTTCATTTCCCTAGCAAATGTGCTATTTTAGTAAATTATTTGTGGAAGAGAAGGAGACACAAAACATAGAGGCAACAGTCAAAGGGGAAGGGTGGAAGGATGAAAGCTAGACGAGAAATGTGACGCTCGATAGCATCATAGGAAGAAGTTAATGTGGTCTAATGGATAAGAGCGCTGGCTCTAAAACTTCCTGTGCGCTGACGGAAGGTAGCAGGATCATTCCTTACACCAGTTAGTTGGGCTTAAACGTTGGCTCTCGTTCAGAAAGTAATGGCAAACTACTGAACGTACAACTGACCAGTAAATCAATATGACGCTAGGGTTGATAGTACAGATCGTACCGGATACGCAACATTTTTAGCAAAATATTTAACTGACCATAGGTCAAATGTGAGGTCTTGGAGATGATTAACAATGGAGAACCATCCTCATCATGGTCCCTGCCAATTGGCCTGGAGGTATGCATGGCCGAATGGATAAGAACGGTCATTCTTAAACATCCGGTGTGCTGATGCGGAGGCAGCGGTTTCAACCCTACACGGGTCAGTTGGATTAAATTGTTAACTTCTCGTCCTTGACTTGGGGACGTAAATTACAAGTATCTCAGAAGTTGGAGTGGGTTCGTCTAATGGCGAGGGGTACTGGTAATAGGGAAATCTAATCCACACGCATAAATCACTTCTAGAGCAGTGGAAGTAGTATCAAGTGTTTGGACTACGCTTGAGTTCAAATCGAGTGAACGCAGAAAGAAAAAAAAAAACAGTCCCTGTCATTCTGGATCGATTCTATAAACAACGGTTGACTATGTAAATATGTGGTTGGTAATGTTATGAATACCTTGAGTAAGTAACAACGATTGTCTGGAAGAGGCTAATCAAACTAGAACATTATTTACAACCAAAAGAAAAAGACAAACCGCATTCTTTGGTCATGTGATGAGAAGAGAAGCATCGGAGAACATCGTGACAACTGGAAAGATCAGTGATGAAAAAATCATAGGCAGATCAAGAGAAATGAGGGGATTGAGACTGTGGCATGGGGGAATATCATCAGACGAGTTGATCCATAACAACAAGGACAGAGATCTGTGGTGAGACATGAACGTCTACGCCAATCAGCGGGGCACAAGATAATGTGGTTGGTTGCAAATGCGTCTTGAATACTGAGTTTTCACTGTTTGGTGGACTGATACTCGGGTCGCCTAAGCCCTGAGCATGACGTGCATGTTTCTGAGTGCTTGCTTGCTTGTTTTGCTTGCGTTTGCTGGCTGTTAATTCCAGCGTGAAGTCCTATATGCCGGATGAAGACATCCTGTTGTCCAACATCAGTGTGATGTCATACCGGACCTAAGGCTTGCATGAGTATCCGTTGTCCCATGTCTGGCTTATTGATGTGCAGACTGGTGGTTCCTCCCCGTGCAGGCAGATACTCTCCGACTTCGGAAGAATCAGCGATCCTACTACGTTAGCCAGGACCCCGAATGGACCTCTTGCCCAGGACGCACGACAATGACGTGTTAGTAGGTCTTGGCCAATATAGAACCTAGCGCTGGTGCCTTGGAAACACCTCAGCGTCCCAAGTTTCTGAGTGGAGTTGGCGTAGAGATTGTAATACTAAATCGGTACCAACGTGTCATCTCCACGGGGTCTGTTTCGAAGAACTCTCCGTCCCCTCTCTAAGCGCAGAAACAACAGGGTATGTCAATGGTTCACGATTTAGCACGGTAACATTAAATACACATAGTTAAAAGTTGTGTAATGAGTTGATGCGATCTTGACGGCCATGTGTTATGTCACTATGTTTCCAACACTAAAAAAAAAAAAAAAACAGAAGAAAAACGAATTCCCACTGAAAATTTTAACAACTGACTCTCTGGGACTTCATAAATACTCAGGATTTCTGTTCCAGTCCGTTGTTGGCATGTGTGTAATAACATGATGGAATGTGGGCAATCGTCGCCATAAATCATCCGACATCCGTAACCAGCAGGAATTTAGGACACATCCAAAACATATCTAGGACAACAAATGTCGGGTCTCGGTGCGGGACCTTCTGTCCGTGTACCCGGGCTTCCCTCTACCCACCACAGCAACGTCGCAGGGAATTACACACGATTGTTGACAATTGTTCTTAACCAGTGCTTCGTCGCTGCGTCATGGTAATTCTTTCATATCTTTGGCTTCTGCTACTTTCCCATTGTTTGGCATCCCACAGCATGTCATGATGTCAGATCTTTCTGGGAGAACGTTTTCTGTAGGTTCTGGACTCTCCCTCGCCTGTCCGTCCGCCCGTCTGTCTGTCTGTCTGTCTGTCTGTCTGTCTGTCTGTCTGTCTGTCTGTCTGTCTGTCTGTCTGTCTGTCCGTCCGTCCGTCCGTCCGTCCGTCCGTCCGTCCGTCCGTCCGTCCGTCCGTCCGTCCGTCTGTCTGTCTGTCTGTCTGTTGCTCGCTGCTGAATATAGGAGCGGAACGCGTATGTAAATGTCCCGAGTACTGTGACGTCGGCTCTTGACTCAACTCAACTCCAGTTTTGTTTTTTTTTTTTAAATTTCCTTATGTATTTATTTTATTTATTATGTTTGTATTTTAGTTCGCTCTTACACGTGCTACTTCTTCTAGTACACTGGACTGATATTTGTGTGTGGATTAGCTTTCCCTAATACCAGTGTCATTGCACATAGTAAGTAACGACCCCTTTCACTTGCCTAAGGCGCATTGAGCACATGAAACTGGACCCATGTGTTTAAAGTCTAAACGGCCCTCAGTGGTTGATGTGTCTGGTATAATTTTAGACTGTGTCGACCTGGAAGCTCATGTAAATTCGAAGCCGCCCTCATGAGGATCGAACCCAAGACATCCTGTAGGGCAGGCAAGTGTCTAACCGCTACACTCCTGTTGCTTTGTTTAGTATTGGATAAGTCAATTCACATGGTAGCAGATTTATGTTGTACAGGTTCTCATCGTAATCGGAACTTTGATATGTCAATATATATGCATTATATTTATATCTTACAGCTGTTGCATTGTAAAGTTAACTTTGATATTAATGCATATGTTATTATTTGTTTGTTTTTTTGTTCGCTCGTTTTGATCTAAGACGTCGCCCATACACGTGATACTACTTCTATAATGCTCTGGGGTGATTTTTGTGAGTGGATTGGCTTTCCTTATTACTAGTGTCCCTAGCCATCAGGCGAACCCCCACCGATTTCTGAGGTACTTGTAATTTGCGTCCCCAATTTAAGGACGAGAAGTCAACATTTTATTCCAACTGACCTGTATAGGGGTTGAACCCGCTAACCCGGCATCAGCAAACCAGAAGTTTAAGAGTGAGTGCTATTATGCTTTCACCCTTGCTGACCTCCAGTATGGTAATGTTTTACAGTTGCTCCACCGTAAATGTAACATTTATATGTCAATGCAGTTGTTATCACGGCAATATTCTACAGTTGTTCCACCGTAAATGTCAATGCAGTTGTTATCACGACAATGTTTTACAGCTGTTCCATCGTAAATGTAAATTTGATATGTCAATGGATGTGTTATCAGACAATGTTTTACAGCTGTTCCACTGTAAACGTAACTTTTATATGGCATTGCAAATGTTCTACAGTTGTTCCACCGTAAACGTAACTTTTATATGTCAATGCTGTTGTTATCAAGGCAATGTTTTACAGCTGTTCCAACGTAAACATAACTTTTATATGTCAACGCAGTTGTTATCACGGCAATGTTTTACAGCTATTCCACCGTAAACATAACTTTTATATGTCAATGCAGTTGTTATCACGGCAATTTTTTTACAGCTGTTCCACCGTAAACGTAACTTTTATATGTCAATGCAGTTGTTATCACGGCAATGTTCTACAGTTGTTCCAAAGTAAACGTTTTTTTAATATGTCAATGCAGTTGTTATCACGGCAATGTTTTACAGCTGTTCCACCGTAAACGTAACTTTTATATGTCAATGCAGTTGTTATCACGGCAATGTTCTACAGTTGTTCCAAAGTAAACGTTTTTTTAATATGTCAATGCAGTTGTTATCACGGCAATGTTTTAGAGCTGTTCCACCGTAAACGTAACTTTTATGTTTTAAGGCAGTTGTTATCACGGCAATGTTTTACAGCTGTTCCATCGTAAATTTAAATGTGATATGTCAATGGATGTGTTGTAATGGAAATATTTAAGAGTTCTGAAACTGACAAATGTAACATGAGAAAAACTCACACAGTCTTAAGAAACATTTAAGCAGCTACGAGTATAAGAAAACAAATTGAGCCTTGCATTTCTAGCAATGACGAGATCAGTGAAAGGCATTTCATTCGCTGAATCTCCCGCCAGCGGATACTGTACGCTTTAACTTTACCTCCTACACGGCTAAGTCTTGTCTCACGAGTTGCTTTAATTTATCCACGCAATGGGAACAGGAAAAGGCAGAATAATTCTTAAGGCGGCTGCCTTAACCGAAACCACTCGTAAAGATTTCGTGCGGATTTAAATAGAGCATAACATATTTTCCCCCATTTTTTTCTAACACCCACATACTGTAAGAATACGTTAGACTGGTCGTTAATATTTGCAAATTTTCGGGTTGTTAATTTGCATTCAAACAATTAAACAAAGGTGGCTGTGACATCGCAGTGGCTAGCACGTTTGCCTGATGGCTCGGTTGACATGTGTTCTGATTCCCATCGAAAATGATTTTATTTTAAATTGACCAGTGCTCCCAAGAAATGTTACTGGAAGTAAATGCGGTCAATGTAATGGTGCCCAGATCCTCCAAGGAGTGGCGGGTTGGTTGATACAATCATAGTGCTAGCAGCAATCTTCACGGCACCTCTAGGCGTATAACAGGTCTTTAACTTGACTATTCACTTACTGCCCATGCACTTTAATGATGGTCATTTACGGCCTACTCAATAGAATATATTGCGCTATAACGATTGTCATTTACGGCCTACTCTATAGAACATACTGCGCTATAACTATGGTCATATACGGCCTACTCTATAAACATACTGCATTATACCTATGGTAATTTACAGCATGTTATTGCCTACTCAATAGAACATACTGCACTATAACTATGGTCATTTATAGCCTACCCAATAGAAATAATGCACTATATCCCATGGTAATTTACGACATGTTATTACCTACTTAATAGAACATACAACACTATAACGATGGTCATTTACAGCATGTTACTACCTATTCAAAAGAACATTTACAGCCTACCCAGCAGAAATAATGTACTATAACCAATGGTAATTTACGACATTTTATTGCCTACTTAATAGAACATACAACACTATAACGATGGTCATTTACAGCATGTTACAACCTATTCAAAAGAACATTTACAGCCTACCCAAAAGAACATACTGCACAATAACGATGATCATTTACAGCCTACTCAATAGAACATGCTGTACTATAAGGATGATCATTTACAGCCTAGGCTACAGAACATACTGCACTCTAACGATAGTAATTTGCAGCATACTCAATGTAACATACTGCATTATAACGATGGTCATTTACAGCCTACTCAATAGAAAATACTGACCATGACGATGGTCATTTACAGTGTTTTCAATAGAAAATACTGCACCATAACGATGGTCATTTACATCTTACCCAATAGAACATACTGCTACTCAATAGAGCATACTGCATTATAATATGGTCATTTACAACATGTTACTGTCTACTAGAACATTATATTTAACAATAAGAATAGACAAACAGCTTTCTTTCGTTACGAGATGAAAAGAGAGGTATTCGAGAACATCTCGATGACTGGAAAGATGAGTGGGATGAGGGGCAGGGGAAGATCTAGAGAAATGATGCTGGATGGACTCAGACGGTGCCATAGAGCAATGTCATCAGCAGAGTTGATCATGAACACCAAAGACCGAAATCTATGTGGAGACATGAACGCCTACGCCAGCTGGCAAGGTAGTTGATGGTGATGATGACTGCCTACTCAATAGAACATAATTCGTAGAATATAAGTCATTTCACCACCATGCCAAGGCCTAAAGCAGGTACCTGTGATGTGATAGGGCCATTTTGTTTGTAGGCCTGAATGCACGGAGGAATAGGCTGTCCGTCTTTCTCCCACTTCACTAATGATGAAACCAGATCTGGCAATGGTCGAGGAATTTGAGTGAGTTAATTTTATAACCACTTGACACGTTATGAAAGTTTGGAGAGAACAATCATGGAGAGCTATATGCCTGGGAAGAAATAAGAGGAAGGTCAAAGATAAGATGGGTGCAGAATGCGGCAGTCGATCTCCAGATGGGTGTACACGACGCTGGACATCTTGCGTATGACCGAGAAGTTTTCCGGAAGGTTGTTATGTAAGTGAGGTTCTGCAAGAGACATGCTACTGAATGATTCAATGAATGAATGAATGAAGTTTATAACCTCGAGAGCCCCTTCGTAAAAGTTCTGAATAAGGACAAAGAACAGTGGTTAGTTGGTAAAATGATAAGTTGTTAAGTTGATAAATTGGTTTAGGAGTTTAGCAGCTTAGTCGATGCCTGCCGCCAAAGCCCTATTTCGGAATGAGTTCTTGTAGATACTGTTCTCCACATTCGCTAGCAAGTACCATCTCAACGTGACTTTGCCGCAGTATTCTCCTTCCTCTCTCCAATTCAAGATACCTGATGGGTGCAAGACTGAAATGTGAACTTCATCACCTGCTGACAGGAATACTGGCATATAACCAGGTTATGATTCAGCACAGCATATACGCACATGTTCGACCTGTGATAGTCTTTCGTGACAGTCTGTCAAAAGGTCTTGCATTTTCCCCTCTGTCGACTTCTGCATCTATCACCCTCGATCCTTCCCGGTTGTCGCAAACCTCTTCGGAGACCCTCATCTCATAATATGATGAATGTGACGAGTGTCCTATCCTTTGGGTGATCACATCTGTCTTTACGAAGTGACTGTTGGAATACTTAAAATCTTAGATCTTGGTCTTCTTATCTGTCCCTTGGGTGCGTCATATTCTATGTAAAAACTACATCTCGGCGACCTATTTTGTTTACTAGTAGTCGGAAAATATCAGGCAATCACGGCAAAGTAAGACAAAGAAATATATGTGGTAAGCTTAAACAGCTCAGGCAACAAAAAATAATATAATCAACACCAAGTTCAACCAAATATCCGATGACAGAGAGAATAGGAGATTATGATCGCCGATGCCTGCTTCAGACAAAGCAGTTAAAGAGGACTAACGCAACAGTGGAAATGATAGAAAATAAAATACTAAGGTCGCAAGTCTGGCTTTCGGCGGTTAATGTGAAATAAACATTGTGCAAGATCTCAGGAGCATTCAAGAAACCAGTCTAGTTTATTTCTGAAATGAGGTTCGTAGTTTGAGAAAGAACGCAAGGAGATGGGATGAAACATTATGTGCGCCTTTCATATCTTCACCAGAGTTCTCACTTTATTCTGTTTAATACCTCTATAATTGACGTGGGCGTTGGCAACTTCTGGGCGGAGCTATCAGAAAGAATCACATGCATCTAACCAGAATAACGCCATTCAACAGCACCGGCGCTTGCTCCAGCTTGATCAATAAATATGGTTGGTTTTATCACGGGCTGTGGTTGTGTCAGATCTGTGCTGGTGCAGCATTGCACACCCTGGAAAAACTCAGGCTGTTGGATGGTGGCGTTGTTGTCGATCGTAACTGGGGATAACCTCGGGGAGATACTGTACAAGGTATGGATATGTACACTTCAGAGCCGGATTAAGACCTTCGAGCCTAAAGTATTTAACAGATGTTGGTACTTTTCTTTCTGTCTCCATCTCCCTCTCTATATTCCCACCCCACCCCCAGCCGCACTTCTTCAGAACATTAACAATTGAAATAAATAGGACTCTATGTGTGTGTGTTAATTTAAGCATTGAAGGTAAAGATCTGAGAATAATAATCAAAATAAAAACACTAGCATGGCAACAAAAAGCTGCCATAAGAATTGATAACCAACTGGGAACCTTCCAACACATTAAAGAAAGTGCATGTTAACGTTCAGTAGTTAGCCATGTGCTTTCTGAAGTGCAAGTCAACGTTGAAGTCTAATTGACCAGTAGTGGAAACATCCCATTACCCTACCGTAGCTCACCGGAAGTTTAACGCTAGCGCATTAATCCGCTATAGTTAGTTAGTTAGTTAGTCGACAGATCATCCTCGTTGCACATCGAACCATTCAGTCCATAAGTGCTCGGATCCCCTCCTCAGCAAATCCCGCAGCGTGTAGCGGCTAACGACGCCAGTTCTGTGTTGGTTTATCAATCTTCTTTGGTTTCCTGCGTAGTGTTCTTGTTTGGCCACCCCTCTTTTAATTTGCTGCTCCCGCAGTCTGGCCATTGTTGTAGATTCACAGTCATCACTTGGTTCTCGCAAAAGTCTCACTTCTCGTAGAGCATTCAGAATGTCAGCCTGGTCCATGGCGCGTCCGCCCTCCACAGAAGCCTCACCTGCGAGCTTGTCAGCCCGCTCATTTCCTTGTACTCCCGCATGACCTGGTACGAAGATGAAACTAATCTTTGCCAGCCGAGACCGCTTCAGAGGCAGCAACCATTCTCTTCGGATCGACCCCTCCTCTATCCTCTTGATCATGTTCATTGAGTCGCTAAGGAAACAAGCCCTAGTGAATGTCTGTGTCTCGAGCCATGTTATTGCTTTACTTACTGCCATGACTTCCATGGTCAGGCTACTTGTAGTTTCAGTGAAAGCACCAGAGTCCTCCTTCACAATTCTCCCTCCGGCCCGAGCTGTAAAGGCCCATGAGCTTCTCACATGTCGGACGACCGACCCATCTGTGTAGATGACCGCGTCACCGTCTAGCGAATTCTCGAAAATCAACGCTTGTACTTCAGCCTCAACAGCAGCCGGATTTTCTTGTCTGCATTTTCTATCTAGTTGGATGCAAACTGAAAAGGATGTGCAGAAGTCTGTTGGCACTTGCACCCACTCCTCGCCAGGTTCTAAGTCCTCAAGTGAACACACCTGTTGAAGAATGTCTTCGGCTTGACCCATCCACGACCGTCCTCTTTTTAACCTGCTGCCCTTCACCTTCCTAATTTCACTATGCAGTGGATGTTGTGTGTTTGCGTTAATTCTGAGGTAGGCGCGTGCCCTGCAAACTTGTATTCTCTCTTCAATGGTTGGAAAATCAAGAAGGTAGCGCATCGCCCTGCATGCTGTATCTCTTGTACATCCAAGAATAATGCGCATAGCTTCATTCTGTATCCTTTCCATCCTTTCTATCTGCTTATGGCTGAGAGTCAGGATTGCCATTGCATACTCCAAAACAGACATGACCAGCCCCTCGTACAGAAGACATAGATGGCGCTGCTCACAGTTTGCTGCCGCCATCACCCGCATCGCAGCCACACCCCGCTTGGCCTTTGCTGTCACCTGGTCTATGTGCACATTATAAGCAAGGCTTCGATCAAACCGTATCCCCAGGAAATTCATTGCCTGCGTTCTTTCCACCGTCTCTGAACACAGCATTACAGTTGGTGTTGGATTATTGACAATATGATTATTCAACGAGAACCAAGTCACTGTTGCCTTTGTTGGGTTGACCATTGCCCCAGCTTCATCACACCAAGTACTTATGCGATTGAGTTCGGTTTGTAGTTCCACAGCAACCTCCTCTCTATCCTTACCCTGACGATACACTAAACCATCATCGGCATACGACAATGTCCTGCCAGGTCCAGTGATCTGCTCACTGGTGATTCTCACTGTGTAGGCGTTGAACAGTACCGGAGATAATGATGATCCCTGTGGTAGGCCAGGATATATTGTTGTTGGTTCCGAAGTCCAACTGCCACATCTGAAAACTACTTTCCGTTGGTAGAGGGCTGCAGCGATCCAGCTAAGGAGGAAAGGACTTACGTTTAGTTCGAGAAGCTGAAACATTAAAAAATCCAGAGGTACTCTGTTGTATGCGTCCTCAAGATCAATCGCTGCAGCAACGGTTTCAGTGCCTGAGTGGAAACCTTCATAGACATCATGGGCAAAGACTGCTGCATTGGTCCAGGTTTCTCTTTTTGGACGGTACTCACCCAGGGTAGGTGGGAAAACACCTTGCCTCTCTAGTTGGCTTGATATTTTCCTGGCAATTACCTTCTCCAGCAGCTTGCCTATTGTATTCTGCATGGTTATAATTCGATATCCCTGAATAATCCGCTATGGCCACGCAGACCGCCATTTAAGTATTATGGAACTTTAATAACAGCAGAAGGAAGCTTTATTACGGAAGTTAAATTTAGAATAGCCCAGGCAAAAACGACATTTCTCAAGGTGAAGAATATATATATATAATCATGTGATAAGTACTGACCAATGAATAAAAGAGGAAGTGCTTATCATCCCATAATGCATAAGTTCTGTTTCTGACCGTTGAGAAAATGGCCGGGTTTATCCAAAATCCGTCCAAAGAAGCTCAAAGAGAGGTGATTCAGTTTTTTTCATTTGAAGAATGTCAACCAGTGGACGGTAATAAATGTGTGTTGAAGACAACAGTGACAGACTGGGCACGAATGTTTCGGAAACGACATCAGTTCACGACAGATCTTACGACGGTCGGGTCAAGGGCATATTGTTGCAACAGAAAACACCATCGCCAAAATTGATGCAGCAATACAGATAAACATTGTCGAAGCATATGTTCACTAGCGAAAGAATTTGATGTGTCAATTAGGACAATTCAAAAAGTCGTTCGTAAGAAACTGCAATATCGGAAGGTGTGTTCACAGTGGGTACCACGGATGTTGACCGACCAACAAAAAGAGGAACTCATGGGATGGTGTTTGAACCACTTGCTGCGTTACAGAGTGGAGGGTGATGCATTTCTCTTCCGCATAGTGGCAGGCGATGAATCATGGTGTCACTTCTTTGAGCCGAGCAGCAAACGAGAGAGCATGCAATTGAAGCATGCTGCATCACCAAAAGCCCAAAAAAATTCAAATTACATGTTTCCGCTGGTAAGGTTAAGCTGAGCGCATTTTTTGACCATGAAGGGCTATTGTTGGACGACTTTAAAGAACCTAATGTCAACATCAACTCTACCCACTACTTGCAAACACTAGACAAGCTGCAAAAGCCATCTATAATAAACGTTTCGGTATGCTTTCATCGCGGTGTGATTTTGTTGCACGATAATGCTCGTCCGCATGTCACAAAGATTGAGCAGGAAGCATTAGCAAGGAAGAAGTGGGAAATTCTGCAACATCCAGCCTATAGTCCTGATTTGTCACCATGTGATTTTCATTTTTTCGGAACTCTATAGAAAGCTCTCAAGGGGTAACGATTTCACACAGATGCAGACGTAATGAACGCGGTAAACACTTAATTCAGTGAGCAACCACAATTCTTTTTTGCGGACGGCATTCATCGCCTACCTAAGCAATGGGATGCTTGCCTGAATGCGGTACTTTTGCCTTAATTCACCCCAAACAAACGGAATCTCATGGTATGACGTCACATCCAGGGTTCCCCGTGTTGCGCTGTAGCTCGATGCGCAATTTTAGCGGTGTGCCATGTTCTACTATGCGGTGAGTTATTTTTGCGGTGGCCAGAATCGAACAATGTCAGCAAGAATGGTATTGAACACATCGAGACCAGCGCATTTAGTCCATCGCGCCACATGAATTCGCACATGTAGGACTCTAGTAGATGCCTATATGTTCCATTCTGCCTTTTGTTTCTCTCCTTGGCCGTTCTCCACATGCGCTCGATGCATTGAGTATGTGCACCGGTTGTATGGTCCACAAAGTTGTTGTGGGAGTGGTTGACTGTGAGATGCGTCAATTCACTGGCAAAATGAAATGCTTGTCAACTCTTGAGACAGGCAGTATGTGAAAAGAATGATCCTGTCTGTACGGGAGTCGCGAGCCTGGCAGTCATGTGCCTTGTCTCAGCAGGATGTCCTGTCGACATGGTGAATTTCGGCATCTCCATCTGTCCTGACGCCCAGTCAGCGATAGCACCATGACATGATTATGAGAACAGCGTCTAGCAGAATGTCAGATGCCATGATGCTGCAGAAAAGCAACGCTACTCTGCTTGTCGTGGACAGCTACTGCCAGTTCCAGTACACTCATGATGACACACACACACTCACACGCACACCACACACCACACACACACACACGCACACACATACCACCCACAGAAACGGTTGCCAAAGCCAAAGAAACACTGTGGGGCAATTGAAAACGTACCCGAACACAGGAGATCACCGTCGGTGCTAAATATAGCTGGTGACCCTAAATATAGCTGGTGACGTCTGTTTGGGGTGAATTAAGGCAAAACTAACCTGAATGCCTACGGCGACTTCTTCTGACCAAACCATGGTGCATAATTCATTCAAAATGAATGCTTTGTTAAATTATACCACAACTATTAATGTATATTTCTTGCTTTTGTAATAAAGCCATTTGAATCGGTTTCAAATGAACGCCCCTAATTATAGAACAATTAATGAACGGAAAAATGAAGCAAAACTTATAGTAAAATAGAAAACAATATTTTTGTTCACTTTCGCTTTATATTTGAAAACCATTCTCCAACTTGCCAACATTGCAAACTCGTTGATCTCTCGCAGACAGGGCCATACGGACCAGTTGATCACTGGCTGGCATCTATATTGTGTGTTTGTGTGCTTTAATTACACAGTTACATTGTTAACACTGTGCTGTTGGCGCGCCAGACGCATTTAAATAGTTAGTCAGTCGCAAATATCAATTGGGGAACCCCTTGAGGCCACCAAGACAGTTCATAAATAAACACACATGTATTGTTTGGCGTCTCTTAGAAGTAAAAGAAAAAAGTACAGACTTTACGACGTACTAGACAACATAAACATTGAAAGCAATAGTTACCGATCGGGATTCGAACCTGTCGCCTCCAAATTCTGGGAGCTCCCTTTTATAGAACTTGTTTCAGCTGCACAATTGCAGCTTTCCATCTTAAGGACTATAGTATGTCCAACGAAGGAAAATGTCTGTGGTGCCTCGTTTTCCGACATGTAGCAAGCTCGTGCTTATTTTGCTAAATTGGTAATCCAGCCCTGGTACACTTACACATTCAAAACAATGTAAATTTGAATAACGAAGGCATGAACATTAGTTTGCACAAATTATTACCTGGCTTAATTCGCTGCATCTCGTCAGATACATGCTACAGAATGCACATGCTGCAATATGCACGTGAGGAAATGCAGCGGAATATTATAAACAATAAAGTGTGCAGTCTATTGTTGGTGTCATCGTTACATTTACATATTGTCATAGGAGCAATGATTGAAAGTAATTCCACTCGTATTTAAGTTTGAAAAAACATGGCCTTCATTGTACATAGATATGTGTATAAGTGTTCCGGTCTCCTTCTATAGATCATACACGGATACCTCCATAAGTATTCCTTTATAAATCTATAGATTATACACGGATAACCCCATAAGTGTGCCAGTCTCCTTCTATAGATCATACACGGATAGCTCCATAAGTGTGCCAATCTCCTTCTATAGATCATACACGGATAGCTCCATAAGTGTGCCAATCTCCTTCTGTAGATCATGCACGGATAGTTCCATAAGTGTTCCAACCTCCTCACATAGATAATACACAGAGAGTTCTAGAAGAGTTCCAGTCCTCTCCGATAGATAATACTCAGATACACCCAGAATGGTCCCAATCGCTTTCTCTAAATAATTAATACACAAATAACTTCACAAGTATTCCAGTTTCCCTCCACAGATCATACACATATACCTCCATAAATTCTCCAGTTGCCTCCCATTGATATCCCACGGGTTACCCCATAAGTGTTCTAATTTCCTCTCATAGATCATACACGGATGTGTCCATACGTGTTCTAGCCTTCTCCCATTATTCATAAATGGAGAATCAAAAAACAGCATAAACGCCGTCAATAATCCTAATATGTATATAACTGTATCGTAATATATATATATATATATATATATATCCTGTTATTAGTAGGTTTTCTTATTTTTATACAGGGAGTTTGAAAAGTCTCACTATACTTTGTATGTAGAACTCTGGAAAAAAAAAAAAAAAAAAAACTTTCTTCCGTTGATAGCACCATTTTGTTTGGAGTGCAAAGAATTACTCCAGCAGACGACAGCCAATCGCTGTAATTTGCTTCCCGATGGACTGTGGGGCCCATTTTTTGATGACATCCGGCACTTCATTTTTCAAATTTCTTCTACGTATAAAGTGTATTGAGACTTTACAAACACCCGGTATAGTGTCTGGACAGCTAGCTGTCTTATCGACCAACACGTTAAGATTCACAACAGTCGTGGAATTTCTTGTTACATCAGCAACGTTCACACGCACCATTATAGCAATGGGAAGCAACGAATGGTATCGCTGTAACTTACAATGTATCTCGTAAAAGACAAGCGTGTGTTAAGCAACCTGACGAAATGCAGTGATGTACCTAACGAGATCCAGCGAAATATGCCTGGCAATACATCGTGCAATCGTTTGTTTGTGTCTGTCGGATGTTTTGGGAAAATCGCAAAGATATAAGGGAAAGTTAGAGTTCCTCTCTCCCAATGTGATTCTGTCAGTTATAATTTTAATAGCCTTCAATGGTTCAGTTGGTTGAGTCCAGGAGAGCCAAGGTGAACAAGGAAAAGATTTCCTTGAATAATAATAATATTCTTGTGGAGTTTCCTTGCCCCTCTGCTCTCAGCTAAATAATTAATATCTAGGGTATATTAATTAATAACAACGCTAACGTAAACACTCAAGGAATTCTTGTAACTCTCAAGAGTGGAAATGCCATATCTGTAACATTTTATTAATCAACAAGCTGGGGTTGGGGTTTGACCATTTTAATCCAAAACTTATCATCCAGTCCAAAGGTATTATGTATACTCATTAATCTCACAATCATTCATTTGGTTTTGAAATAAACACAAACATAAACCCCAGTTCCCCAGATGAACAAATACTATACATCTATCAGTGGAGTTATAATAATAATGAGTCTTGATCATGAACTCGAGCTTCTCCACTCCAGGGTTTGTGGAACCCACTTGTAAAAAAAGAGTTCTGTAAAATTAAATACAGTTGGTCCACTGTGTGAGTGTTATTCTGGATCAGGTATGTTGATAGTTGAGTTGTCTCTCCTCCAATTCCAGGTACAAGCTAAAATTCCCCTGATATCCTCAAGATGATACAGGTTTACCTGGTTTTTGTGGATGGATGATCTCTTGCCTGTAAGTTCTTTCAAAAAAAAGGCTTCATCATCACTCCAGACAGGAGCTCCCATCAAGAGGCATGTCTGTATCTGGATGGATCTAACCACTACCTGAAATTCCAGCATCAAAGAAATATCTACTGATATCATAAATGCATCTATATGATCATTAGAAATGGAAGAAGGTAAAACTCCAAAGAAAAAAAAAGGAAAATAAATAAATGGAATTTTGATCCCAGGGGAAAAATAAACAAGGGGGAAGTGGGTCTTAGTGTTCCCCAACAGTTATCAACCCCATAACTGGTTCCTCTCCATTCAATCCTCCACTACAGGGCACTCAAGGTTTAGACTACCGGATAAGCAGTGTCATCTTCGCCCATGCCTGTCACCCATGGTCTCAAGGTTTAGTAATGCCTTGATCAATTCGGAATTTGATAACCATGTTCACCATCCCCTTTGTACATAATTATTTTCTCAAGTTATCCTTCCATTTAAAAGAAAAGGCACACACATTTTTTTCGCATATCCTTTACAGGACATCGCTGTCAACATCAGCATCTTTCAGCTGATTGTTGATTTCTTGGCAACCTCACACATTAAGTGTCTTAATTCATTCCTAAATGCAATGAGCATTTACTTATAAACAATATGAGTACATTATGGCATCATCTCCTGTATGACATTCAGGTGGGTTCTTCCCAATCAAATGCTTTGAGGAGAAGCATCTTCCCTCCTCTTCAACATGTAGGTATATGCTTTTACCTTACTCATCTATAAGATTCATCATCATCATACATCAAACACAATTCAGGAAACAAAACCATGTAATTATAATATGAGTGATATGGAATACAGAGTGGCGTCATGCGTAGAGGCCCAGTAAATTATCAATTAGTGCATGGGTACCACTATCATCGTCACCTCTCATAGACATGGCCACATGCATAAATGGGCCTACTATCATGTGATGATTTATTGATTGATTGATATGATTGATTGATCATACTCAATCCTCGGTATGGCACTTCTCACCAAATCCACAATCATTCATCATAAATCATAAACATACTTGCGTGGATGATGAATAGGCATAATCATATGACTCACAATCAATAAGTTAAAAGATAAATTCATATATTTAACACCGCTGAAGTCATATATGAATCACCACATGAATGCTTCCATAGAACACACAGGATTTTATGACAACACCTAGGGAACTATTTAACATTTGTTGTGCCCATGTACCGTTTCTAGGACGAATTACACTAATTCCTCCTAACTAGTGATTTCACATTTAAGAAGGTTCCTTACTACTGAACTATGGGTTCCTCCCCCGATGTGTCTCCACCTTGACGTGGTGGGGGAGCTTGCGTGTCCCATCGACCCCATGTGCTTGCCGATGGATGAAAACTACATATCGGACGGCTCGTGGGATAGGGACCAGACTAAGAGAGACACAACCTGCTGCTCTGCAGGTGACTGAGGATAGCAGTCAAAATCAGGCAAACGATCCCAAAAATCTCAGTCCGGACATAACCTCTAAGGCTTCCATCCGAGGTGTATGGCTGAACGTCTCTAAGCCATAAACTCTCGGAAGTGAGAGCCTGGCCGACACAAACCTACATCAAAATTGCGATGAGGTGCTGAGCACGCTACATGCTCGGCGCAGATACTCGTTCGATGGTTCTTAGCTGGGGGATATGAGATATCCCCGGATGAAAGAGCCTGACCGTTACTCGCCCACAGACGCACGGAGGTAAGGTGCTGAGCCGGCAGCACATGTAGCCTACCTCGTGAGCGAGTACAAAAGGTGGGAAAACACCTCGGTCGCACGTCCCGTAGATAGTCTGTAACCATACTCATGAAGTGAGTGTAGTCAAAGGTGGAAAATTGTCTCGTTGACACGAAATGGAACGCCTGTCTTGCGAATCCATTACGTGGCAGCCCGAAGCGAAAGCTTGCTGTGTGGAAGTCGAAATAAGAGTCTCGAAACCCGAGGAAGGCTAACCTCATAAAAAATGCCCGCAGAAGCCGGAAGTGCCAGCCTACGGGCGGCAAAATAAAAATGGCACTACGCAATTACGTCCGAGTGAAATGTCTCGTCCGAATGTCTTTCGTGCTAGGAACAGCTCTGACTACCTAGTTTCCGAATGCCGCTCTTGTTCGGAACAGCTCTGACTAGGTAGTTTTCCGAATGTCTGGCGTGCCTGGACCAGCTCTGACGGGCGCAACGACAAGCACATGTCCGTGTCGAAAACTCGCTGAGTGGATACCGTCTGCAGACCTGTCTGGTTTGTGCGGGAACGGCCCGGGGTTAACGAGGTACCCAATATATTGAAGTGAGGAATTAAAGCAGCTATGAGCAGGACGTGACGATTCCCTCGGTGAGCCCAGTCCCAGAGCATTATGTGTCGGCTCTGCAATTATGGAAGCCACCCAGGATGGCGGAAAATGCTATGGACTGTCCCTGCCTTCCTTTGAGGGATGACTGCGAAGTCTTCGACCGTTCCAACTCGACCAGCTGGGAGGTGGACGGTACCACAAAAGTGAGAGTCTCCCAGGAATGCTAACCTGGTCAAAAATGCACGCAGAAGCCGGATGTGTTGACCTAAGGGTTTCGACCCAAGGGTGCCTAACGCACACCGCAATCACATCTGAAAAAAAAAAACACTCTGGATGAACGAAAAGAAGAAGAAGAAGAAGAAGAAGAAGAAGAAGAAGAAGAAGAAGAAGAACTATGGGTTCTAACCTTCTAAACCTTAAGTTAATCACTATCTCCTAAATCACTACTGACTTAGCTTAACTCTTAAGGAGTAAAATGCACAACCTAGGCATAATGATTATGCTTTCATAGAATGGAAAGCACACCAACATACCATTTTCTGGGAAAGGAGCATAACTAACTTAATATTACCGTGTGCTCACCTTGAACATAGTTGAATGTCTTCTTCAAGCATAATGTCACCAGGGTTTCAGGCTCCAGACTAGGTTTTTGGCTTTCCTAGTCCGCTGGCTGCTTAGTAGGCCGGCACTTCTTTCTCTCTCTCTTCCCCTATTAGAGTTGGGTAAACTTCAGATGGATTGTTGAGTAGAGGACCCCAGGCCGTCAGTTCCAGTGGTCCTTCTCCTGTTGAGCGATTGCTAAAGGATTTTCGTTTTACACACACTGACTATCTGCCGGTCTTCACTCCATTTTAAAGCCTCTCGGTTGTTGTTTATTCCTACCCTTACTCGCTTGGGCTCTGACGTCATGCCGAGTCGTGACGAATGGTAGAGCTCCCTTTCGGCTATAATTAGAATATTGTTGTTCCCTTTTCAAATCAGCGCTCATTTTCAAATTAAGATGATGTAAATTTCATCTTTCTTCTTAAACTATAGGCGCTAATTTCTTCATTGTTTAAATTTGAATTTAATCCTGATGGTGGTGCTTGTTTGCGCTGTTGCTAACTGGGGGATAGTGCGGGGAAATTCAAACAGCGATGTGGCGGTTTGCAAGATGTATACTACAATGTCTCCGTTATTCAAATTTATTACGGGAAAACATTGTTTTGATTATCTGAAGGAAGGTAAACGCTAAGGAGAAGAAAACAAACACAGAGGTATTGACTGCTGCAAACGGTAATGAATGTGTCATAAAAAAATAGACACATGACGTTCTCGGGGCAAATCAACAAGAGGGATGGAATATAGAAATTAGCCTTTTTGTAGGGAACAAAAAACGCAATGGTTATATAAAGTGAAAAAATGGATCTTAGTTTGAATAATAGACAGACAGAAGTCATGGTAATATCAAAGAAACATATTGTGCCTAAATGTGCAATTAAAGTAAATGATGTTATTTTGGGACAAGCTGCAGCAATTCAGATATCTAGTCACATGAATAACATCAGATGGAAGATGCATCGCTGAGATAAAGAACAGAATAGGACAACGCAAGAACTGCATTCTATCAAATGAAGAATGTTTTGTTCAATAAGTCATTGTCCCTCAAAGTTAGAAACGAGTTCTTGCATGTTACATAGAACCGATGTTAACATACGACTTGCGAATCCTGGACAATTAGTAAACAGGACGAAACAATCCATAGAAGGCTTGACGATTGTTTTTATAGAAGAATGCTGAAAATTAATTGGACAGCCAAAATGAGAAATCTGGACTTTTTGAGGGAAGCTTCACACATATGAGAATATAAAAACTGGAACATGTTGTGACAACCGGAAAGATTTGCGGAAAGAGAGATAGAGGAAGACAGCGTGAGAAGATTCTTGACAGTCTTGTGTCATGGCACGGAAGGGGGTCAACACATGTATTGATCCATGCTGTCAGAGATCGCAATTTATGGAGAAGCATGATCGTCTACGCCAGCCGGCAAGGCACTGGGTGGTAATGATAAGGGAAAACACTATGCAAGAAAGGTAGAGGACGACAGAAAAAGGTTCGTAGAAATCTTAGGCATGTGGTAAGCAAACAATACAATAAAAAACATCATCGTCAATAATTTATCTCATGACAGAAAGAGGCACAGAGCCATGATCACACATGTTTGCTCCACATTCGGCGTCTGAACAAGAAACAAAAACACATTCAGGACGAAGTTTCCATGCCAACCCCGCATACCCGGAATATTCAACTAGGCCCATTTATCTTGATCAAATGGCATTCCGTGATAGATGCCGTCAGCATCATTCATGATGCCTTAGCCCCTCCCCTCTTCTCCCCCTTCCACCCTCAGTAAGATCTGAGTCTCTGTTTACCCTCGGGCTCATGTCGTCACGAAAAGCTCCATCCTCAAGGTGAGAAATTATCATCATCAACATCTTGTAGCTTACCGTTAAGCGTGTAATATCTTGCTTCTACTGATCACACAATCACCAGTCTAGGGGGATATATGTGCTCTTGTACCAATGGTAGCTTATGGTCAAGCCATCCAGGTATTTATCTCTTTGTCTCTGTCTACTTCCTCTAATCAATTTACTGTTTTCATCTCTTATTGTCTAAGGAACTTGAATAAACAGAACAAACAAATTGAAAAAAAAAAAACGAAACTGAACAACAGTATTCACTAGTTTGTTATTGTTCCAACAATCAGCTGAACAGTAAACTGTTTACAACCAGTTGGATATGTTTGGTTTTTGAGCACTGTGTACGGCCCACTAGTTAGTTGCATATCCTGTGTAGGACGTCCCAGTCAACCCCTGCATTGTGTGGGTGTTTTCTTTTCAAGTTTACATTCAATAGTTTGCCATTTAATTCTGAACGTCTACACTCATACCATTGCATGAAATATCAACGCAAAGTGGTCTGCGTCCAAATCGCTGCCATTAGATGTTTCTTCACCTGTCTGTTGATTGTCCACGTTTCACATTCATAGAAGAGTACGGGTTCTGTGTAACATATCAATACCTTTGTTCTTGTTGCATTTAACATATGTTTATTGGTCAGTATGTTTTATAACTTGCAAACGGCTATCTTCATCGTAGCGATTCTTCTGGTAATCTCTCCACGGCACCTCCGATTAGATGTTATGACTGTTCTGAGATATTTGTACTTATTCACTTGTTTAACAATATATTTATTTACCTCTCTCTCTCTCTCTCTCTCTCTCTCTCTCTCTCTCTCTCTCTCTCTCTCTCTCTCTCTCTGTTAGTGTGTGTGTATGTGTGTGTGTGTGTGTGTGTGTGTGTGTGTGTGCGGGCGTGTGTGTGTGTGTGTGTACACGCTGCCGTTGATGTCTTGACAAGATTACGCTCAGTAGTTTGCCATTGCTTTCTGAGCGACCGGCTCACATACCCCGTAAGTAACCAACGCGGCGCTATCCTCTGCAGAATCTTGCGCAGTTCGCGTGGATATATGGGATTACGGAGAAAGTCGTTAACACCTAAGCCAGGGAGACCGGTACCCGTATATTACATTATGATATTTCTTTCTTCCTAGTGATGATCATTGTCGCGAAAAATAAACTTGATAGTTTCGATCGATGACAAACAAGACCCGACATTCGTCTGCAAAAACAGGCAACCCTTTGATGTTGTATAGACAGGAACAAAATAGGTCGCGTCAAAATGTCTAACCCCGGTCGGCATTTTGTTAACAAGTTGTTGCTCGAGAAACGTACACTGGCGACATCCGTCAGGGAGTCAGCCTTTGAAGTGATAGACGGAATGTCTGGCCAGAAGTCGGATGGAGTCTTGTGATGTGGAGAAGGTCTCTAGATCACAGACAGGAGACAATTTTCCAGACGAAAGGGGACACCAGCCAGATGTTCACATTGAGTTGGGAAAAATACAGAGAAAAACAACTTCTCGACGCCTATAATTGCTAACCACCATTATTCAGTTGACAAGAATTCAAGCCAAGAAGAGGAGAAAATATAAAACAATGGACTTTACTAACGCAAACTGAAACCAAACCTTTAAAACTTAATGCAACATCAAAACTGGAACTGGAACAAGTGACAGATGACGTAAATTCTAGGAAACATTTCATCAGCCCAAACTCAGGAGATCATTGGATTAGAACAGACACGTGACACCGCTTCCATTTGTAAGCCCGCGTAGAATATGTTAATAGACGTGAAAGCTAGTGTGACCAAATTTTCAAATAAGGACGGCAGAATGTCTGGATCCCAGGTAAGCTTGTTACTCCTTAGATTGAACTGATGACCAGATGTATCAAAGGCCCAGGAATGGTATCCCGTGTTTGTAATGTCGATTGAAATATATTATTATAAATTAAAACCTCTGAAGTGAAAAATGTTTGACTGTTTCCATTCTGACGACGCAGAGCCGATTCCCGGGCAAACTGACAATCTAATACTCTTTTCGAATACTGCAATCTCTGATATTCTTAAAGATAATTAATAACTTTAAGAAGTGCATAATAACACTACATTCTATTCTAAACAACTGTACGAAGTGATGATTCTCAAGCAATCTTGTGCACTTCGTCAGAAACACTGTTAAAAATGCTATCACTATCTACAGCTAAAATGACAGTTCATGTACTAGAACAAGTGCCATGTTCTAAAACAGACTTATCTATGCCTATTTACAATCTAGAAAGCTGAAAGAGAAATCAATCTTTCCTTTCTGCTTCATCTATTGAATAAATAGGGTTTGATGGAATAAATATTTATTTTTGTGTCACAATTTAATTAGATAAGGGCACTTATGAACTGCATTACATCAAAAAAGTTGTGCTTCGCGGAACTCCACCACCAGAAGTTGACTTAACTCATTACTCAACACAACTTAACAAACACAACCACACCACCCAACACACAACACAACAACAACAACAGATAATGGGAAAGGAGTTATTATACACAGAACAAGAAGAAGTTGGTTAATTGGGAAAACACAGAGAATTATTTATACACACTACACTCACAATTGGGTGATAGAAATGTTATAAATGTATGTCATTTATATACATGCATCTTGACACTTCCTCACTCTTGTCACTGTCTTACTGTACACGTCTCACCGACCCCAGGTTCAATGAGAACTTTCATACAGCAGGAACCAGTTGATACCAGGAGTACACAGTGTGAAAAACTCTGACCACCCCAAATTAACCCAACACTAGATTAGAGAAAAGAAGAGAGGGAGGGGGGAGAACTAGTTCCTACTTCAGGAATTTAGGTTTTTTTCCGACCTACTTCTAGAATATTGTATTGGGAAGATTGTATATGTTTATGTGAATCTTACACAGTGAAATCTTGGTGGCAACCCATTGGCAACCAATGGGCATCCAACTGTCAACCAACTGGCCAACAACTAATCCAGACCACAGAGAGAAAGAGATGAACCGCACTTGAGATGGAGGATGACTTGGCCATGAGCAGAGTATGGGGAGGCCTTCAGAGGAGCTACACGGGCAGACCTGAAGCGGATCTATCAGTCAATGGACCCAGACCTATCCTAATCCTCCAAATCATAATGGTATCATTTTCTTAGAAAGAAAACACACAACACTCAGTTTTCAAGAACTGATACCTAAATATAGATTCATCATCTTCACACTTAACATGTACAACATTCAAATGTATACCATGTTTCAACTCTTATTGACATCTCATGTATTGATGCTTGTTTATTGATGGTCTGTGACATTGGTCCTATATGCATTTTTCTAATTTATCTTGTATAAACCAACATAGAAAATGAATAACAGGCCAGAAGACACAGGCCCATTCAATAAATAATTAACTGTCACTGATCTTATGTTGATTATTGGTTCAACCTATCTGTGATTCTCCATCTTATGTGTGTACACTAAGTTGTCAAGATCTATTGTGATTGGTTATGTGTTTAATTGTTTACAACCACATTAACTCATGAAGGAATATTAAATTGGGAGAGACTCAAGGTCTATCAACTGCCCAACATCCATGCTTTCTTAACATAAATCAGGCTGAGAGAATTCTCCAGACTTTCCTCAGATTTGATAAACAAAAAGGGGGGATCAAGAGCTATAAGAATCCTTTGGAGAAGGGGCAGATTCCCAGTTAGTAATTATTATTTTCACCAGGGCCATAATCTATATCTCCTAGACAAAATTAAATAAGACGAGGCCTGCAGATAACTCGAGGGTCATATTCTGGGGCTATTGAAGACAGAAGAGGATGGGGCCCAACTTCTTTGATTAGAAATGGGGCATGCACCAAAGTGATTTCCCACTCCCTTCAGAATATATGACAAGCGTCTAGACAATTTGGTGACGTCACTCAAGCCCGATATAAAACCCGTTGCGGTAAACAAGTGGAGTTAGTCGACCAAGATTTCTGAAGTTTGAAGGATCGGTGCAGTTTCCGAGTTGTGTTCAATGAAAGAAACTATAGTGTCATATTGTTGATATTTATCGGCGGACATAGATCCAGTCTGTGATCGCATAGTTTCAATCAGCAACCGGAATAGGCATATGGTATTCTATTAATCATATCTAACTTAGAGTATGATTAGGAATAGAGTACAGTACTGTGCGGTGATATAATGTATTATAGGTGTGGTGATAGAATGTTCTATAAGTGTGGTGCTAGAAAGTATCATAGGAGCGTCGGCACTAGTATCCTATTGTGTGGCTTTAACTAGCTTGTGTGATATATCATTTTACTCAGGGAGTTGAGGACAATGTAGTGGGATAATAATTAGAGAGATTGAGGATGGTTGGGAGGGAGGAGGGGAATGTGAAATGGTAGGATCTTCCAGTAGGGCATCTGCTGGGTTTCTACCCGTTCCTTTATTCTTTCCTGGTATTGCCATGTCTCAGACCATGTGATGAGCTATTTGGCCATATGACAGAGATCGGATCTCTGTTGTAGATCTGAGTGCTGCTATTGGCCTACACTCACCTAATTCCGGCCAGGATTGAGTTGCTCTCACCATAGTATTCTCTACTCAACAGGTTCCACGTAGGTGTGCTATGATATTCAACAGTGAAGCTAGAACACAGTTTAGAAGATGATGGCTCAGGATTTGAAGACAGAAGTTGCTGAGAGGCCTCTACATTGGGCTTATACCCAAGTTGGTCTGCGGGAACCTGGCTTCTGCTGAGCAGGACATGCTGATGATACTTATGTTTAGCAAGTGATAGTTGTATCACTGAACAGTCAGAACATTATATATATATATATATATATATATATATATATATATATATATATATATATATATATATATATATATATATATATATATATATATATATATAACACTGATACCAGGAACATTCATATACATTTATAGAAATACCTGGAACATTCAGATTGTGGTGTTAATATGGGGAATCTTTACAACCAGTGACACTAGATCAATTAAGATTTCCCAAGTAACAGTGATAATAGTGTTAGAATTCTCTGAGTAACAAACAGTTGATAACAGAGGAAATTCATAGTGTGAATTAGATTGAAGAATCTCATTAGACAGTGTTTGTCATGGATGTCCAAACATCTGGATGCCTTGAGAGATAGCGGAGAAACTATTCACGTGACCGGAGAAGCATCACCTCGGTGATGTTGTTTGTCTGGAATACATGGTGCTAGTGTGTTCTCAGCACAGTGATGAGAATAACTATACTCCTGAACACTGATTTGAGTCTATATACACCTTAGAATATACGTCACACATTCTACACACACACACACACACACACACACACACACACACACACACACACACACACACACACACACACACACACACACTTCTCCTACATATACTCTTTGCTTTAATAAATTTCTTGTTTTTATTTGTTGAAGCTAGAGTTGTCAAGTATGTTATGTTGGGGAAGAATGAGAAGGGGCATGATCCAGGGGTGAGTAAGAGTGAGAAGAAGGTGTCTTCAGATTGAGGGAGTGTTGTGGACGGAGCTTGCTGGATATCTCCAGGATAGTGATATTGAATTAAAATAAATGTGGGTGTTGATTCCCCTCACTCCAGGGACGACACTAAAATAGTAAAGAAGAACAAATAACTACTACGACATTCTTTACTTACGACAATCATAATTATCTAAACACCCATTTCACACGGTTTGAGACGTACTGGTCGCATTGTGTCACCCAGTTTTATTGACGAATAAACATTCGATGGATGCGGTGGTCTATATCACACAGGTCGCCTTCACTTGGCAAGACATTTCCTGGTAGCCAATGTAGGCTGGTCGACCTTGGAGCTCAAGTCAATGAAAAACTCCCTGCGATTTGAATGCGCGATCACCGGCCGGCAGGCGAGCTTGTTAGCCATTGCACTAGCGGTGAACAATAACAAGTCCTTCAAGAAACAAATGAAGATCGTAAATTGATTAGAGTCATTAGACGTAGACAGTCAAATTTTTTTGGCATGTTATGAGAAGAAATGAATTGGAGAACTTAGTGACGACTGGCAAGATCGAAGGGAAGAGGCCAAGGGGAAGACCGAGAAGTAAATACCTGGATGGCTTGGCCACGTGGCATGGTCGATACAGAAACACGGAGCTGATCTACGAATCTGGTGATCGAGTGAGATGGCAGAACATGACCGCCCACGCTTATCGGCATGGCACATGATGGATGGATATGACGCGTAGTGGAACGATATTCCACGTAAGGCATTTAGAGAATAATATGTAGGAACAATGAAGTCAACATAACTTAACAGACCAGTCTTCAGAAACTGTGTCACGCACATGCGAATACATGCATGCGGAGGGACGTTGCGGACTTATTTATTGTGGCAGTTTATTAATATAGTAAAGGTCCCTTTTAGATGCTTTAAGGCTAATTTAGAACATGTTGCTAGGTCCGTATGTTTAGACCATGCGGCACTTTAGATAATGTGGGCAGTATTACGCTGACCGCCTTTACTTCCCAAAACATTATCTGGAAACCATTTAACTACACTAACGTGGTTCTCCGTTTGTTAATGGGTGTGTAATAAACAAATCCTATTTATATGACACTAGCTGACCCGGCCCGGCTTCGCCCAGTCCCTGGTGGGGAGCATCTCATTTAATTCATATAAGTAGTCATATAAGTTCTCGTTCCCGTTACCGACTGTCTGTCTGTCTGTCTGTCTGTCTGTCTGTCTGTCTGTCTGTCTGTCTGACCCGGCCCGGCATTGCCCAGCTCCTGGTGTGGAGCATCTCATTTAATTCATATAAGTAGTCATATAAGTTCCCGTTCCCGTTACCGACTATCTGTCTGTCTGTCTGTCTGTCTGTCTGTCTGTCTGTCTGTCTGTCTGTCTATCTGTCTGCCTGACCCTGTCCGGCTTCGCCCAGTCCCTGGTGGGGAGCATCTCATTTAATTCACATAAGTAGTCATATAAGTTCTCATTAAATTCATACAACAAAAAAAGTAACTTAAAAGAATGTCCTTCCACACACCATCCATTATTTTTAATGAAAACGCTTGCTAATCACCTGCATGACTACAGTAACTTCTTAAGCAAATAAAGATGAGTTACAATGTTATGCATTGTGCATTATTTTTATGAAAACTTTAAAAATGCCTTACAGTTTGTATCATTATTTATTATAACTCATATGCCGGTACATAACTATGGACACAGAGTTTATAAATCTTTGAAAACGATGCCACAATATGACTATAAGTTATACAGAAAAGTTATGCCCCTTGAAATAACTTTTACGGAGTTAGGTCCCCTGAAATATATACAATTATAATGAAAAATGAAAAATGAAATAATACTGAGTAAGCAGGCGATTTCACACTAAAAAACTATGACAGTTGACAGCTCTGGACTGAAAGGAAGGCGTGTAGAAAATTTCATCTCAATCGGATGGGCCGTTCGCGAGCGCACAAAGGACATACATAGATACATAGATACAGACATACGCTCCTTATTTATATATAAGATTAGCAATTTAATAGACAAAAAGAAAGCAATCTGTTTTGCTATTATTTACCATATTGAATTTATGGTATGTAGAGCTACTGTAGTTGAATTTGTATAAACAGTCGGGCGCCATATATGAAATAGGAAATATAAATTAGAACATGGTTATAGAAAGAACGAGAGAGAGAAAGAAAGAGAGAGAGAGAGAGAGAGAGAGAGAGAGAGAGAGAGAGAGAGAGAGAGAGAGAGAGAGAGAGAGAGAGGCCGAGAATGACAGACATATAGCAAGTCAGGGGTGAGTGTAGCTTGGTAGGTAGGTAGGTAGTAACTAAGTAAGTAGGTATTAGGTAGGTAGATAGTTATACACTTACAGCGAGAGGGAGAGAGAAAGAGAGAGAGACAGAGAGAGACAGAGAGAGACAGAGAGAGAGAGAGAGACAGAGAGAGACAGAGAGAGAGAGAGAGAGACAGAGAGAGACAGAGAGAGAGAGAGAGAGAGAGAGAGAGAGAGAGAGAGAGAGAGACCGACACACAGACATGCGAGAGTTCCAGAAAGGTTGACAGACATATAGACAATCAGGTAGAAAGGTAATTAGGCGAGTAGATAGGTAGGTAGGTAGCATGGGTAGCATACAGTTATACACGCGCAGACACACAGAAAAAGAGCGAAGAGAAAGGGTGAGGTGGAGAGGGAGAGAGGAGGACAGACAGACAGACAGACAGACAGACAGACAGACAGACAGACAGACAGACAGACAGACAGACAGACAGACAGACAGACAGTGGGAGAGAGGGGGTGGGGAGACTAAAGGAAAACAGTTCATTGAAATGAAGTTGGTGAAGAGTTCCCCCGTGCCTCGACTTCACATCAAGAGAACGTAGAGTGGCTCTTGCTTCGGATCAAAGTCGTATTCCTGCTTGAGAGGCTCCAGTCTATGCATTCACTTCTTCGAATGGCGTTTACCGTGTGATACATATGTCTGCGTGTCTGTGAGTGTGAGGGAATGTGTGTTTGGGAGAGCGAAGGGGGGCAGGTAGATAGGTAGTTTAGTTATGAGACTAACATACGAACGATTGGATCAATGGAAGGACAGACAGATCGACAGACAGACATGCAGAAAGACTGACAGACAATTATATAGAATACAACACATAAAAAGATTGGTAACATTCGGGTTACTATTAAACAAAGAAGTGAGTAAAAATAATCATAAATTTACAATCTTAATTCTCTGAACACCTGGTGACCATCAGTCAGTTAGTACCTTCGGAAGATCACCACGAAAAGTGATTATAGTGTCTGTTGAGAGGCACACTTAAGTGTGAAAAAAGAGAGGTTAGCGATGAATAAAAAGGATTTATGAGAAAATAAAAGTAAGTTTACAACTTAAAATCAAGTGCAGTATTTTTTTTTCCGCATAACCTTTACAGGACAACGCTGTCAACATCAGCATCTTTCAGCTGATTGTTGATTTCTTGGCAAGATTACGCTCAGTAGTTTGCTATTGCTTTCTGGACGACTGGCTCACCTACCCAGTAAGTTCCCAACGCGGCGAGAACCGTTACCGATTCTCGCGCAGGTTACGTTTCCTCACGTGGATATATGGGATTTCCGAGAGAGACGTTAACTTCTAGGCCAGAGAGACCGGCAAGTCCTGCATATTGACTAAAGTGAAATCAAAAGCTGCAATACGATCATATTTAGCACGGTTACACGTTCAAAGAAGCAGAATGTGTTGCCCGAATGTTGCCTGCTGTAAACAGGCACAACGCAAGAACGCCCAAAACAAACATTTCGGCTGAACGACGAGGAAGAAGAAGAAACCATGGAACATGCGGAATAAAGCTGAACAAGGGTCACAAGTAGACTATATAGTAATCAAATATACTCAGACGAATTGTATAACAACCGTCAGCACCATTCCCCACACAATCATAGATACTGACTATTTACCCATCATAACGATTCAAATAACGTTATACGGAGAACAAAGAGAACAGAAACGAAAACAGAACATAAATTACAGAAACTATATGACCAAAGTGTCAGAACAAACACCAACCAAGAAAGTTATATGATAATCGACGAACATATATTGGAAGTGTTTATACGAAATGCAGCACGCTCAAATCAGCGTTGATGAAAACTGCCGAAGCAACCAGTGGAAATAACAACTCAAACAACTAGATGAAAATAACACCATAGTTGGAGAATAAAATCTATGTGGCAATGCAGGTAAAAGAAATATGTGAGAAATGTTGAAAGATAAGTCACGCGACGATTGTATTATATATAAAATAGCCATAAAAAAGGTTTTTAAAAAAGCCACCAAGAAAGCCAAAGAAGAATCGTGAACAAAATAAAGAGGGCATTTAACAATGATATGTAAAGAATGCAAGACAGATTTCTACAAATGTTTTAACGCAATGCAAGTGAGAGATGAAGTCTATAACCCCACATAAATAATTAATAACAATTTAAGACCAAGTTTAAATGACAGTCAACGAGCAATCACATAGAAAGAGTATGTTTAATAACGTCTGAATCCACAGGGAAGTCGAAGTAGCTACTCCCACACCTCAAAAGAAGACGATGTTCAAGAACGAAACATCTACAGGCTAAAAGTGACAGAAGCTTTTAATTAAAAGACAGTCCCAAAAACAAATCACCAGGCATGGATGGAATAAAAGCTGAAACAATGACAGCTTGTCGTAAGGCTGATGTTAGATGCCTTACGAGGATGTTTACAGCAGTCTGGAAAGAAATGCTCCATTGGGAAATGAAAGGCATAAGAAGTAGAAATCCAACAGGATGTCTCCATCCGACATAAGGACTTCACGCTGGAGTTCACAGCCAGCGAACGCAAGCAAGCAAACAATATTAAATAAAGGGGCCAAATGAAGATGTAGAGATTTGACCAGTTAAGATGAAAAATCTGGTAGCACCCGGAAAAACGGCCGTCAGTAAACCGGAAAAGGAAGCTTCTCAGATTTTGTACAATCCGTCCGCAAAAGGAGAGGATCAGAAGAAGCCAGTTATTTTCCTGACAAGTTTGTAGATGAATGGAGAAGAGAGTAGCCAGCCAATAGTCATAAGAAGTCAGCAACTGGATGTGTGCAGACGCCTTAGCGAAGTTGATAGCAAATTCCACTGATAATATAATGAGCGGAGTCGGACACGGTTTCGACACCTGAGCTCGTCTCCTGCGAAAGTGATTCAAGGATTTCTCTGTGCATTTAAGCCTATAAATTTGTGATGGCGCTATGACATCACTGACCCATAGCAGGAAAATGCTTCGGGACAATTACAATTAAAGTATAAACTGGGTGTGTTAGTACTTTACTGGGTAGCTTATCGGGCGCCAAGGTGGCGCGGTTAGAACGTTACGCTGGCAATAGCATGAGCATTCATTGTGAGTATAATAAATAATGAAAGAACCACTTGTGTAAGGCAGATATGTGTAATATTACTATAACTATTCATCATCGACATGAAGAAAATAATATCAGACGCACAATAAGCAGTAGAAACATAACGTGAAAGAAACTGAAAAAAACATAGACAAAACAACCGTAAACGAATTATTCTTCCGATCAATGCATACCCTACGAATATTAAGACAAATTGAATTTGCAAAAGCATATAACATCATTTAATACGACACGTCACACATAAGAAATGTGATATAAACATATCTAAGACAGACACTTTGAAGATCGCTAGTCTGTCTCGTCCACTTAACATTCATATTAACAACTGGAAGATCAAACAGAACCCCGAATTAAAATACCTTGGGAGTATTTTTACAGGAGATTAACGACTCGGCATGAAGATCGAAATAAGATACCAGAATGTCAGCGCGGTGATTTATCAGCTCTAACCACACCTCAAACATTTATGTATCGTCATGGAAACAATAAGACAACTGATCAACAGCATATTCAGTGTAACCTTAGCTTTCAATGGCAGACTAGTTATTAAACAAGGCGCAAGATGGAAAATATCCCAGTGTGGAAGGATGTCTGAGAAGGGAATGTAACTAATAAAGACAGACTATGGAAAGATGAAATCAGAGAAATGGTAGGAGCAACACCATGCCATAATTACATAGAGAAACATGATAAGGGGTTCGGTATTCTAATCAGAATGGTTCTACCCCTATGTGCCTATAACAGTAGAATAGAAGAACTGATTACAGAGATGAGGGAGATGCATGAGCAGACGGATCAACACTGCCTTACAACAACCCAGACTCGTGGGATCCAGCACAAGACACAGGGCACATGAACGTAAACTGCAGCTCTCAACACAACTCCACCATGGGAAGAGCTGAACCAGCACAGGGATTTAACTGGTTCGGCAATGGATAGAAAAGACAAGACTAGCCTGGGCTCTTAGACTGACTCAACCTAACAATCCGTAGCAGGAAATATCGGGGGTAGGGGTGGGGGTAGGTAAAATCGGCCGACGTGGTATATACCAAATCAAATTTCGAAGGCGACTGGATTACAAATACGGCGCAAGCACCGTATGTTCATTCATTACGCTTCATGGAGTGAAAAGGGAACCATTACAATTTAACTAATGTTAATTTACAGTCAGTGCTGGGGCACAAAGCAATAGTAAGGATAATAATAATAATAGTAATAATAATAATGGCCGCTACCATCATCATAGTTTATCTTAATAGAAGCAGCAACAGTACTCGTAGTAGTGGTGGTGTGATGGTGGTGGTGGTAGAAATAGCAGCATCAGTTGCTGTTGTAATTTTATACTATTAGTGGTAATACAAATAGACAGTAATTAAATATAATAATAGTAGTCATCAATATTAGTTAGCAGGTACGGTCGTCGTTCTAATCATGACCGGCGTAGTTTTACCTCACAGTTTGCTTTAGTTGTGTTTTACTTCCCCTAAAGCTTTGGATGGTTAGGGCTGCTCGAGGTTTTCTCCTGCCTTTGCGCAGACCAGAATCTTCAGATTCTGAATAGGACTTGATGACAATGATGACGATGTTGACGATGATAATGATGATTCAGTTTATACTTTCAAAAAACATTGCTAACATAAAATAACATCAATACTGAAACTGTGAGAAACAGTCCTTTCTTCTTAAAAGTCTCACTGTCTTATAGAATGCATCCACTGCACGCATGTGCATCGACTTCATAATGTTTTATTTTATCCCACCTCCCCTGTTGGAATTGCGGAGATTGCTTCTCGTAATCCTTTTTCTGTTCTCTCTCGGATTTCAATTCTGGTTTCAAGTGTAGGGTTGGCCGTTCTCTTGACAGCCTGCAGATCTCTACAGACTTTTTCTTGAATATTAACTGCTGAAGGCCAGCTTATGTCGCAATCCCTCTGCGTTCTTGTGGATCATTTCAAGTCTATTGTTTCTGAATCGACAGACTTCTTCTCCCATACCCTGGAATTACTATTACGTTTTACTGGTACAAAGGAGAAACGGGGTCGACGGTGCAGATAAATGCATTCTCAGTGCACACTGTGTAAACCGAGCAGTTACATCGCTGCTAAAGATAACTGATCACTTATTGGTTAACCTAATGTGCAGTGCAACGTGTTCTCGGTAATTTTAATATTAGATGTCAATATATTACATTTAATTGCTGTTTGTTTTGCTATTACTTTGACTGAATCTTGAGTACAATAAGGACTGTGAAATGTAATGAAGACAGGGGCAAAAACAGGAAGCCATCCTCGACAATCTGAGAAAATGACCGAAAAAATAAATAAACAACGACAAATCAAATATTTTGACAATACTTAAAGACATGACAAATGTAATATTAACATTATACTATAAGGAAAAATGGAAGGCAATTTACCAAGAGGTAGGCTCTGATACAAGTGGGAAGATAACTTCAAGAGATTGACGAATGGCTACACGTAAGAGAGAGAGAGAGAGAGAGAGAGAGAGAGAGAGAGAGAGAGAGAGAGAGAGAGAGAGAGAGAGAGAGAGAGAGAGAGAGAGAGAGAGAGAGAGAGAACAGACAGATAGACAGACAGACAGACAGACAGACAGACAGACAGACAGACAGACAGACAGACAGACAGGCAGGCAGGCAGGCAGGCAGGCAGGCAAGCAGACAACTATGTTGACGACCCATTGCTGCCAATCTTCGTTTTGAATATGGCAGCTGATTGATTGATTAATTAATGTTAAGCCTCAGACATGTTTCAAAGCTCATTTTATCTTTATTTAATCATTTAAGTATAAACAACAATAACCTATTAACTGTAAAGGAAAGATCTAAGCTCTGTCGGGATAAAAAAGATAAAAAAATATAACAAGTCGAGTTGATCGAGGTCATGTTGAGAAACAACGAATACAAGCTCCACATATTATCCCTGAGTTGGGCGGCAGCGGCATTCCTTAACTCTTTAAGCTTACAAATTAATTTGGGACATACGCGTGAATAATGAATGATATATTATTCTGTAGCAAGGACAACCGGAGTCTCATGGTCATAAAAAGGAGGTCCTTTCTACGCATTATTCTGCCTCTTTGCCCGTTTTACACTCTCGACACTGCTCATTGATAGCATCCTACAAGTTCGTCCGCATTAGTGCCTACTCGAGCGATTTCCTGCACTCTGGACGGTAAACATCTTGCAAGTTGTGCATCGTGATCTGCTTATTTATGACAGCACCTTTTGACCCGGCCGGGTCTTTGTGTTTGTGAATTCTCTAGAAGACTGTGAGTGGTAACTCTTTAGTCCTAAGCATTGTCGTTTAGGTTGTCTGCGCCCCGAAAGGTGTTTGCATATTTCGGAGTGAGGTTGATATAGAAACACTTCTTGTGGCCAGTGCCGAAGAACCACCTCTCTGGCGATTGATTTGCAGAGTTCTCATTCTCTCTCCAAGCGTAGATATCAATGGGGTGGGCTAGGTGGGTATCAATTAATCAATCAGGTGCCATCTCCACAATGAAGGTTCGCTGCAATGGATCTACAACACCGTCTGTCTCTCACCTTGGCTGTACATTCTGTCAGACTGATTTTCGTCCATCTCTTGATGTCATCTTCCCACTTATATTGTTGTCTACCTCCTGCTCGCTTGCCCTCAACCTTGCCCTCTAGCATGGTTTTTATAAGAGTGTTATGTCTTTTAACGTGGCCGAAATATTTCACTTGCCTTTTTTAAAAAATTCTTTCAACAACTCTCTTTTCATTCCCAGTTTTTCTAGAACCTCTGTATTTGATTATTTGTTTCCATGAAATATGACATATTCTTCTGTATATCCACATCTCCAGGGCTTCTATGCGACTTTCTAGTTGCTTGTTCAATGTCCAGTCTTCCGAGTCACACAATAGTGTTGAATTTACGTATCATTTGATAATTCTCATTTTTAAAGCGTTATTAATCTCTCTAGATGTTAATACCGATTTCATGCCGCTGAAAGCATTTTTGGCCACTCCTATTCTCTTTATGATTTATATTTCACGTCTGCCATCGTGTTATTGCATGTCCACGATAGGAGAAACTTGTTTCTTGTTCTACGAGGGACAGTCTATCAGTAATGCCTCCTATTGTTTATTTATGGAAATACTTTATCGGTGTGCAATTTGTTAATTTAGCTGGATTCTTCATCCACCTTTCTGCACCGTGTATCACTATCAACATGTTTCAGTCACAGGTTGCTCAACAGTAACTGTTTAAAAATGGTCACCAGAGAAATTCGGTTAAAGCAACGTAATGTCATAGAATTCCTCATTGCTGAAGGCGACACGCCGATTCGCATTCACTGTCGTGGAATTCTTGGAGTTGTCGATCGATGAAAGACTGTCGCGCAATTCGTCTACAGGCAACCACCATCCTTTGATGTTGGAGACAGGCTGTCCTGATGGGAGTCGGCAAGATCTTTTGTTGTGGGGAAAATATTCTCCAGATCACATGCCGGCAAGACTTTTTGAAGTACCGGGAACAATCCCCCAGATTAAAGCGGGACAGCCGGCCAGTTGTTTACATCGAGTCGAAAAAAGAGGGGAAAAAAAATAGCTTCTCGGCGCCTAGTGTCTAGTCAGATTTGTGTCGTTATTCAGACACAGTATTAAAACAGTCTGGACAAACAACTTTGGCGGGAGTCGGCCAAATGTTTGAGGCATCAAGGAAGTGTGTGATGTTCCTGTTTTGATTATGGAGAGAGACTACAGTGTCTTATGTTGATTTACATCGGCGGACATTTATCCATTGTGTGATTTAGTAGTCTCGATTTCAAACAGGAATAAATAAATGGTATTTAATTAAATAGACCCAAGTTAGATGATTCTTAGGAGTCGAGCGTAGTAATGTGCGTTGTGAAAACTTATTATAGGAGCATCGGCAGCAGTAGGCTATCGCGTTGCTTAAACTATCTAGGGTTCCACTATGTTTTCCAAAAAGCTAGCAAAGTCATAGAAGAAGATTATGGCTCGATCATTGAAGGCAGTTTTTACTCAGCGGCTTTTGCACTGGGCCCATAACCCAGAGGGTCTGCAAGAACCTTACTTCTGCTGAGCAGGAACCGACGATAATCTAAGAGTGATTGCTCAGTGGTAGTTCTCATCATAGTAGAGTGAAGATACTTACAATACCACCAGTAACAGGAACAATAGTAGTTATATAGAGAAATTGACAATTAACATTGTGTTTTACAAATGGTGAATTCCTGTGAGAACTTAACAATTAACATTGTGTTTTTTTTTCAAATGGTGAATTCCTGTGAGAAATTAGCTACTAACATTTTGTTTCAAAGTGACAGTAAACATTATTTTACTGTACAAGGGTTATCAGATCACAGAACTTTTAGTGACATATTAGTTACACTGTGTGTGTGTCAGATTTATGGTCAGATTTGGACTACATCCACTAATGGTGACCAGGTATCCGGACTATCCAAGAGCCATTGGAGGAAGTCGACACCTGGCCAGAGAGACGCATCATTTTGTGAGGTCCTTCTATACTTGATCTATGGTGCTGTTGTGTGGCCGGTACTGTGAGGAAAGCAGACTTTGATCCTGAGCTGTTCGGTCTGATTCTGCATACACACTAGATTATACGACAGACATTCTACACATACACTTTGCACATACCTGACACTTTTCTTTATTAAATTAATTTCTCATTTTGTTAGAAGCTAGAGTTGTATAGTATGTTTTGGAGAAGAATGAGAGGGGGGCAGGGTCCAGTGGTAAGAAGAAGAAGACAGAAGAAGAAGAAGACGAAGAAGAGAAGAAGAAGAAGAAGAAGAAGAAGAAGAAGAAGAAGAAGAAGAGAGAGAGAGAGAGAGAGAGCAGAGAGAGAGAGAGAGAGAGAGAGAGAGAGAAAGAGAGAGAGAGAGAGAGAGAGAGGAGAGAGAGAGGAGAGAGAGAGAGAGAGAGAGAGATCCAAAGACTGATGGGGTTTTGTGGACAGAAATCCAGGAGATCCTCAAGATAATGATATGGAGTTAAAAGAATGTGGGTGCTGATTCCCCTTACCCGAGGGACGACACGTATTACCACATTCACTAACTGTTGAGTATTGTTTATGGAGATTCAACAGTGGATGTTAGCACCGTCCGATGTTGGGTAAGTCTTTGTGACGAAACTGAAGTAGATCAATCCTGACTGGCTGACGCAAAGCGGACTGGCCGTCCGTTAACCTCATTGACTCCACACAACATTCATCGAGTTGATGGCATCATTCGTGGAGACCGTCGAGTACGACTGGATAAATTGTGTTCCATGTTGTCCATTATTAAAGGCAATGCACGGTCTTCTTGTCTTGTATCTCCCCAAACAACTCAACTACAACAGACTTCTTGTCTTGTATCTCCCAGCGGAACATATGCCCACACACAACTCAACTACAACAGACTTCTTGACTTGTATCTCCCAGTGGAACATATGCCCACACACAACTCACCTACAACAGACTTCTTGTCTTGTATCTCATCATCATCATCATCAAGTGCCGTGCCAGCTGGCGTAGGCGTTCATGGCTCTCCACAGATCTCGGTCTTTGGTTTTCTGGATCAACTCTGCTGCTGATATTCCTCCATGCCACCGTCTCAATCCATCCAGCATCATTTCTCTTGGTCTGCCTCTGCCTCTCTTCCCCTCGATCTTTCCAGTTGTTACGATGTTCTCCAATGCCTCTCTTCTCATCACTTGACAGAAGACAAGATGTTTGTCTCTGTCTTATTGGTGTATATAATGTTCTAGTTTCATTAGCCTGTTTCAGGCAGTCATCGTTAGTTACTCTGGCAGTCCAAGGAATTCGCAACATTCGTCTCAGGAACTCTTGTGTCTACGAATGGAACATATGCCCACACACAACTCAACTACAACAGACTTCTTGTCTTGTATCTCCCAGTGGAACATATGCCCACACACAACTCAACTACAACAGACTTCTTGTCTTGTATCTCCCAGTGGAACATATGCCCACACACAACTCAACTACAACAGACTTCTTGTCTTGTATCTCCCAGTGGAACACATGCCCACACACAACTCAACTACAACAGACTTCTTGTCTTGTATCTACGAATGGAACATATGCCCACACACAACTCAACTACAACAGACTTCTTGTCTTGTATCTCCCAGTGGAACATATGCCCACACACAACTCAACTACAACAGACTTCTTGTCTTGTATCTCCCAGTGGAACATATGCCCACACACAACTCAACTACAACAGACTTCTTGTCTTGTATCTACGAATGGAACATATGCCCACACACAACTCAACTACAACAGACTTCTTGTGTTGTATCTACGAATGGAACATATGCCCACACACATCTCAACTACAACAGACTTCTTGTCTTGTATCTACGAATGGAATATATGCCCACACACAACTCAACTACAACAGACTTCTTGTCTTGTATCTACGAATGGAACATATGCCCACACACATCTCAACTACAACAGACTTCTTGTCTTGTATCTACGAATGGAATATATGCCCACACACATCTCAACTACAACAGACTTCTTGTCTTGTATCTACGAATGGAAACATATGCCCACACACAACTCAACTACAACAGACTTCTTGTCTTGTATCTACGAATGGAATATATGCCCACACACAACTCAACTACAACAGACTTCTTGTCTTGTATCTACGAATGGAACATATGCCCACACACAACTCAACTACAACAGACTTCTTGTCTTGTATCTACGAATGGAACATATGCCCACACACAACTCAACTACAACAGACTTCTTGTCTTGTATCTACGAATGGAACATATGCCCACACACATCTCAACTACAACAGACTTCTTGTCTTGTATCTACGAATGGAATATATGCCCACACACAACTCAACTACAACAGACTTTCTTGTCTTGTATCTACGAATGGAACATATGCCCACACACATCTCAACTACAACAGACTTCTTGTCTTGTATCTACGAATGGAACATATGCCCACACACAACTCAACTACAACAGACTTCTTGTCTTGTATCTACGAATGGAACATATGCCCACACACAACTCAACTACAACAGACTTCTTGTCTTGTATCTCCCAGTGGAACATATGCCCACACACAACTCAACTACAACAGACTTCTTGTCTTGTATCTACGAATGGAATATATGCCCACACACAACTCAACTACAACAGACTTCTTGTCTTGTATCTCCCAGTGGAACATATGCCCACACACAACTCAACTACAACAGACTTCTTGTCTTGTATCTACGAATGGAATATATGCCCACACACAACTCAACTACAACAGACTTCTTGTCTTGTATCTCCCAGTGGAACATAGCTCCTCAAACAACCCACGTCAAGCCATGTACAGACGTATTCACGATTTTTCAGCCAATGTTTTCTACGGGATGCTGCAGCCAGTCTCACCCAAACATCCTTAGTGGCCTCCTATATTGTTACTATTCTTTGCGACCCGTATGGGCCCTGGTAACACACAGAGCATGGTGATAGGAAATACATAAATATGTATCAGTTAATCTACAGATACATAAATATTATCTACGTTCATTCATCCAGTAGCACGTCCTTTGCAGAACTTCGCTCCCGTAACAACCTTCAGAAAATCTTCTCAGTCATAGGCAAGATGTCCCGCGTCCGTTACACCCATCTCGAGATCCTCTGCCAGTTATATCCACAGGCATGTATGCGCTGTTCAGCTTGTTTAGTAAGTTTCCAGGTCTGACATGTATATGTTGCAATGGGAAAGATACATGCTCTTAAAAATCTAATTTGTGTAGGTCTGTCCGTCCCATGCCACAATTGTTATAGTTTTAGTTTCTGAAGGGCACTAGATATTCGTCGTTTAATTTATTTTATTGTGTCACCATTGTTGGTAATTAATGACCCAAGATATTGGAAATGCATTATCTTTGTTTTTGCTATGTTAAGATATACGTTGTGATTTTCACCATTCTTTTGGATTATCTACATAGCGAGTAGAAATGGTAAAGAACGCTCACATGCTGTAACTAAACAGTTACTAAAACCGAGAATATGAAAGTTGTAATCACTTGGGTTTCTTTAACTAAATATTCGCAATTATAATGCTACATATATTCTTCTAAACCCATCCCCTCCTTCCCTCAAGCCAACACTTGCCAGAAAATAAAACGACATGTGTGAAAAAGATCCTATCCGTCAGTACCTGGGTTACTGCTAATGGAGTGAGACGGGACGCTGCAAAACTCATCTGCTGTCGGAAACAGGCTCGGATTTCCCTTCTGTCTGCACTATCAACCATTTCATTTTATATCCTCAGACACGTGACATCATTTAGCATTCTGACGCTTCTGGACTTTATTCTGTTACTTTCTGTACATTTCTGGTGTCTTTCTTCGTGCAGTCGCACACTGGTTTTCATATTGTTTAAGCAGAAATTTTAGAAATAGTTATACAAGTCTAGGAGAGCGACGGTGGCGAAGTGGCTAGACACTCGGCTATTGACACAGTGGTAATGGGTTCGGTTCTCAGCTGGGTGGATACGGATTATTTATTTTTAAATTGTGCTGGGCTCCCAGGTGATTCAGCATAAAGTGGGTACCACGAGTGTCTTAGGAAACAAAGGCGGCCGGTTTGATACTGTTGACATCACAGACCCAGTGCCAACTAGTCTAGAAATATGAGTTCAGCCCCTTAAGCTCAATACGCCTTAATTCGTATAAAAGGGTCAAAATACATATATTGATTGCCATTGATGGGAGACCTGGAGCTGATTAAAGTGTGAAGACAATACAGACACTGGAAACATCTAAGGCTAGGCCACGCCCTTCGGAGTCTGTGGCTGAGGGTGGTGAACGCAGTTTCACGATCACGACATACCGGGTTTGATGTCAGCCGCTGGAGATTTGGGAACAGATCGCTCTGCGTTGATTTTCACAATAGTTTGAGTGCAAGCGGTTCAGAAAAGCAATGACAAACTACTGGGGGAAAAATTGCATAGAAAACCGTATACAATCAATAAATGCTAGATTTAGTTGCGATGTGAAAGGCATGAAACTAACGTGTATAGGACACAGTGACTCGGACATGTCACATCTATGAAGCAGAATGCTCGGGCCAAGGGTAATCAGATATTTTCTTTCTTTAATTGCATGTTCTTTGCTGGAAGTTGCAATCATACCCATTTCTTATTGTTTGTTTGTGATTTACTAAGCAATTGTACTTTCAGTAATTTGACATTGTTTTCTTAACGAGAAGTCAACATGTTAGTCCAAATGGCCGCAATTTGGGACGACCCACTGCCCCGCCGTCAGAAGGGGAAGTATACATGAATAAATATAGAGAAAGATGATATATGAAGTAGAGATTTTTTTTTGGGGGGGGGGGGGGGAGTGGGGGGGGGGGGGGAGGGGTTTGCATTCACTCCTTTTGAGCTTAATCGTAGTCATTACATGTGCTACTACTTCTAAAGCACTTGACTGATTTTTGCGTGTGGATTAACTTTCCCTATTACTAATGTCCCTCGCCATCAAGCGAACCCCCTCCGTCTTCAGAGGTTGAAGTTAAGAGATAAGACTGTATATCTGGAGTAATTGCGAGTGGTCCAGCTCCCTCTCATTTCAGCCTTACAACAGACAACTCATAATCTGCAGACCAGGTTCATACAATTGATGTTAGGTCATAACCCTGATAGAGGGGTCAGGGGGTAGCGGTAGCGATGTGGTCAGCGCGCTACCCTGTCGTTCCGGTGGTTTTACCCTAGAATTCTCTTCGGGGCGAGGATATTTGTCCCGTTAACCTGAGCAGCCGCGTGTTGCCCTTCTGTGCGTATTTGATTGCTAAATAGTCTACTTATGACGCTTGATCAGTGTTATTCCCTGTATTCCATGGTTACTTCTTCTTCTTCCTCGTCGTTCATCCGAAATGTTTGTTTTCGGAAGTCATTGCGTTGTGCCTGTTTACTTACAGCAGAGCTGTCTTTCGGTCGACGCATCCTGCTTCTTTGGGCGTGTTTTGACCGGGTTAACATTTTCCGGTATTCCAGCTTTTGATTTCACTTTGGTCTGTATCTCAGGGACTTATAGCCCACCACTCATAGGTGGAGCTGACATGGGTGTCCTTTGGATTAATTACATGTTACTATATTTTGCTTATTATCCGCTTCGCACTGAAAGGGAGTTAGCCAACCCCGACACTTGTGGCTTGAAGCACCTGGCCCAGGACATCCCTTGTACAGGGGTACCTATGTCAACAGGAAAAGAAACATCCCCACTTCGAAGGATTCCAATACGTGACCACAGGGCTGACAGAAAAGCGGGCTTTCCACTTCGTTACCTGGGCTTCTCGACGGCCTGCCTTGCTGAGTAGATATTAAAATCGCGTGCTTGCTTTCTCCTAGTGTTATTTTAGTCTAAATTGAAATTATCTCGAAAATACGTTAAGTATACTGCACTTGATTTTAAGTTGTAAACTTACTTTTATTTTCTCATGAATCCCTTTTATTCATCACAAACCTCTCTATTTTCACACTTAAGTATGCCTCTCAACAGACACTGTAAGCACTTCTCGTGGTGATATCATGAAGGTAAAACTGACTGATGGTCACCAGGTGTTCAGAGAATTAAGATTGTCCATTTATGATTATTTTTACTCACTTCTTTGTTTAATAGTAACCCAAATTATTCACCAATCTGTGTGTGTGTGTTGTCGTCTATATAACTGTCTGTCTGTCTGTCTGTCTGTCTGTCTGTCTGTCTGTCTGTCTGTCTGTCTGCCTGCCTGCCTGCCTGCCTGCCTGCCTGCCTGCCTGCCTGCCTGCCTGCCTGTCGGTCGGTCGGTCGGTCTGTCTGTCTGTCTGTCTGTCTGTCTGTCTGTCTGTCTGTCTGTCTGTCGGTATGCCTGCCTAACTGTCTGCCTGTCTGTATATCTGCTTAATTGTCCGTCTATCTGTCTAGCTAGCTGGCTACATGCATACATACTACATACTTATCTACCCATCTTCCTACACATTTAAGTACTTATCTACCTGCCTAACAGTCTACCCTCCTACCCGCCTACCCACTGTACCTTCTGTAATACATATCTACCTAAATGCTTGTATGTCTATCTCCTTGCCTGTCTGTTAGTTTTTATATTTTTATCTTTTATTTTGTTATTTTTATTTTTGCGTCGTCCCCCTCATCAAGACGTTACTAGTGGCCAGGTTAATTCCAAACAACTCTCCTTCCAGAAGCCAATAGGAACAGTTCACAGCCGTTACGGCGGTGTGTATGAAAACAAACCGCCCTTTTCTACACAAAACTACGACTGACATCAAAATAACCGCATGTGGACTGGAAGGAAGAAAGAGAACTGTAATTTTAAAACAGATGCGCGTAATTCAAGACAGAGTTCAGGAAGCTAAGGAGACAAAGACGAAACATCTCTAGCGTGTCGTTGTGGTCTATTTGCAGCCACTAGCGTTACTATTTTAACTGCTGTACGAGAGCGATGAAAACACTCGGACACGCTGGCGTTGGGGAGAGAGAAAAATGTATTATGAAATAAGAGGAATGCTTTAGAAAATCTCTTGAGAGTGAGCACATCAAAATGTATTCCGTTAATGGGCGTAGTGTTGACAGTGTGATCCACAACAGCTGTGATGGGTGAAGAGAGTCGGGAAAGAGGTCTACTCAGCGAGAGGAATACTACATTTCTTAGGCTCCGGGAGCTGCATTCCAATTTAGCTTATTCTCTACTCTTCTCTTAAAGATTAGCACAATGGGCATTGGGGTTGTACCTCGGGGTTAAGTAATACGATTGAAGTTAAGAAAACGACCGCCCCAAACGCTGAAGTTGTAGTAATAGGCACTCGACTTGTAATTATGAAACCCGGCGCTGGCAGAAAAGAATCCACCACTGAGTCATAAAGTTGTGGCCTAGCTTAGCCTATTATAACGTCGTTAACACTTAGGATGCCTATACTATTATCGTTTATTAGTCCAACTGTATTATCATTTTCCGACTTTAATAGGTACATCTCTTATACTTTACTTTTGGGTTGAAGATAGCAAAACCGGTAAGCTTGTAAAATAGAGAGCACATTAACTCTAACAGGCCAGTAGCCAGCTTCTGAGGTCCATATGTCCAAGCGCTCATAGTGGGATAACTTCTGCTGAACTTTTGTTTCGTTTTCCCCTGGTTATGAATGATTAATATTATGTTTATTATTATCTAATCATGTTGTTGGCCTGCAGACGAAGCCAATGTTTCTCTACCAGAATGACACATGTTCTGTCACTGGGAAGAAATCGGTGCTTTCGGATTTAAATGTTTCATGCACATTTTTAGAATACGGTATACCGAGAAGAAGCAAACTAGTAAAATTCAAAAAGATCTAAACTTCGAAGAAATCTTTCTCGTAAACAGTATCATGTCTCGAAACATTAAAACACTTTTGCAACATTAAGTGCCCAAGTGGTTTGGGAAGAATAAAAATAGAAGGATTAATTCCCGAAAGAAGAAGCAAGTATGGACCAGCAAGGAGATGAACACAGGACATTGCAGACACCATAGCCATGACAGTGCCTTAGACATGCGCAGAGGTCGAGAAACTTTCGGTGGCTCGTCATCATTATCATAATGATGATGTCGATCGTAGTTTTGTCTACTTGATATGGAACAATGGCTTAAGATCAATAACATCAACTAATAAATAATGCATTTCCTAAAACATCCAAATATCAACATGCAAACAAACAAGCTGATAGACGATTTATTCGTCTCAACGCTGTGTTACCAATGTAAGACCTGGACAGTCCTGGAAAAACACTGGCGTAAAACCACATCATGAGATGAGATGCATAAGACACGCAGCTGAAAAAAAAAAACGAGTATAGGGATAAATCCCTATTACTGACTTTAGAAAACACCAAAGAAGTAAATGGTTTGGACATTTAGCTAGAATGGAACAAATTCAACATGCAGCTGAAGCATTCTACATGAGAATATCGGAGGACGATCCAGGAAGAGTTGGTTAGATGAAGTAAAAGAGACACTGAAGAAATCAGATGAAATGTTAGTACAAGCAACAAGACAAGAGACAACAGCAGAATACACCTCTGTCCCTCTGCGACGCTTGACGACAAAAGCAGTAGGACAGAAAAAGAGGAAGAATAAAAGGAAGAAAAAGAGCCTATTTCGCCTATAATTAACAATGTCAAGTGCAAAGGGATCTTAATTTTGGCACCGTGCAATCAAGTTCTCTTTTTTCTTGTTTTGTTTTGTAATCTGGGCTTCTGATCCACTACCCTTGTTTCAATGTTGATAATAATATACTCAGACTCGTTATTTTAGATTGTGGTAATAATAATAATAATAATAATAATAATAATAATAATAATAATAATAATAATAATAATAATCAGCTGGTTAATCAGCCGGCCACTCTGTGGGGAGTCGCTGTTGCCTTGTGGCTAGACGCCGGCCTACCCGCCCGGTGATTACGAAATCCGCATAGAGAAAGATTTGTAAACTTCACCTGGAAATCTAAAATAGGTATCAGGCATATCTTGGGAAGTACATCGACGTAATAACTGACCACACCACCCACCGCCTGCCCATTAATTTGAAAGAAAAAAAAAAACAGATGGTAAAGCACCATATGCCCAGTGCACTTTAAGACATTCAAAATAATCCTGAACATAATTACTTACGGCATTCGGTGGGGAGGGCAGTGGGTAGCACGCTTTCCTGCCGGCCTGGCTGTCATGTGTTCGAATCCCCGGGTAGCCAGGACTTTTTAAAATTGACTTGGGCTTCCAGGTTGACCAAGCCTAAAATAGGTACCAGAAAATAGCATGGGCAGTCAATCCGGCATAAGCTATCATACTGACTATGTATAGCACATTAAAAACTATCGTACTGACTATGTATAGCATGATAAAAACTATCGTACTGACTATGTATAGCACATTAAAAACTATAGTACTGACTATGTATAGCACATTAAAAACTAGCATACTGACTATGTATAGCACATTAAAAACTATCATACTGACTATGTATAGCACATTAAAAACTATCGTACTGACTATGTATAGCACATTAAAAACTATCATACTGACTATGTATAGCACGTTAAAAACTATCGTACTGACTATGTATAGCACGTTAAAAACTATCGTACTGACTATGTATAGCACATTAAAAACTATCGTATTGACTATGTATAGCACATTAAAAACTATCGTACTGACTATGTATAGCACGTTAAAAACTATCATACAGACTATGTATAGCACATTAAAAACTATCGTACTGACTATGTATAGCACATTAAAAACTATCATACTGACTATGTATAGAACATTAAAAACTATCGTACTGACTATGTATAGCATGTTAAAAACTATCGTACTGACTATGTATAGCACATTAAAAACTATCATACTGACTATGTATAGCACATTAAAAACTATCATACTGACTATGTATAGCACGTTAAAAACTATCATACTGACTATGTATAGCACATTAAAAACTATCGTACTGACTATGTATAGCACATTAAAAACTATCATACTGACTATGTATAGCACATTAAAAACTATCGTACTGACTATGTATAGCATGTTAAAAACTATCATACTGACTATGTATAGCACATTAAAAACTATCATACTGACTATGTATAGCACGTTAAAAACTATCGTACTGACTATGTATAGCACGTTAAAAACTATCGTACTGACTATGTATAGCACATTAAAAACTATCGTACTGACTATGTATAGCATGTTAAAAACTATCATACTGACTATGTATAGCACATTAATAACTATCATACTGACTATGTATAGCACATTAATAACTATCATACTGACTATGTATAGCACATTAAAAACTATCATACTGACTATGTATAGCACATTAAAAACTATCATACTTATTGTATAGCACATTAAAACTATCATATTACTATGTATAGCACATTACAAACTATCATACGGACTATGTATATCACATTAAGACTATCATACTGACTATGTAAAGCACATTAAAAACTATCACACTGACTGTATAGCACATTAAAAACTATCATACTGACTATGTATAGCACATTAAAAACGAACCACCTGTATAATTCAGGAACATAGTGTGACATGTAATATAAGTGTTTACAAGTTTAAATATATGGAATCTTTATTTATTTTCCTAAGAATCCATGTCGCTCATTAATTAGTACATTTGATTATTATGAAATTCATTGCATTTTGTGCAGGCAAGGTAGAAAACAAAATATTAAACCAATAAAAAAATCATTCACACTATCCTCAGTATCTGGTATGTACATCGTGTGCTTGCACAAGCTTGGCAGCAGCTCCGCATGGAATGCATATGTCTCTGAAGGACATAAGGTCGCCAAATCCGCACACGTCCATCAGTAAAGGATAGGTTTAATCTGCTCTCGTCTGTAAATATGACAGCGTTTACTGCAGTCTAGTCCATCTGAGCATGTTGCTCTGCCAAGTTGCGATGTCTGTAGAGACAGCTTAGGCCAACTATACGGCCGTCTTGCTGTAAAGGCCTGAATCTCTGAGTCGTCGTATGACTATCATTCGAAAGACTTACCAGCGTCTACCACTGTTGCGCTCTGACTTGCTGGGAGAAAAAGATTACCTTAGGTGACTCCGCACAATATGAACTATCTTGCACTGGGGTAGTAACTCGTGGTTGGCCACTCCGAAGTCTATCCCGGGCACTGCCATTAGTTCCGTGACGTTCATTGGGACGTACGATAGTGTGTGATGGCAGTTCATCCTTCTTGTAATGGCCTGCGAGATCATTCCGGTCTCCAACATACCGCTGACAATTTGGCGGTCGTTTTCAGAAAGTTGTGACATTTCAAGCACATGTACTGAGTGTTTTGTCTCAACTGTCTTTTTATACCGAGTAAATTGCCACAAGGCGTACACATTTTCAGAGGCATCGGTTGCACTGGAAATCGTGTTGCACGTGTAATTTTCATTGTTTTCAGGCAGTCTGTACACAAACTCCTGGGATGAATCATGAACTCTCATTTCAGCAGCCATTTCTTCGCTATCTCATTACAAACACTGGGAAATCATTTCCACACTGTTTTTTTTTTAGCTTCTCGACATCAGTATATATAATAGTGTTGCGTTTTAGTGTACTTCAGTATTTATGTTTTCGAATTATTTTAAAAATCATATCTCGCCGGCTGAAATACTATATAATTAATATTCAAAGTGGTTTGGAGAGAACAGTGAAAGAAACAGTAGTTGCTGGGCGATGAGGCAGGGGTCAACTACATCGAAGATGGACATGAGAAATTACTGATACCTGGGGCGTGAAAATGTGTGAGGCAAGATAAATTGAAAAGAAAAACAAATAAACAACAACAAATAACACACACACAAAATAAAAACCATGCAATCACATCAATAAACGTTTCGCCACGCAGTCATGAGCGTCACCTACTGTACAGTATCTACTACATGATGATGATGATGATGATGATGATGATATATATATATATATATATATATATATATATATATATATATATATATATATATATATATATATATATATATATATATATATATATATATATATATATATATATATATATATATATATATATAACACCCTAGAAGAGTATGGACATGGATGGAGTCCTGATAGCAGGATTAGAAACCAGATAGATTACATTCTGATTAGCAGAAGGTTTCGAAATGAGTAAACAATTGCAAAATTAGTTCCCAGTGCTGATTGTTATAATGACCACAGATTACTTACAGGTACATTGAAGGTAAAGTTAAAGAGAGTCAAGTATGTAACAAAAAACACTAAATATGATCTGTGTACATTGAGAAATGATAAGGATATACAAAACAAATTCAACATAGAAGTACAGAACAGATTTGATATATTGTCTGATCTAGAGATCCTATTTCAAGATCTGGATGATAAATGGGAAATGTTGAAGAATTCAATCAGTTTGGCTGCAGAAACAACTATTCCAAAATCACAGAATGTAGATCATACGAAATGGATGACTGAAGAAATTTTACAACTAATGGAAACAAGAAGACTCAACAAAAATAATCCTGCCAAATATAAAGAAATTCACAGGCAAGTTAGAATATTATAATATTATGCAAGGAGGCAAAAGAAGTATGGCTTGAAAACAATTGCATAGAAATTGAAAAATAATACAACAGTCAAAATACCAAATTAGTGCACAAAAGAATTCAGGAACGTACTAATAAAAAAACAAGTACATCAGCAGGCTGTCTAAAAACTAAAGATGGAAAAATCATAATAAAAAATATCAGATTCTACATGTATAGGCAGATTATGTGAAAAACCTTTATGATGATAAAAGAGATGAACAGTATGATATCCGATGTAATTATGAAGGGCCGTCCATTTTGAAGATGGAGATTCGGAATTTCTTAAACATATGAAAGCTGGCAAGACTCCCCGGTTCAGATAACATCACAACAGAAATGATTAAAGCTTCTGAAGAATATGGAATAGATCAAGTCACCAGACTGCTGAACACATTATATGATACGTGTGATATATCTTCTGAATTATGTAATTCTGTATTTATTGCAATCACAAAGAAATCAGGATCCTTGGAATGTGATAAATATAGAACAATTAGTATAATGAGTCACATCGCGAAGATTCTGCTACGAATTATCATGCGAATAGTGAGGATGAAAATACAACATGAAATAGGAGAAGAACAATGTTAGTTTGTAGAAGGAAAGGGTACAGTAATGCGGTGTATATGCTGCGAACAGTTATTGAACGTTCTATAGAAGTAAACACAGATATACATCTTTGCGTTGTTGACTACACAAAGGTTTTCGATAGAGTAAGACATGTCAACATGGTACATGTGCTTGCAGATCTACAAATTGATGGGAAAGACATTATTTTATCTATAACCTTGTTTGTCCATGCCCTTTTCCTACGTAATTAATTACTACTTGAATATGTGCTACCATTATCAAACAATTAACTAAACTAATTGACTGCACTCACTCACTCACTCACTCACTCACTCACTCACTCACCCACCCACCCACCCTCCCACCCACTCACTCACTTACGCACGCACGCACGCACTCACTCACTCACTCACTCATACACACACAATGAACTTGATATAAGTTTTTACCCTGACAATAAGCACAACAGACAACAGCAAGTTAGATGGTTCCGTATAACTAGGGAACCAACTGACAATATACCACAACCACAACGAGTAATGATGAACAGACCAAACGGAATCAGAAGAAGAGGTCGACCATATAAACGATGGATAGAGGGAATAACAGTCCATGGGAATCTCAATATTTTAACTCCATAAACGGACACTCCCCGCTGTTTATGCTTCAGCTCGACACCGCAAGGTACAAGAGGAACAAGATAAGATGAGATTAGATGAATAAACGAAACGTCACAGAGAACTGTAATTGTGTGTAGTATGTATTCTTGTTCAGTGGAGCATCCACTTGAATGGACACACGGGTTATCTCTGCTGGACGTTAAAAACACCACTGGAAATAGAATACCAAAGTTTGTAATTAAAACAATTATCATATGTTAGTATATCTTTTCCATCACTGTTAAAATGAAAAATAAATTTATTTGAATCTGTTTTGTACTTGAATGAAGAGAAACACTCTGATGGAGCCAGATCCGTAGCGTAGGATAAGTGTGGAAATATCTCAACATTCATATTATTCATTATTAGCTGCGCAACTGTGCTTAGTTGGAGGGCGCGTTGTCTTGATGCAACGACAGGTTTTCAATGCGTGCAATACCTCGTTTCCTGTCCAAATTATGTTTAGTTTGGTAACGAGATCTACATAGCATAATATATTAACTGTGATACCAGGAGGCAGATACACTTTCCACACTTTCTTTGTCGTTTCAAAAGCAGTCAGTATCACATTTCCTACATACTTCCATGCTCTTGGTTTAAAGGGTCTTGGGAAAGCTGGGAGTTTTCCATTGCATGCTGGAAATTTCGGAGTGTGGTGTCATAATTGTGAACTAAAGTCTCATCTACTGTCGCCATGGTCGCCAAAATGTTTTCTAACTGACATGTTTTTAGCAGCTGTCGACAGCAATTGTGGCATATTTGTTTCTGATCGCAGGTCTACAAGCAAGGAACCAAGCGATCAGCACATCGTTGTTTTATGTTTAGTGTGATGTTTACAATTCTATTCACTGTTCTTTCATGCAGTTGTACAGCACTATATATACATTTTTTTTATTTTTCTGTCCTAGTGAAAGCTTTTCTTCAAGCCTGTTGATTTCCGGTGTTGCACTCTGAAGATGGTTTCCCAGATCTTGGCAGGTCAGCAACATTTGAGCTGGCACACGCTAACTGTCCACACCATTTTTGTAACTGATGCAAACAGTAGACAAGATTCACATTAGCATAAAGACTATGGTGTTTACCTCTCAGCGTGGTGATCTGGTGATCAAATCTCCATCGAGGCTGATTTAAACAAATTATTAACATGAGTTCTGGGTCTCCCGTGTCTAAATTGCCTGTGAGACCTGGACACTTACTAATCAAGCTGAACAGCGCATAAATGCCATTAAATATAAATGTTATAGACTGTTCTAAGAATATTTTTGATACAGAAAAGAACAAATGCATCCATACAACAAGAACTGAATATTGAAGAACTTTGGCTACTAAAGACGATAAAACAGAAAATTTCAATATTGTGGTCCCTAGAAACGTCATGAAAGTTTGGAGAGATCAATTATGGATGGGTATATGCCCTGGAAGAGAATTAGAGGAAGGACAAAGAGAAGATGGGTCTAGGATGTAGCAAATGATCTCCAGATGAGTGTATCGGACGCAAGACATCTTGCTTATGATCAAGAAATTTTCCGGATGGTTGTTATGGAAGCGAAGTTCTGCAAAGGACATGCTACTGAATGAATAAATGGTCTGTCATTGCTTTCTGACGCTCATACCATCGGAATTAACACACAGTAGTCTGCTTGCAAATCATCTGCAGCTGATTTATAACCCTGAACTTGATATGTCGCGGAGGTGTGAAACGTGTTAACTGCCCCTGATCCATATCGTCGGCTAATAATTAGGTACATAGGTAGAAAAGTAAGTAAGTGGGTAAGTAGGTATGTGGGTAGGCTGTCAGCCAGGTAATTAGGTAGAAGGTATGAATGTAGGTAAGCGTCTAGGTAGGTAGTTAGGTAGGTAGGTAGGTAGTTAGGTAGATAGGTAGGTAGATATATAGATAGGTGGGTAAATGGATAGAGTTTGGCTAGGTAGGTAGGTAGGTACGCAGGTAAGTAGGTAGGCAGGCAGGCAGGTAGGTAGGTATGTAGGTAGGTAGGTAGGTAGGTACGTAGGAGGTACGTAGGAGGTAGGTAGGTAAGTAGGTAGGTAGGTAGGTATCGTTGCAGTATACTGTCTTACAAGCCGTGACTAGCAGTCAAGATATCCTCAAATTCAACCCCATTTTACAAGAACATAAGACTGCAATCATCACCGGTACGATTTCAACTTGGGGGAAAAGAGACAATCGACACCACCCCAGATTGAAAACCGCACAGATCACGAATAGGAGCGAATACGTGAAAAACTTTACTGGATCAAAGAATATAAAAGATGGCGCACAAGTAAACATCTTCCCGATTTACACAAAGCCAAGACGCGAGGTAGAAGGTATTGACGGACGGCCGGCAACATCTACAAACGAACAACGATAAAATCCATTCGTGAAAGACAACAGAAGTAGAAGCCTACAGCGAAGTTGAACAACGCTGAGTCCTAAAGCCTGAAACCAGTGTCAGTGTTTACAGCAATTCAAGAGAATGCAGGTAAGCAACGCTATGTTTTATAATTACGCTAGTCAATGATCCCTTTTCTAGAATAATTGGTGAGTCGATATGCGAAAACCATGTGGTTAGTTCTTTTGGAATTAATTTAGTAGAAACTAAATAATATATTCAGTTATCATAGTCTATGGGTAAACTGTCCATTAAGAAAACCACAGTGAGTTTATTTTTCTACCATCTAAACAACTTATTTCATGTATAAGCATTAGACCTAGTTGTACATTATATTTCTTAAGTAGTAAACTCAATCAGCAGTGTTTTAAAGTGGTGAGTAACTTAAGAGTTAAGAAGGCTAAGAATATTTAGTTCAGTAAAAAGAAACTATTTTACATGTGCCAACACTGGTAATAGAAATTAGTGTAATGTGTAAACAAAAGTACATGAGCACCTGAGATGTAAATAGATTTCTATATGTATCATAATTTGTGTGATGGGTTAAAGCAACCATGTGGTGAGGAAATGTATTTTCATTGTTGTTAAACATAGGGCATTAATATTTGTGCCATATAATCATGCTTAATCAACCGCCATGCAAGTATGGTTAGGATGCATGATGAATTAATGTGAATTGGGTGTACCACATAATTCTATGTATTTGATAAACGCAACTTCCTTCTTCGATGATAAAACCATCAACTGCCTTCCTCAAGTTCCCACCAATGAGACACTTGATGACCTGCCAACCATAGTGGAAATAAACAAAGCCATCCAGCAACTCTCCAGCGGCAAGGCACCTGGTCCTGACTCCATCCCAGCAGAGATATACAAGGCAGGTGGGCCGGTCCTAACAGAGCAGCTTCACCAAGTCTTCACAAACATATGGATGAACGAGACCATGCCACAAGATTTTAAGGACGCGTCAATAGTCCACCTTTACAAACGTAAAGGAAACCGCCAATCCTGTGACAACCACCGAGGCATCTCCTTGCTTTCAATTGCAGGGAAGATACTCGCCAGAATTCTTCTCAATCGCCTCACAGCCCATCTCGATCAAGGTCTTCTTCCTGAGAGTCAATGTGGCTTCAGAAAAGAACGTGGAACTGTTGACATGATTTTCGCTGCAAGGCAGCTGCAAGAGAAATGTCAGGAACAGAACTGCGAAATGTTCTCCACTTTCATTGACCTTACCAAGGCTTTTGATACAGTCAGCAGAGAAGGACTGTGGAAGATTATGGCAAAATATGGCTGTCCACGAAAGTTTGTCCAAATAGTGCGGCTATTTCATGACGGCATGCAGGCAAGAGTACAGGAAAATGGTGAACTGTCTGAACCCTTTCCTGTCACCAATGGAGTGAAGCAAGGATGTGTCCTGGCACCAACACTGTTCAGCCTCATGTTTTCAGCCATGTTGATGAATGCCTTCGAGAACGACGACATTGGAATAGACATCAACTACCGTATGGATGGAAATTTATTCAATCTCAAAAGGCTGAAAGCTAAAACCAAAATTGACAGCGGCACCGTCAGAGAGCTCCTGTTTGCTGATGATTGCGCTCTATACGCCAACTCAGAGGCGGACATGCAACATAATGTTTCAGCTTTCTCACATGCCTGTGCCAACTTTGGGCTCAATATCAACTTGGAGAAGACTGTAGTTATGTACCAGCCAGCTCCAGGGAATAATCACACTGTGCCGAATATCAAAGTGAATGATCATAGACTAAGTGTTGTGGACAAATTCACCTATCTTGGCAGCACCGTGTCACAAGCTGCCACAATCGATGACGAAGTGAATGCAAGAATCTCAAAGGCCAGTGCAGCCTTTGGCAGACTGTACAAGAATGTATGGGACAGAACTGGAATAAGCCTGCAAACAAAGCTAAAAGTCTACAAAGCAGTTGTATTATCCACACTGCTATATGCTTGTGAAACCTGGACTGTTTATCAGCGACACGCTAGGAAATTAAACCACTTCCACACAGTCTGCCTAAGGAAGCTCCTGAAGATTAAATGGCAAGACAAGATTCCAGACACTGAAGTCCTAGAAAGAGCATCCATGCCCAGTATCCACACTCTACTGATGAAGAATCAGATTCGCTGGGCTGGTCACTTGACTCGCATGCCAGATCACAGGCTCCCTAAACGAATTTTCTACAGCGAACTGCGTTGTGGTAAACGCTCCCAAGGTGGCCAGAGGAAACGTTTTAAAGACACTCTGAAAATTTCACTGAATGCTTTTGGAATTCATCATGACACCTGGGAGGCTGCAGCCAGAGACCGAAATTCGTGGCGTGCATCATTGCACAAAGGTGCAGTCATATGTGAGGCAACCAGGACTGCAAGAGTTGTGAAGAAAAGGCAGGACAGAAAAACCACTGCAGGAAATCCTCCTCCAGAGACGTCAAGCATTCTTTGCCCACATTGTCAAAGAACATTTCGAGCCAAAATAGGCCTTATCAGCCATCTTAGAACCCACGGCTCCACACCTTCAACCCCACTGGATGAAATGAATGGTCATCATCATTCTTGATGGACAAACAACATGTATTTGATGGGAGCATGTGGTGACCCATGTGATTTCCTTATTGTTAAACAGATGTGAATGTATCATTTGTGAATCACATCAGTATGAATGACTAATTATCATCTGGGAAAATATTATAATTTCTGATGAAGGATGGTGGAATGATGAGATTTCATTGTAATGTCATTGGTGTTGAATCTGTGAATTTATCATGGGTAAGGCACATACATAATGCTTGATTGTCATTCATACAGATATGATTGTGTCTGATGAATGATTGTGAAATGATCATCCATGCACATATGAATATTATGTCTGATGAATGGGTATGAGTGAGATAAAGAGACATGCTGAAAAGGAGTATAGGCTAACAGTCAATCTCATGATAGAAGGCAACTTTGATGTGTAATGTCCTGTCTATCAGCAGAGAATCTGTTCGGCATAACCTAAACACTAATAATCATTTAGTGCACTCCAGCGCATGACAACACTTTGTATTAAATATCATTCATGGTACCATCATCTGCTTTTGTGCCCGAAGCACAACACAACCCGTATTACACATCACGCATACTACAAGCATCTGGTCTTGTGTCTTAAGCAAACCCCCATTTTGTATTATAGATCACTCATGTTACAACAAATGGGCTAGTGTCCTGATGAATGTAATGATAATGAGATGATGATTGTAATAACAATAATGACGATGATGATTGTAATGAAGAAGATTATTGTAATGATAATGATGATGATGATAATGATATGATGATGATGATGATGATGATTGTAATGAAGGTGATGATTGTAATAACAATGATGATGATGATAATGATATAATGATAATGATGAGAATGATAATGATGATTGTAATAATAATGATGATGAGGATAATGAGAATGATGATGGTGACAAATAAAGTACAATCATATTATAGACATGGTGAATAGGAGGGAATATACTCGCCTTGAAACTGTTGATTAGAAAAGAATTCACCTGAATAGTGTACCAAAATGGATACCATGATGTACTTAGTTAGTTAGTTACAGTTCCAACTTCACAGCAACGGGTCGACCCCATTATGTTCCATTCCTGTACCAGTGAATATCACACAAAACGCTCCCCACTGCCCAATGTGAAAAGTGGAAAAGACAGAGTCTCGACAAACAACAGCCCGCACAGATACACTGTGCTTAATGCCGCCGCCAGAATGTCAACACAACAGTCCCCCACGAAACACCCAGTTCATCTCTGATGGAATCGGCAGTCATTTTCTCATCTGGATGTTTCCTAGATGTTCACCGACACAGTCCACGAAAATACAGTTCATCATCGATGGCAGTGGCAGTTAACCAGAAGCCCAGCAGCTACGAATTTCTGCATAAGGCAAAAACCGGTAAACTCTGGGACATAACCATCTGCCATCGCTCCGAACATGCAGTCACGTTCCAAAACACCTCGGGCAGATTCAAAAGCATTTCACATGAAACTCACAGTTCACAGTGTCGCGCCACGCACTCACTCAGTAGCAGGGCGACGGAACCATCATGATGTACTTATACTGTTTATAAGCAAATACCCATTGCAATGGGGAATGATTGTTAAAAAACCTTTAATGTATGAGACCTTTTTCTTTTAATGGAAAAGATGTAGAGAACATAATTAGGTACAGAAGAGGAGGTCAACATACATTTCAAATTCCAAATCAATCAAGATATTACTTAACCTGGAGACCTGAGGACAGGCATAGGTGAAGATGAAACTGCACATCTGCTAGAGTAAACCTTGAACACCTGATAGTGGAAGATTGGATGGAGAGCAAAAAATTATGTTGATGATAACTAATTGAGAACACCAAGACTATCTTTCTCCTATGCTTATTTTTCTCTAGGAACAAGATTCCTTTTATTGATTTCACTTTTTGTGTACCTAGGAGTTTACAGCATTGCATTTCTAATGACATATAGAGGATGTGATGTTGATTGCTGACATTTCAGGTAGTGTCTAAGTACAGCTAGATTCAGACCTGACTTTTTGAATGTAACAGCTTGGCTGAATGTAGCAGCTTGACTGAGTGAGGCAGCTGGTAGAGTGGGGCCAAATACTAGTCACAAGCAACTTCCTGCAGATTTTCTCCACCAAATAGGACAGGTATCCTTGAGACCTTAGTCTTTTTGACAGAGGTAGAGAAATCAGTGAGCCACTAATCCTTATCTGGAACAAAAGAACTCATAGGAAACTATCACATATATTGCCGCCGAGGTCCAAGAACTTGAAGTTTGACAAATCCGAATGGATACAGTTTTTTTCTCCTCAGAGTATACATAGGCCAGAAGAAGAGGCACAATAACTCTTATGGAAGACTGATTCAATACTAATGGTGATGGATCTGATAGTGGGCACACCCAAGATAGATATATGTAGTTAGAGATGAACATGTATATGATCTTATTTTGTTAATACACTGATTATATATGTTGATGACATTATTGTTCAATACCACTAATTAAGTGTAATAAATTTGAAAATAAGGGTCATTGTCTCTTTTGAGAGTTCTCTTGTCGTAGTAAAATTGTTGTAATCAACACCCTAGATTAATAATTATTTAGTTGGTAGAGGAGAGGCAAGGAACCACCAATAGGATATTTTGGGGTATACACAGAAAACCTTTCATTGGTTTCCACGAGGTATTCCTTGGTTCTCCGAAACCCTATTTATTGGTCTCAAACCACTGAGCCAGTAACAGCTAAATTAATTATAACGGGCAGGATAATATTGAGAAAGAGGAACTTAGTATCCTTTCTCTCTTTGGGGTTGAGCCATCAATCCGTACATCCGACAATAGCCTAACCACTGTTCATTCCGCAGTGTCTGTCAAAAAGATTTTAATTGTCCAATGTTAAGAAATACACAAGTTCAATTCCGAATTTCCTTAGGGATCATTCATTTAAGCGAACCCTAATTTACTCAGTTCAAGCCCCTGACCAAAGTAAGTCAGTACGTTTATAAACACATGCACAAACACGCACTTCAACAGCATGCTGACAAACAAATAATGACACGCACATTTTATCTCCAGCCTTGCAAACCTTTCAAACAACATGACTCGGATCAACTTTTGAAGTCCAGTATGATCTCTGAACGCCCAGGGCCATGTTACGTGAAACTGTGCATTCATGCGTGCAGTCATCATTTTGATGTGCGGACATGCTGCAGGGATCTGTTGGAGGGCAAGTGAGTGCACCTATTATTTCTTGTATATCTCAGTATGTCAGTGGAACCGACGTTAGCGAAATGGCTAAGCTGTTTAATTGCCGGTCTAGTAGTCATGGTTTCGAATTCACATCGAGGCGGATTTTAATATACACCCGGGCTCTTTGAGCGACGCAACCAGCGTACCAGGAAGTCTCAGCAGTAAGTGATGGCAGCGGCGCAATACTGCTACTCACAACAAATTCTCTAGTCTATATAATGATAGCCTATATAATTATGGACATAGTACTATATCCAAAAGGACTGCATGCATGCGTGCGTGCGTGCGTGCGCGTGCGCGTTCGCTCGCGCGCGCGCGCGTGTGTGTGTGTGTGTGTGTGTGTGTGGGTGGATGGTGGTAAAATAAAGGACCCATTTGGGAGACTCATTTGGGAGTCTCCATGGCGAAGTGGTCAAGCCGACTTCCTCGGGCTCCGAAAGTTGTGGGTTCGATTCTGGGCCGCGTCCTTCGGTTCATGGGTGCATTTTTTCGGAGGCTCCAGTGGGTCGTCGCTGGAGCTACGGAGTTCGTGCTTTGTGCGAAGTTGTCCGTGCTGCGGAAAGAGGCCGTGCCTTATGAAATAAAAACCCGGTGTAATGAAGTCGACCCTGTCAACTTTTAAGCGACTTTAAAGGACCCATTTACAGCCACAATGTGTATTGGACATGTATTGCTGGACCAATATTATCATAGACCAATGGGTGGAGGATGTAGTCAGCATCCCGTCGGCCGTCTTTACTTCCACAGACAAGTCTTGCTCGCCATCTAAGGCTAGGTCGACATGAGAGCCCAGCGAAATATTTAAAATCGATATCTGCTCCGATTTGGGGTCAACTCATTACCACTGTGCCGGTAATAGTGTGTGTGCGTGCGTGCGTGTGTGCGTACGTGCGTACGTGCGTGATTATATCTATGATTGTTAGACAGGTAGAGAGACAGGCAGACACTAGGTAGGTATAAAGTGAGGTAAGTATACATAGGTAATTATTATTCAAATAGTAGGGTAGGTATAGATGGTTAGGTAGATTGTTAATCGCATGCGCATGTAACTACGTATGAACGTGAGAGATGAGTTCCGTTGTTGGTGTTGTTAATGTGAGAATCAGAATTATACTGATCGCGTTGCACTGGGGGTAACGATCTGAGACGGAATCACGACACAGGAGTAAATTATTGCAGATAGGTCACACACCGAGCGGATGAGACGTCAGATGGTGCGTCTTGGTTGAATTGGCCATATGTTCACATGCCTCTATTTTGGACGAACACTTACAGCTCGAATTGGTCTAATCCAGTGTTTCCCAACCTTTTTTGTGCTATGCCCCACCTAAGCCTTTCTAAAATTCTTATGCCCCCCCCCCCCCCTCCTCCAACATATGCATCATTTTTAATATTCAAAAATTGAAATGTTCACTAAAGAAACGTGACTTTTTTATTTTTTATTTTTAGAAGGGTTCACGGTTCCAAGAGGGTCACGCGTCCCTGTGTGTCGGTTGTGTTGGGTGAATTTTTAATTTTTTTTTTTTTTTAGGTTTGGCGGTTACCCCAGACAAGCTGGTTCCCCCGCCTCCCCCTCTTTTTTTGTGTGGCCCCTTAGTCTCACTGTGAGCTATTGCCCACAGTGGTTCACCAGGCCCACACCTAAGGTGAAGATATGTGATGGGGTTTTATTTGATCAACCCGGTCACCCGACCAGATCAGACCCACTACTGGGGGAGAGCAGCAGAGAAATGCAACCACACAATGAAAAAAGTGGAAGATTTGCCTGAAGGATCATTGAAGAATAAGCCTGATGTCATTGCCAGCCTCTATAGTTCAATGGGAAATGCCTACTTGGAAATGAATAAATTTTCACAGGCACTTAAGTTTCATACAAAAGATCTGAATATTGCTAGAGACAACAATTTAGACCAAGCAGAGTCCCGAGCTTTAGATAACCTTGGACGAACATATGCAAGGATGGGTGACTTTAGAGAAGCAATTGACATCTGGAAAAGCAAACTCCCAAAGAGCAAGTCAGCATTAGAAAATACTTGGCTGTTTCATGAGATCGGTCGGTGCCATTTAGAGCTGGGTGAATATGAGGATGCAAAGGAGCATGGAGAAAAGTCTGTGGAAGCAGCAATAGAAGCCGAAGACCCCGGATGGCAGCTTCATGCACGTGTTCTGGTAGCCCAGTCAGAGGTTAAATGTGGAGAGTATGAAGCAGCCTCAGCGTCATTCAAACAAGGTTTGGATTTGGCAGTAGACCAGAATGATAAAGCTGCTCAGAATGCAATTAGGAAAGCTTTAGATGAGGTCAACAGTCGATTGAGGAATGGAGGTCGTCTTGATGAAAGTGAAGATGACAAAAACAGTGAAACTGACAACAATAGAGACGATTCATTTGAAGATAGTACGTCATCATCATCATCATCATCATCATCATCATCTTCCACTTCTGCCGTCAAGCGTCGTGGGGAGGAATAATTTGCGTTCCAGCGCCCGGTGGACGGCACTGGATAGTGTCATTCCGTGTGGTTGTACAATGTCTCTGATGTCGTCAATCCATTTTCTTCTTGGACGTCCTCGTGGTCTCGTCGCAGATGATCTTTGATGTAAGGCCAGTGATGGTAGTTGCTGATGTTGCATTCTAACGACATGGCCAAACCACTTGATCTTCTGTCTTTCAATAAATGTGGCACAAGGTGTTGATCCCACAGTCTGTCTGATAGTAGCATTTCTTACTCGGTCTCGGATTGTTAAGTTGGCAGCTCTCCTCGGGCATCTCATTTCGCAGGTGTTGATTTTGCGAAGGTGTAATTTGGATAAAGTCCAGGTTTGAGATTGATAGCATAGGGTTGGTGTGAATATGCTGTTTATTATCTGTCGTTTTGCGGACATGGGTATGTTTGGATGCTTCAGTAAGGGTGATAGTTGATATGTAAGTGCACTAGCTTTTTGACATCTGATTTCAATTTCTCTGTCCAATCTGCCATCTTCTGTGATCATACTTCCAAGGTATTTGAATTCTTTAACTTGTTGCAGAGGTGTGTTATTTATCTGTATACTTAGTGGGCCTGCCGATCTGCTAACTTGCATTACTTCGGTTTTGGCTGTGTTTATACTCATACTGTATCTGCTGCAGGTTGAACTCAGATTAGTAATATGATTTTGTAGTCTGCCCTCATCGCTGTAAAACAGGCACTGATCGTCTGCAAATAGAAGTTCATTTATTCCTTGTGGGTCAGTTGTTTCATCTGGAGTAAAGAGTTCTAAATTTTCTGAATCTGTTCTGTCGAGACTTGCTTCTTTGGAAATTCTGTCCATGTAGATATTGAATAGCAGGGGAGAGAGCACACATCCCTGTCTCACTCCTGTATTGACTGTGAACATATCTGATATACCTTCTTGTGTTCTTACTGCACTTTGGCTCGAGTGGTACATGGCTATGATGTTTTCTAGCAGTTGCCCTTCTATCCCATAGTCTTCAAGAATGGTCCATAATTTGTATCTGTCTACTCTATCGAAAGCCTTTTCCTGATCCACAAACACAATATTCTGCTGGTCACTATATTCGATAGTTTTTTCACAAATTTGTCTAAGTGTAAATAATGCATCAGTGCAACTTTTACCTTTCCGAAAACCGAATTGTGCTTTGCTTAACTGTTGTTCAACTATTGGTCTAGCTCTCTGTTCCAAAAGTTTTGCATACATTTTCCCTATATGGCTCAGGAGTGATATACCTCTGTATGTTTCGCACTCTCTCATATTGCCTTTCTTTTTCCATATTGGTACTATTATTGCCTGTTGCCAATCATCTGGGACTTTTCTTTCTTCCCATGCTATGTTAAAAAGTCTTGTTAGCCATTTAACTCCTGTTTCCCCACAGGCCTGAATAGCTTCTGTGGTTATTCCATCTGGACCTGGTGATTTGTTTTTAGGACTTTTCTGTATAACTGCTTTGACTTCTGCAGGTATAAAATTTGGTTCTTGCTGTCCCTGGCATTTAGGCACAAAAGTGAGGTTTTCTATGTTATGTGTGGGGTTAAGTACTTCTTGAAAGTATTCTGCCCACCTTGCTAGTCTTTGTTGTGGATTAAATATCGGTATACCTCTTTTTAGTACGTCATCGAAGAGAAATGATTGCCCAGAAGAAAACGAAAGAAACAGTACAGATGAGGACGAAGAAAATGTGAAAAAGAATGCAAATGAAGTATAGCACCATATATACCAAGCCATTTGCATGACATACCTTAAAGTTGTTGAAGTTTTCTGAGCAGAAACATTGTCACTGTTTCTTTATGTTATTAAAACATTTGTTTTAAGAATAGATACTGTGTTTAAAAAAAAAAAAAAAAAAAAAAAATCCTAGCCAAAGGACCGAAAGGTTTTAGGAAGAAATCACGAGGAAATTATTGAGCAAACGAGGTAAATAAATTTTCAAAACATATAATGGAGAGCTGAAATTCAAGTAGTAAATAATTTTAATGAAAGATTTTTCTATACTATTTTGATTATTAGTAATTATTTAACTTTTGTGAGATCTTGCGCTTGATGCTCGCTGCAAAGAGTTTTTATCTCAGGTTCCAATTTAGTTAACTTCAGTCTCAAGTCTCCCCGTTTTGTTATATCCAGCCGATTTCTTCCATTTTCGAATTGCCCCCCCTTAACAATCGAATTGCCCCCCTGTGTGGCGTGGGCCCCACGTTGGGAAACACTGGTCTAATCAGTCACATTCACAAGCGTTGTACTTACTATGCCTTGTTTGAAGCACAATGTAACAAACTATCGTCTGTCAAGACGGCAAGATACCTACAGCAGTGAACCTATATTCATTATTTAGCTCTGTGTTCTGAAAGTACTGTAAATCGTATGCCACGGCAGCCACTTCTGGACCTTGAGATATTATTATGTGTACACATTGTGCAAGGAACCTGATGTCTTTCGATTATTTAAGAAGGATCTGAATCACATCCTACACAATGAAAAATCAGGATTCTGGCTTGCTGCAAGAATCCGAGGTCGACGTGTGCGTGTACATACTATGTTTTTATATCTCTGTCTCTCTTTTTATATGTCTGATATTGGTTTTAGAAACCAACAGTTTATATAAAATTTACTCTGAAAATATGTTTACGCTTATACATACATGTGTGTTTGTGTGTGTGTGTGTGTGTGTGTGTGTGTGTGTGTGTGTGTGTGTGTGTGTGTTTAAATGTCTATCAATTCGTATGCATGATATATATATATATATATATATATATATATATATATATATATATATATATATATATATATATATATATATATATATATAATTCCTTTATACATGTGTGTATGTGTGTGAATTATGTCCTGGCAGGTATGAAAAGCTTCCCGTAGACTACTATACTTTAGCCTTGACACAGAATTGCCTTAATTGACCTCAAGCCCTGGACAGGAAATGGCAGAGTAAATCCTTTGCTGACTAACTACATGAACCGGAACTACTCCGGAAGATTTCACGCGGATTTCAATACAGTATAGCACTTTGCCTGGTTCCCTCTTCACGTACTTAATTCAAGGGTAGGTTATTGAATTGATTGTAAACATATGAACACGTTCAGTGCGCGTTGAAAGGATGACCTCGCAAAACATTTGGAGTGCCGATTTGTGAATATTTAGAATTCTGATACATAGTAGTTGGAGAAATAAAGACAGAAGTAACCCAAGGAACGAAGAACGACAGAAATGACTAAATCAACAAATAAAGAAGTATATACAAACGATAACAAATAAAGACACAAGTATTGAAAGGATGGCAGAAGCAACGAAGATAACAACTAAATTCAGAAATCCGTAAAGAAGAGAAGAGAGTAAAATCAACATTAGCGGCAGAAATAAAGAAAAGCAGAAGAGAAGAGAACAAATAAAGAGAACAAATAAAGACAAAAAAGGAATAAATAGTGAGAGATGTAAAGAGGATAAACAACAACAACAACAACAAAAACAAAAACAACAACAACAACAACAACAACACAAAAATAAACAAGCAAATAGAAGAAATGAGGCAATAAATAAAGGTATATGGGAACAAATGATGACATAAAATAAAGAAGAATAAAGACAAAAGTGACGAGTGGAACAAGTAAAAGGATAAGCAACGAAAGAAAGAAATAAAGACAGAAGTACCGACAGGAACAAATAATAACTGAAGTTACTTCAGAAAAGCATAAAGGCATGATTTATGGGAATAGAGGATAAAGACATAAGGCGACGAAAGGAAATAAACAAACACAGAAGAACTGAAGGGAAGAAATAAAAACAAAAGTGGCGAAAGGGAGAAAGATAGAAGCACCCAAAGGAACAAATAAAGACATAAGTAACGACAGGAGCAAAAAAAAAAAACAACAACAACAGAAGGCTGAAGTAGCGAAAAGGGAAAATAATGATAGAAGTATCACGAAAGGGATAAATATAGGCAAAACATATGAAAGAAACAAATAATTATAAAATTAACGAACAATGCAGGTTTAGAAAGAAAGAAAGAAAGAAAGATAAAGAAAGAAAGAAAGAAAGAAAGAAAGACAGACAGACAGACAGAAAGACAGACAGAAAGAAAGAAAGAAAGAGAAAGACACATTTGTGAAATGACGCTGTTGATAATATTGACAATGCGGATGATGGTATTAATTTTTTTTTTAAATAATAACAACAGCAACAACGCAAAGAACTACTCCAAGCAGTTGTTGGTAATAAAATCAAGATGCTAGTTCGTGTAATCCAGTCTCATAAAGAAAATGATAGTTGGTAGCAACATCAGTAGCATAAACATTGAATTAACACTAGTGTATTCAGTTTTCATTATTTCAGTCGTCGTGTTTCCAGTTCCGGCATGAAACACTAAAAATGGTTCAAATAACTCGACACGAGTGAGAAATGTCTGGTTCTAGGCGGCACATAAGATCTTCTTATGAGGGTAGACATAAGTGGTCAAAGATCGTAAAAACTTCTGCAACCTCTACATTACATCAACCTGATTCAATACATCTTGTGATGGAGATAACATCAAGTAATGAGTATTGATTCATATTATGACAGGGGGTCAGCATGACCGAATGGATAAGAACGCGCGTTCTTAATCATGCAGTATGCTGATGCCGAGGTAAGGGGCTCAACCACTAGACCGAACAGTAGGACACAAATTTTAACTTCACGTTCTTGACTTGGGGGTGCAAAGTACAAGTACCTCTGAAGTCGGAGGGAGTTCGTCTGATGGCGAGGGGCACTGGTAATAGGGACAACTAATCCACACGCAAAATTCAGCCCAGCGATACTAGAAGTAATCTGAACGGACTACGATTAAATTCAAAGCGAGCTAGTGAAAAAAAAAATGCGACAGAAGTTGGGGAGGGGGGAATAGCAAGGCGACAGTAAATATTAGCCAGAGGCAGACATTTACAGAAAACCTTCATTTGAGAATGAATATGCAATGAAATGAACATGAAAACCAGACATTTGTCGAATAATATAGAATTACTGCCTGCATATCTGTCTGTCAATCTGTCAATCTGTCGTTCTGCTAGTCTGCCTAAATGTCTTTTGTGTCTCTATCTCTGCCTGCCTGTTTGCCTAGATGTCTCTACATGTCAACTGTCTGCCTGCCTGCCTATCTTTAATATTGGACCACCTCTAGGCCCTCTATTATTTGCCATACATATAAATGAAGTTCCTTTATCTCTTTCGTCGTCCTGCGATCTATTTGCAGACCACTGCATAGTGTACATAACATCAAGAAACTGAAATGTCCCAGAATCATCTTTGCCAACATAATTAAATATTATAGTTAACAAGAATTATACAAACCGTAAGGAAGTTATAATACCAAAATATAACCTATATTAACAGTAACTGCGCAAAGACTTCACACTCTACATTCACAGATAACTCCCAGCCCCACATTCACAACATGTCAGTAGAAAATTTAACTGAGCACAAAGCACTGGACCTCGTCATAGATAGAAATCTAACCGTTAATTCCCACGTTCAAGAGGTCGTAAAACAACCACCGAAAAAAAAACAGCAACAACAACAACAAGTCTACCAAGTGCTATCATTAAAGAAAAAAATTCCTTGATGAAAACACAAGATAGATATTCTATACTTCTAGCATACAGACACATGGTGACTATTGCTCCGCAATCTTTGGTTGTTGTTGTTGTTGTTGTTGTTGTTGTTGTTGTTGTTGTTCTTCTTCTTCTTCTTCTTCTTCTTCTTCTGCTTCTTCTTCTTCTTCTTCTTCTTCTTCTTCTTCTTCTTCTTCTTCTTCTTCTTCTTTGTTTGACTGAAATGTTTGTTTTCAACGTAAATCCTTTGTGTCTGTTTACAGCAGAGCTGTGTTATTTGCATCTTTCGACCGACACATCCGACTTCCTCATGCATGTGTTGTCCGGGTCAACCTCCCCGGGTGATTGTTGTTCCAGTTCAGTCACTAGAGCGTTTTTACTGACTCGAGACCAGGGCTGTAGGTTTAATTTATAGTAAACATGTTACCGACAATTCTAGTCTGTATAAGTGTCGCCACCCACTAAAACGTTAGTTACATATCCTTTATAGGACTTTTGCAGTCAACACCAGCATTTTTTGCCGTTGTTGATATCTTGGCAAGTGTACGTTCAGTAGTATGCCATTGTGTTCTGAACAACCTACACCCATACCATTTCGAAAAACCAGCGCAACGTGGTCTGCTGTCAAATCGCGCGCAGCTGTATTTCGGACGCGAGTATGCGGGATCACGATCCGCGTCCGTAACCCGACGTCACGGAGAACGGTCTTCAGCCACTACCACTTCGCAAGTGCTTACTATTTAATAAAGTCAAACTAATTCACGACATCCTATTTCAAAATGCTCCTACTTGCTTGTGGTCAGTCTTTACATATAACGCAACAGATAGCAAACGACTAAATGTATGATATGTTTCTATGATATACATAATCAAAACATGCTTAATGTATTCTGCAGCTCAGCTTGGGAAAATCTTCCAACAATGAATCAAAGAGACCAGCAACCCTATACATATACAATCACAGCTTACTTAAACACTATCTGAGTACAGAATATGCTCCACTTTTAGGAAAAATAGTTTATTAAATATTCTCTTAACAGTGGCTTTGAGGTGACGGGTTTACCGACGCAATTCGTAATCCCGTATTCTGCGAAACACATTTGCAGGCTACTTGGCATCATACCGTCTTGCGTAGGTTTTCTAAAATGTTATGAGCGCCGGTCGTTCAGACAGCAATGACAAACTACTGAACGTAAACTTGCCAATATATCAAAAACAACCCAAAATGCTGGGGTTGACTACGACGCTCTGTAAAGGACAAGCAACTACTACATTCTTTTAACAGTGGTACGGCATATTACCTCAGGAGAATTATATTGCAATGTCACAAATATTAGTATTAATGCGTCGTGTATTAATGATTATAGCACCAATGCTTGTTAATGCATATATTGTTTTTATTATTGTTTGTCTAACATTAGCCTCAAAAATTATGTGTGAATGGATAAAAAATAATATATGCCACCAAAGAGATAAAAAGGGCAGAATGTCAGACGGACCTGCGTGCCCAATTCTTAAACCTCTTAAAATAAAGTTAGTTCGTTCGTTCTATCTGTCTCTGTCTGCCTGTCTATCTAGATATCTATCCATCTATCCGTCTGTCTGCTTGAAGGGAAGTATACGTTTCATGTTGTTGAAAACACTGCAATTTATAGGGAAAACAAAATCCAGACACATTAAGTCTGTATCTGCAGTTTTGTGTTTCCCTATAAATTGCAGAAACAGACTAAATGCAAGCCAACGAAACGTACAGGAAGAGGATGATGAATGCGCATTTGACAATTGCGATTCTTTTTGTAATTTCAGTTTGACGTGTGCCATTTTCTGTCATTATTTCGTGATGATTGATGTAGCTTGATACCTTTTCCAATCTGTTATTTTACACACAGACATATGCGCGCACGCACACACACACACGTACACACACACACACACACACACACACACACACACACACACACACACACATTTATATATATTTGAGTGCCTTGTCGACTGGAGTGGACAATCAGTTATGTTCTACATCTTGCGACCTTATGGCATGTAACAGTTCGCGTGCTGACTCCCTTCCGTACCATGTCACAATACTTTCAGTTTTGGCAACATGTTTCAGTTGTTGTCTTCTCACAATGTGGCCAAACAATGATGTTTGTGATACGTTGTCTTAGTGATTTAGTCTCCCTCAAAATGTCCGTATTACTCATTTTTGCCATCCAAGATATCTTTAGCAATCTTCTTTAAAACTAGATCTCCAAAGCTTCCAGAGATTTATCGCTTGTTTAATAATTGTTCATAATTCGCGGCTATATGTTAGAACTGGTTCTACGAGTATGTAACATGAAAGAATTATTTTTCTAACTTCTATTGACAATGGCTTATTGCATAAAATGGACTTCATTTGAAAGAATGCAATTTTTGCTCGTCCTATTCTGATGTTATTCATGTCTTCTTGTCTTCTTCTTCTTCTTCTTCTTCTTCTTCTTCTTCTTCTTCTTCTTCTTCTTCTTCTTCTTCTTCTTCTTCTTCTTCTTCTTCTTCTTCTTCTTCTTCTTCTTCTTCTTCTTCCTCTTCTTCTTCTTCTTCTTCTTCTTCTTCTTCTTCTTCTTCTTCTTCTTCTTCTTCTTCTTCTTCTTCTTCTTCTTCTTCTTCTTCTTCTTCTTCTTCTTCTTCTTCTTCTTCTTCTTCTTCTTCTTCTTCTTCTTCTTCTTCTTCGTCTTCTTCTTCTTCCTCTTCCTCTTCTTCTTCTTCTTCTTCTTCTTCTTCTTCTTCTTCTTCTTCTTCTTCTTCTTCTTCTTCTTCTTCTTCTTCTTCTTTTTCTTCTTCTTCTTCCCAAAGATGCGTCTTAAGATTTTGTTCTCAAAGTTTGTAACAAGGCTTCATCTCCTTTATTTGTACTCCAGGTTTCAGAGCCATACAGCACAACTGGTCTGATCAGTGTTTTGTAAATTGTGATCTTGGTGTTACGAAATAGCACATTTGATTTTAGCAGGTGTTATAATGCATAGTATATCTTATTTCAAGAGTTGATTCTAGCTTGTATTTCTTCCCTTATTATGTTGGAGCAGTTACCCATGTGTTACCCATGTGAATAGATAATTTTATTTCTGCACTTGCCCCAAAGTAGCATTATTTATTTTAATTGTACATTTAGACCTAATCTGTTTCTTTGATATCGCCATTATTTCTGTCTTCCTATTATTCAAGATAGGGCGCATTTTCTCACTTTCTTAAACCAACATATACATCATTTTCCGTAGTTCCTTCTGACATGTTGCTATCAAACCGTATCATCAGCATAACATAAGTTATTTATATTGAATTCACCAACGAAGATCCCCGGCTCACATACCAATGTTCTCCAATGCCTCTCTTCTCATCATATGACCATCCAAAAAAAGCTGTTTGCCTCTTTCTTATTGTTGTAAATACTGTTCTAGTTTCATTAACCTCTTTCAGACAGTCGTTGTTAGTTAATTTGGCAGTCCAAAGAATTCGCAACTTTCGTCTTAGGAAGTACATCTCTGTTGCTTCCAATCTCTTCCTATTTTTTTTTCATTTATATTCCAAGATTCACAGCCATACAGCAAAACAGGTTCTATATAGCACATCAGAACTCACTTTATTTCTTATATTCAATGATAGTGACTTATTGCATAAGATAGTCGTCATTTTTGAAATGCAGCCATTGCTTGCCCTATTCTGCTCTTAATCTCTGTTGTGCATCTTCCATCTGATGTTATAAATGCCCATAGGTATTTAAAACTATCAACTTTTTGAAGAATTTTCCGTTCTATCTTCCGTTCACATTTAGGTGTCACCTTTTTCTTTGATATCACCATTGTTACTGTTTTCTTGATAATCAAGAAGACCTTTCATTGACTTATCATTGTTATTACAATGTCCAACAATTGTTGTAAATCTTTCGCGCTATCCGCCATCAATACAGTGTCTGCATGGCGTATATTGTTTATGTTATTCAGTGCCAAGGAAAATATAAGTTAAGACCAAACATGGTACACAACAGAACATGTATTATAATGTAAATTTCCTTTCACTGAGCATTGAAACTGCGGAAGATACCTAAAAAAAAAACAAAAGAAACAAAACAAATAACATGATGACCCTAGTATTGTGATTTATCGTCCTTCTGCCCAAATGGAAGGTCACATCTGCGATATATTATCCTTCATCGCTGAATCAGTTATGGTAGACATTTGCCGGTGTATTTTGGGATACTTTTGTTGTAGAGTTTGGGAAGTAAAAACCGTCTGCCTAAGCATTACCCAAGCACTGTTCTCGCTTGGGTCTTTTATTTTATTAAACAATATATAAGTAGCGAAAGAAGAATGCGTCAAGTGTCTGGTGTGGGGCATATATCCACGATCGTTGACTCTCCAATGCTCTGTTTCATCTGACATTTTAATGAAGTTACGTATACTATCATTTGTTGCTGAACATAACGTATATAGCTGTCTCCGCCTTCTTATTGAATATTCATCATAAAGTGCCTTGTCGACTTTGGTGATCATTCTTCTCAACATCTAGCCATCTCCGTCACAATGTATCAATGTGTATGTTTACACCTCTTTTTGACCTCATGATGCAAGGCTGTCAAGAATATTCTTTCGCTGAATGTCCTTATATCTTTGTTGACGACATACTTCCAGTTGAAACAATATGTTCCAGGTTTCCTCTCCTCATAATGCGGCTTTAAAAATATGACGTCTGCCTCTTTCTGATTCCTGCGATAAGATGCCTTTATTTTTTGGCCTCTTCCAAATAATTAGATTACTCATTTTGACTGGCATGTTTCTCTCAAGCCACATAGGATTTGTTTCCTTGTTTATTGAGTGTTCAGGATTCACAGCCATTGGTTAAACCTGGTTCTATGTAATGTACAAGAATTGTTTTTTCTTTAAACTTCAAATGAGAATGATTTATTGTTTAAGATGTATTCCATTTTAGGAAATGTAGTTGTTTTGTTTTTGTTTTTTTAAATAAATGCCTGGGAGTTACAGCCATAATTTAAAACTGGTTCCATGTAACGTGCAGTAATTATTTTTCTGCCCACTACTGTCAGGGATTTAAAGCATAAAGTGTTCTTCATTTTACAAAATATAGCTTATGCTTGCCATATTCTGATTTTGTTTTTAATCTCCAAGATGCTTTTCCCATATGATATTATGTTTGTTTGGTAAAATCGTTTGTTTGTTTCGTGTGTCAGGTCTTAGTCAGATATGACTGAGCTACCGTATAACAGTAGACGGTACTACCTGTTTTCTGTTAGCGCCGAACGTTGGGCAGCGCTTACCAAGCACGACACCCCACATTGTGCCAACGGCTTCGGGCGGAAGAGCGCAATTGGGAGGGTACAAGCCTTACCCTGGTGCGAGGAAATGCAAGCTAAAGACAAAATGGCATGGCAGGGCAGACCAGGCCCTAAGCCTTGGTTGGCAGCTGGTCTAGGATCGAAGCTTCGACAGGCGGACAGTTAGGGCATTGCTTTGCTGATCCGGCAGTTTTTGCAGCTTGTCTTGTTCCAGATGTAGGGGTGTTACCTTTCCTCTGGAGTGAACTAGGCAGGCCGAGAGAGGGATCATGCTGCATGGGCAACACATGATCTCTATATTTTAGCCCAGGCTTTGTGCTATGGAGAGGCAATAACTCCATCCCTGGTCTTAACTGGTCTCGGAATCAAAGCGAGAGGCAACTGTTACGGGTTATAAGTCCCTGTCAACTGGCGTAGACATGGGGCGCCACGCGTTGCCTCTGACGGTGGGAGACACCTACAGGTGTCACTGATCAGCTACCGCCCGCCTCAAGCTGGGCAGCCCCCGGCCAATTGGGTGCTGATCCGCCACAGCCTGCCTGCTTCAATGGGTGCTTGGGGCTAGGACAAAATCTGAATCGCAGGCTGTAAAACCAATGCACCAGGTACAAACAAAAATAAAAATAGAAACCTCAAGCTACGGCTTGCAACCTGGAACGTGAGAACCATGTGTCCAGGATTTTCCACTGACTTGACCAATATTGACGATGTGAGAAAAACGGCTGTGATTGATGCCGAACTCAATCGTCTTAACATTGATATTGCTGGCCTGCAGGAGACTCGCCTCGCTGAGGAAGGGTCACTCAGGGAAAACAATTACACCTTTTTTTGGAAGGGTAGAGGGCAGGCAGAAAAAAGGCAACACGGTGTGGGCTTTGCAGTGAAGAATTCGCTACTGGGAATGATTGAAATTCCAGCAGGAGGAAATGAAAGACTATTATCCCTGCGCTTGGCAACCTCTTGTGGGTTTGCCACCATTATTACTGCATATGCACCGACACTCGATTCCTCTGATGATGTGAAGGATTCGTTCTATGAGGAGTTAGACTCCGTGATCAAGGCAGTTCCAAAATCTGACTACATTTATATGCTCGGTGATTTCAATGCTCGTGTGGGCAAGGACTCGAGTTCATGGCCAGTGTGCCTTGGAAAATACAACATCGGTCGCATGAATGAAAATGGGCAAAGGCTGCTGGAGCATTGCACCAGTAATGACCTATGTATTACAAACTCCTTTTTTTAAAACAAAAGAGATGCATAAGGTCACATGGAAACATCCAAGATCCGGCCATTGGCACCAGCTGGACTTCATCATCACACGGAGACAACATCTGAACCATATATCATTGACTCGAAGTTACCACAGTGCTGACTGTGATACGGATCATTCTTTGGTTGTTGCAAGGGTTAGACTGAGACCAAAGAGAATCTACACAGCTAAACACAAATCTAGCCCCAGGATTAATATTATTAACACTCACGATCCTGAAAAGTGCTTTCAGTTTCAACAGCAACTTGAAGACGCTTTCACTGATACACCAGAAAATTGTACAGTAAATGAAAAGTGGGGTCAAATTAAGGAAACTCTTTATAAAACTGCTGTAGGGGTTTACGGCACTGTGGATCATAAGAGGCAGGACTGGTTTGCGGCAAACAGCGAGACTCTGCAGCCCTTGATTGATAAGAAGAAGAAAGCTCTCTTAAGAAACAAGGAAAGACCAACGCGTAACACTCTGAGTGAACTAAGGCAAGCTAGGAAGGATGTGCAAAAGGCTGCCAGGCAGTGTGCAAATGATTATTGGATCAAGTTATGTGAGTCCATTCAAATCGCAAGTGATAAGGGAAACATAAGAAGCATGTATGAAGGAATAAAGAAAGCCTGTGGTCCAGTGATCAAAAGAAGTGCACCATTGAAAACCTTGACTGGAGAAATCATCACTGACAAGAAACAGCAGATGGACAGATGGGTAGAGCACTATTTGGAGCTTTACTCAAGTGAGACCAAACTAGCGGATGATGCCCTCAACGCCATAGAGGCTCTACCAACTCTTGACCCCCTGGACACACTTCCCACCATAACAGAAGTTAAGTGTGCTATAAATGAACTTGCATTTGGCAAGGCTCCAGGTAAGGATGGGATTCCAATAGAGGTTATAAGGAGTGGGCAAGACACACTCACTCTACAGATCCACCAGCTAATAGAGCTATGCTGGCGAGAAGGACAAGTCCCACAGGATTTCAAAGATTCAAGCATCATAACACTGTACAAGAACAAGGGCGATCGGAGCGACTGCAACAACTATAGGGGTATCTCACTTCTGTGTATTGTTGGAAAAGTATTTGCCAGAATTGTTCTGCGCAGACTTCAAGTCCTAGGAGATCAAGTCTACCCCGAATCACAGTGTGGCTTTCGACAGAACCGGTCTACCATTGATATGATATTCTCATTGCGACAAATGCAAGAAAAATGCCGTGAACAGAATCAACCACTGTTTATTGCCTTCATCGACCTCACAAAGGCATTTGATTTGGTCAGTCGTGAGGGTCTATTCAAGGCACTAAAGAAGATTGGCTGCCCACCAACTCTTCTGTCCATTGTGGAATCGTTCCACACAGGCATGAAGGGTATAATCAAGTTTGATGGTGCAACTTCTGAAGAATTTGAAATCAAGAGTGGAGTTAAGCAAGGTTGTGTACTAGCTCCCACCCTCTTTGGAATATACTTTTCACTTCTACTGAAATATGCCTTTCGTGATCAGGATGGTGGTATATACATTCACTCACGCTCAGATGGCGGCCTCTACAATGCTCAGAGATTGAAGGCCAAGACCAAAATTAGGAGGGTACTGATCAGAGAGTTGCTTTTTGCAGATGATGCTGCAGTTACGACCCACTCTGAGGAAGAATTGCAATGTCTACTATCTGCATTCTCCAATGCTTGTTCTGAATTTGGTTTAACAATTAGCAAAAAGAAGACACAGATTATGTCACAAGGTGCACATGGGGTACCATCAATCTTTATTGACGACGCCGAACTAGAGATGGTAGACCATTTTACATATCTAGGATCAGTGGTAAATAGCAAATTATCCCTAGATCAGGAAATCAACATCCGGATTGGTAAGGCAGCAACAACAATGAACAGGTTAACAAAAAGAGTCTGGGAGAACAGGAAGCTTACTGCAAAAACAAAAGTCCTTGTCTATCAAGCCTGTGTCCTTAGTACTCTTCTTTATGGCAGTGAAACCTGGACAACTTACTCACACCAAGAGAAACATTTAAACAGCTTTCATATGCGGTGTCTGCGAAGAATTCTTGGTATTAAGTGGCAAGACAAAATCACAAATACTGAAGTATTGGAAAGATCAGGTTGTGTGACAGTTTATTCCATGCTCAGTCTTCGTAGACTTAGATGGATAGGACATCTTAGGAGGATGGATGATGGTAGAATACCAAAGGACATCTTTTTTGGTGAATTACAGATGGGTAAGAGATCTCAGGGTCGGCCCCTACTACGATACAAAGATGTGTGTAAGCGGGACATGATTGATACAGGCATTGATAATGCACATTGGGAGCAAGTCGCCGCTGAACGTGTTGCATGGAGGGCAAACATCAGAAATGGAATAAAGACAAAGGAGAAAATTATTGCAGATAAGTCACACACCGAGCGTTTGAGACGTAAGATGGTGCATGATGGTGGAAATGACCACGTGTTCACATGCACCCACTGTGAACGGACATTTACAGCGCAAATTGGCCTTATCAGTCACATGCGCTACCGCCATAGGTAAAAGTTATTATGCCTTTTTAAAGCACAAACTATCGTCTGTCAAGACGGCAAGGTGCCAATGATTATGTTTGTTTCTAAGTAATTGAGTTTCTGTTAAAAGTTAGTTGCATATTCTTTCTAAGACGCCGCAATCGACCCCAGCCTCTTTTACTGTGATGTGCTAGTCATGTTTTATGCTTAGCAATTTGACATGGCTTTCTGAACGGCCGTCGTCTATACGTCGAAATCAACGCAAAGCGGTCTACTTCCAAATCGCTTGCAGCTGATTTCAAACCCTCGACTGGATGTATCGGGAAATTATGAAACATTCACTACCCCCGCTCAACCACAGTTTCCATACTTGCCGATATGAATACCACTGAATGCAATTGTACATTTAGGAACGACCCATTTCTGTTCTATTACCATTACTTCTGTCTTCCTGTTATTCAAGCTGCGGCCCTCCTTGTCACTTTCTCCAGTCACTGTGTCTATCACTTGTCGTAGTTCTTTCTGACCAGTGTTCATGAAAACGGTGGAATATTAGCCACATAAAGTGATTAACCGTGAGAGTAACATATTGAATGAACTAATTTAAAGCATTTCTCGCCATCACCTTATCTCATCTTATTCCTATTGTACCGTGTGGTGTCCAGGTGAAGCCTAAATAGCGGTAGACAGTCCGTTTACGGGTTTCATATATGGAGATCCCCGTGGGCTGTTATTTCTTTCAAGTATTTATACTACAGATATCGCATATCTAAGTTGTAAAGAAACTGCACAACTTGATCGCAACGATAAGCAAGGCAGAATTATATCACAGGGCATGACCTGTACTCACATATTCTATGTTAAAGCGGAGATTGGGTGACCAGCTCTCTACCTCACTATTGCAAGTGGTTAACAAGTTCCCAAAAAATTATGAGGTTTCTATTTTCAGAGGCTGGGCCTACCCCGAAACATCGTAGTGGCTGGAAAACATACTTTTCTTAAAGGATAATAACAGATCGGCATACGCGCTAGCGCTATTGTGGCTAGACGCGATATTGTGGCTAGAAGCGATATTGTGGCTAGAAGCGCTATGTGTGGCTAGAAGCGCTATGTGTGGCTAGAAGCTTCGTCTCCTTTAGCTGTACTCCAGGTTTCAGAGCCATACAGAACAACTGGTCTGATCAGTGTTTTGTAAATTGTGATCTTGGTGTTACGAGATAGAGCCTTTGATTTTAGCAGATGTCGTAGTGCATAGTATATCTTATTTCCAGAGTTGATTCTAGCTTGTATTTCTTCCCTTATTTTATGTTGGAGCAGTTGCCCATGTGTTACCCATGTGAATAGATAATTTTATTTCTGCACTTGCCCCAAAGTAGCATTATTTATTTTAATTGTACATTTAGACCTAATCTGTTTCTTTGATATCGCCATTATTTCTGTCTTCCTATTATTCAAGATAGGGCGCATTTTCTCACTTTCTTCAACCACCATATATATCATTTCCCGTAGTTCCATCTGGCGTGTTGCTATCAAAAGCGTGTCATCAGCATAACATAAGTTATTTATATTGAATTCACCAACCAAGATACCCGGCTCACATACCAATGTTCTCCAATGCCTCTCTTCTCATCATATGACCACGGTATACGGGACTATGAACCGCGTCCGTAAGCTCTTCGCCACGGAGACGGTGTAACTATATCTACTCATCTCAAAATTCCCTGTTTAAAAGAAGAAAACAAACACACGCGGAGAGAAAGAGTGCAGGAGGAATGAAAAGTGAAGAACAATCAACTGGTTTTCCATTACAGGTGCTCCTGTTTATTGTTCGATTATCACGGGGAAGTTCGTATCATGTTGACAATCAAATTAAATGTAGCTGTATTTGTGTCTTTATGGTTTTATTGTCTGATTAAGGATTTCTTGCTGAAACGTACATTCCATCACTCGTGACTATATTCTTGCAAATCTGCCCTTTCCTCCTTTCATTATTGTTATTCATTCAGAAAATATAACATAATTATGCCTAATTACAACCTACTTTAATGCGACTGTTAGTGTCCACAATCGTTGGGCATTCACGAGAACCGATAGCTGGAGTATATCGTCAGAATGGGAAGGCTGGAGAGAAAGAGAAGCTTTAGGAGACCAAGAGGAAGATGCTGGACAGTTTGACATCATGACATTATGACATTATTAGAAGCACGAGAGACAGAAGGATGTGGAGAGACATGATCACCAACGCCACACAGCATGGACTATAAGTAGACTATATGAGATTTTATCACTCGCAAGACATTTTCATTGCAAACATCCTGAATTTCATAATTTCGTATTCTGGGAGAATGCGCGGAGTTCATCAAGTGTAGCGCACTGAGAGAGGTCAGCATCGCTTGTTTTTTTCCGCGTCTGTTTCATGAGCGGATGTATAAAAGAAAGATATAAACATGGGGTAACTCAATACGCCACAATCCTATGTTTATGCAGTGTTTTGCAAGTATTATATTAACAGAAATGTTGAAATATGAAGCCTCCAACAAGACGGATCATCTGAGCGAAAATTACCCACAACATTTTTCTGCATATATTTTACCCGGAATACGGCAGTGATATATTTGCTCGCAACTGTTATTCTGTGTTCGTGCTCGTTTATCTGTCTAACTGTGTGTGCTTTTCGATTTATCTTCTCTAAATATTGACTCTTTTATTATTCTTTAATTCTTATTTCTCACCTCAATTATAATTTCTTCTTTCTTTACCATATGTCTTTTGATGCCTCTCATATTCTTATAACGCTTCGCTGTCTGTCTGTCTGTCTGTCTGTCTGTCTGTCTGTCTGTCTGTCTGTCTGTCTGTCTGTCTGTCTGTCTGTCTGTCTGTCTGTCTGTCTGTCTGTCTGTCTGTCTGTTTATGTCTGTCTGTCTGTCTGTTTATGTCTGTCTGTCTGTCTGTCTGTCTGTCTGTTTGGCTCTCTCTGTCTGTCTCTCTTTTCTGTCTGTCTGTCTGTCTCTCTCTCTCTCTCTCTCTCTCTCTCTCTCTCTCTCTCTGTGTATGCCTGCCTCTCTCTGTCGGTCTGTCTCTCTCTCTGTCTGTCTGCCTCTCCCTGTCTGTCTCTCTCTTTGCCTGTTTGGCACTCTGTCTGTCTGGCTCTCTCTCTGTGTTTGTCTGTCTCTTTCTATCTGTCTGTATGCTGTTTCTCTCTCTGGGCGGGAGATATGTGTGTGGGTGGGGGTGTATGTGTGGGTGTTGGGGTGTGGGTGGGTGGGAGATGTGTGTGAGTGGGGATGTGTGGGTGGGTGGTGTGTGAGTGGGTGCGGGATGTGTGTGTGGGTGGGTAGGGGTATGTGTGGGTGGGATCATGTGTAGTTGATGGATGTGTGGTTGGGGGATGGGTGATTGGGTGGTGGGTGTTTGGATGATGTGTGGGTGGGTGTGTGTGTGTAGGTTGGGGATTGGTGGGGTATGTGTGTGTGGGCGGCGGAGATTTTGTGGGTGGGGGATGTGTGGGTGGGTGCGGAATGTGTGTGTGGGTGGTTGCGGGATGTGTGTGTGTGGATAGGTGCGCGATGTGTGGGTTGGCGTGGGATGTGTGTGTGGGTGGGGGAATGTGTAGTTTGGGGATGTGTATGGCTGGGTGGTTGGGATGAGTGGATGGATGGTGGAGGATATGTGGGTGGGTGAGTGTGTGTGGGTTATAGGATGGGTGGGATATGTGTGTGTGTGGGTAGAGAGATGTGTGTAGGTGACGGGATGTGTGTTGGTGGGAAATATATGGTTGGATGGTGGGTGGGTGGGGACATATATGTGTGCCTGGGACTGTGTGTGTGGGTTTGGGGTATATGTGGGTGGGTGGGGGAATGTGTGGTGGGTGGGGGATGTGTTGGTGGGTGGGGGATGTTTGAGTGGGTGGGAGTATGTCTCATAACATGGTAATATGCATTGTTTATGTTTACAACATTCATTTGACAATGTTTTTTTTTCCTACTTGAATGTATAATGCACTATTGATGAACTAAAGATGAGTGGTTGGAACTGCCGAATGTAAGACGGGCCTGCGTGCTCAATTTGTGATCCTTTGAAAATAAAGTTAAATCAAATCAAATCAAATCTCTCTCTCTCTCTCTCTCTCTCTCTCTCTCTCTCTCTCTCTCTCTCTCTCTCTCTCTCTCTCTCTCTCTCTCTCTCTCGCTTTATTTTCTCTCTCTCTCTCTTTCTCTCTCTCTTTCTTCTTTCTCTCTCTCTTTCTCTCTCTCTCTTTCTCTCTCTCTCTTTCTTCTCTCTCTCTCTCTCTCTCTCTCTCTCTCTTCCCAGAAACCAGCGGGGTCTGCTAGATCGATACGGGAACGTCACTTCCGTGTAGAGGTTTATTAGGATGTAAACAGGTCACACTTGAGCACATCACAAACCAACTGGCTGTGATCTGGCCTGGACTGATAATGTTTCCTCCACAGGTTTTAACTCTTTCATTGTCAACAGACTCCAAACCCATGCTCTTGGTAATCTCTTGGCACACTTTAGAACTGACTGTATCAAAATGTAGCTCATTATAGAATAAGGTGCATGAGACCTCTACTAAACGAGTTCCTGTGTGTTTGTTATTGGCTACATGTCATGAACACGAAAGCGTATATTAGTCTTTCCTCTTGAGCCTAAAGCGGCGCATAGGGCAGAAGTCATGGCTCTCCATGTCCGGCGGTTCGCTGCTACATGTTGTAGATCCTGGATGTTCACTTGGCCGTTGAATGAGCCTTCTCTGATGATGGTTCTACGCAGGGTCTCTCTTGGTCTTCCCCGATTTCTTTTCCCTACCGGTGACCATAAGAGGGCTTGGTTGGGGAGTCTTGTCTTGTCCATTCTGAGTACATGGTTGATGTAGTTCCAACGGCGTTTTCTTATAAAATTGGATACACCATCTTGCTTAGTCTCTTGTCTTATTATTGGTTCTGAAATAGTATATGCATGTCATGAAAATGCTGACCCATGAAACATTAAACTTTCGTGCCAGGGCCTGAAGAGGTGATTAGGAAAATTGTCAAAACGTTGCTATATTTACTGTTTTCATTGTGAATTCATCAGCCATCGTTGCTTTGACGTACATAGTAGCTCCAGCGACGACCCACACGAGTCTCAGACATAATAGCATAAGTTGCAAATTCATATATATCCGTTCGTGCCGCACCGCGCGTAATTGCGTACGTTGAACATGATCATGTCATAGTCATGTGATAAGTACTGACTAATGAATAAAACAGCACGTGCTTATCGTCTCATGATGCATAGGTTCTAATAATTGTTCATAATTCGCGGCTATATGTTAGAACTGTTCTACGAGTATGTAAATGAAAGAATTATTTTTCTAACTTCTATTGACAATGGCTTATTGCATAAAATGGACTTCATTTGAAAGAATGCAATTTTTGCTCGTCCTATTCTGATGTTATTCATGTCTTCTTCTTCTTCTTCTTCTTCTTCTTCTTCTTCTTCTTCTTCTTCTTCTTCTTCTTCTTCTTCTTCTTCTTCTTCTTCTTCTTCTTCTCTTCTTCTTCTTCTTCTTCTTCTTCTTCTTCTTCTTCTTCTTCTTCTTCCTCTTCTTCTTCCTCTTCCTCTTCTTCTTCTTCCTCTTCTTCTTCTTCCTCTTCTTCTTCTTCTTCTTCCTCTTCTTCTTCTTCCTCTTCTTCTTCTTCTTCTTCTTCTTCTTCTTCTTCTTCTTCTTCTTCTTCTTCTTCTTCTTCTTCTTCTTCCTCTTCTTCTTCTTCTTCCTCTTTCTTCTTCTTCTTCTTCTTCTTCTTCTTCTTCTTCTTCTTCTTCTTCTTCTTCTTCTTTTCTTCTTCTTCTTCCCAAAGATGCGTCTTAAGATTTTGTTCTCAAAGTTTGTAACAAGGCTTCATCTCCTTTATTTGTACTCCAGGTTTCAGAGCCATACAGCACAACTGGTCTGATCAGTGTTTTGTAAATTGTGATCTTGGTGTTACGAAATAGCACATTTGATTTTAGCAGGTGTTGTAATGCATAGTATATCTTATTTCCAGAGTTGATTCTAGCTTGTATTTCTTCCCTTATTATGTTGGAGCAGTTACCCATGTGTTACCCATGTGAATAGATAATTTTATTTCTGCACTTGCCCCAAAGTAGCATTATTTATTTTAATTGTACATTTAGACCTAATCTGTTTCTTTGATATCGCCATTATTTCTGTCTTCCTATTATTCAAGATAGGGCGCATTTTCTCACTTTCTTAAACCAACATATACATCATTTTCCGTAGTTCCTTCTGACATGTTGCTATCAAACCGTATCATCAGCATAACATAAGTTATTTATATTGAATTCACCAACGAAGATCCCCGGCTCACATACCAATGTTCTCCAATGCCTCTCTTCTCATCATATGACCATCCAAAAAAAGCTGTTTGCCTCTTTCTTATTGTTGTAAATACTGTTCTAGTTTCATTAACCTCTTTCAGACAGTCGTTGTTAGTTAATTTGGCAGTCCAAAGAATTCGCAACTTTCGTCTTAGGAAGTACATCTCTGTTGCTTCCAATCTCTTCCTATTTTTTTTCATTTATATTCCAAGATTCACAGCCATACGGCAAAACAGGTTCTATATAGCACATCAGAACTCACTTTATTTCTTATATTCAATGATAGTGACTTATTGCATAAGATAGTCGTCATTATTTTAAATGCAGCCATTGCTTGCCCTATTCTGCTCTTAATCTCTGTTGTGCATCTTCCATCTGATGTTATAAATGCCCATAGGTATTTAAAACTATCAACTTTTTGAAGAATTTTCCGTTCTATCTCTATTTCACATTTAGGTGTCACCTTTTTCTTTGATATCACCATTGCTACTGTTTTCTTGATAATCAAGAAGACCTTTCATTGACTTATCATTGTTATTACAATGTCCAACAATTGTTGTAAATCTTTCGCGCTATCCGCCATCAATACAGTGTCTGCATGGCGTATATTGTTTATGTTATTCAGTGCCAAGGAAAATACAAGTTAAGACCAAACATGGTACACAACAGAACATGTATTATAATGTAAATTTCCTTTCACTGAGCATTGAAACTGCGGAAGATACCTAAAAAAAACCAAAAGAAACAAAACAAATAACATGATGACCCTAGTATTGTGATTTATCGTCCTTCTGCCCAAATGGAAGGTCACATCTGCGATATATTATCCTTCATCGCTGAATCAGTTATGGTAGACATTTGCCGGTGTATTTTGGGATACTTTTGTTGTAGAGTTTGGGAAGTCCAA